>LR999968.1:6003770-6543770 GCA_905220375.1 Tachina fera | reverse complement strand
ATTTTCAACCACTTCTTTCCTCATCTCAGCGGCCATACTTAAAAATTTTCTGCAAAATCGGAGGGCATGAAACTTCCTACATAAAACTCATTTATAAAGATCAGGATCACGACGAATTTTGACTTGCTTGGCATGGTGTTTCTTGGCATGGTGTTTCTTGGCACGGCACTTCTCTGGCTGATTATTGTTCCTAACATTAAAAAATAGATAGATGAATTCAAGAATTATGACTGCGATTTGATTGGCAGTATATTTATATCGAGTAAAATTGAGTAATACTTATGTTTGTGCAAAGATGATTTAAAATTTGAAATATAAAAAGTATTATTGTTAAAATTTATAGTACAATAGAGCTTTAGTTAGCACTCTCGTTATTCAACAAGGGAAGATAGGATAATTTAGCTATAGGGCGAGTTAGGGTTCCTGAAGCAATACGTACGTCCGCTGTGCGTACTTTGCTGTCGCTGCCAGGATATATGTGCTCTATTCTTCCCAATCGCCATTCATAGGGTGGTTGCAAATCATCCATTACAACCACAAGATCTCCTATTTGAATATTTGGAATGGAGTCTTTCCACTTATAACGCTTATGCAAAGCCTTAAGCTAATCGTCTTTCCATCGAATAGCGAACTGATGTTGAAGAGCCTTCAGTTTTTCCCACCTATTCAGCAGAGACATGCTTTGGAAGTTTTGATCTGGGAAAGCCATCAAGAGTGCACCCCGTAAAAAATGGCCTGGAGTCAATGCAGTCAAGTCTGAGGGGTCTTCGGAGAATGCCGATATTGGCCGAGAGTTGAGTATACCTTCTATGCGAGCTAGGATGGTAGTAAATTCCTCGAAAGTGAATTTTTGAGAACCTGCGATCCGCTTCAAATGGAACTTGAAACTCTTTACTGCAGCTTCCCATAATCCGCCCATGTGGGGAGCGTGTGGAGGTATAAATCTCCATTCAAAGCCATGGGTGACATACCTCTGAGCTATGTCTTGTGCTGCGTTTTGCACGAAAGTTGCAAATTCCCGTTCTAGGATTTTACTGGCGCCCAAGAAATTTCTACCATTATCGCTAACTACCCTTTGGGGGAGCCCGCGCCTCCCTACGAAGCGAGAAAATGCCGCCTGGAATGCTGCAGAGGATAAGTCTGAGCACGCTTCTAAATGTACTGCTCGGGTACTGAAGCACACGAAGACACTTGTATATCCTTTGACTGACGGAGATTTTCGTAGGAGCGACGATTTCAATTCAAAGGGCCCGGCAAAATCAACACCTGTGATTTGAAACGGAAGAGATAGTGCGCACCTCTCTGGGGGTAAGGGTGCCATTATCTGGGTACATGGCTGCTGCTTTTGTATTATGCACGTCTTGCAGTGACGTATTATATTTTTTACGCGTGTTTTGAGTCTGCATATATAAAATTCCGTTTGTATCATTCGACACATCTGACTACATTCAGCATGAAGGAGGAATTGGTGCAGATGATTAATATAAAGGTAGGAAAAACGAGAATTTCTAGGCAGAATTATTGTATAACGCTCGCTGTAGGGAAGAGATGATTGAGACAATCTACCGTTTACCCGCAGAATAGAGTTTTTATCTAAAAATGGGTTTAAAGTTTTGAGAGAACTTTTATTGGGTATATCTTTACCACTTAGTAAGCATTGATACTCTTCTGGATGAAATCTTTTTTGAGCTAGAATTAGAAGCCTAGACTTTACATATTGAACTTCTAATTGTGTTAGTACATTTTGGGGTTCAAAATTAATATCAGGTCTGACTTTCCTAATACTTCTGTTAAAGAAACGGAAGACATACCCTAAAACTCGTAGCGCTTTACTATATGTTAAAAATCTGATCAAAATGTCTTCCTCATGAGTGCTTGAGTGAAAAGTATGGACTTCAGTGGGGGCCTCTACTATCTTTAGAGGATTTCTTTTTGGCCACTCGGACTTAGGTTTGGTTAACCATGGTGGCCCAAACCACCATTGAGTGTTGCTGGCGAGTTCTTGAGACTTACATCCCCGAGTTCCAAGATCTGCTGGGTTATCGTGTATTGGGACATGTTTCCATGTCGCCATTGGAACTAGACAATGAATTTAGGCAATTCTATTTGCAACGTAAGTCTCCCATGTTGATGGGGGTTTTGAGAGCTAACCCAGGACTATCGAAGAGTCTGTCCATAAAAATACTTCCATGTCTTGGAAACTCAATGACGACTCTATGTACTTGATGAGGTTTGCCAAGAGTACCGCTCCGTTGAGTTCCAAACGGGGTAAGCAGACTGTTTGTATAGGAGCTACTTTACATTTTACCAGCAATAAATTCGAAAAAGTTGTTTGCGATTTAGTTTTGCACCGAATGTAAATAGTAGCGCAATACGCTGCTTTGGAAGCGTCACAGAAACCATGAATTTGTACTTCATCTGAAGGTGTGTATTGGAGCCAACGAGGTCTGGTAACAGTTTCTATCTTGGATAGGTCTGAAACCAAATCATTCCAATTTCGTAGAGATTCTGCTGAGATGTCTTCATCCCATTCTAACCCTTCGAGCCACAGCTGCTGCATTAGTATCTTGGCCCTGATGATTATGGGTGCTAGCCACCCTGCAGGGTCAAATAGCTTTGCCACTGACGAGAGAATTCGCCTTTTCGTAACTTTTGTACATTGATCAACTGGAGAGAAATTATAAGTGAATGCATCGGAACTGCATTCCACTTAATCCCAAGAGTTTTGGTAGAACTAGATTCTTGAAACCGAAGAAAATCTAAATCATATAGATCTTTTTTCGGCAAATGGATGAGAAGTTGGGAATTATTTGCTGTTATCTTTTTTAGAGGTAGGCCAGCTGATTTCAATGCGGTAATGAGCTGAGTTTGTGCAGATAAAGTTTCTTCAATGGAAAAACCTCCTGACAGTATATCATCTTCGTACGCTTGTGACCGTAGAATTGAAGCTGCCTTCGGAAATTCATATTCGCAATCTGATGCAAGCTGAAGCAGAGTGCGCATCGCTAGATATGCGGCACAGTTAACCCCGAACGTTACTGTCTTTAACTCAAAGTCTTTGATTGGGCCATCGATTGCAGGTTGGAAGACAATTCTTTGAAACTGTCTATCTTCTGGGTGCACGAGAATTTGGCGATACATTTTTTGTATATCACCACTAAACAGTATAAAGTATGTTGCATGATGCGGTAAATAAAAGGAGAAATATTTACCGTCTGATATTATTTCTTCGGAGGAAGTTTCTTCCATATGATCAAGAGTTAAATATTCATTGAGAACTGCCCTGTATTGGGTTTGAAGCTCTGGGTCCTTTGTCAATGTCTTTTCCATCCTGGAGTATTGAGCTAAAGCTACAAAACGTGACGATCCTAGAAAGACCTCTTCAGGATGTTCTGTTTTGAATGGTAGTCTTACTATATATCTTCCATTCTTGTGACGGGTAGTTGTTTTAACATAAAAAGTTTCGCAGAATTCATCTTCCTTTGAGATAGGGCGATTAGAGGGAATTTCTTCCTCCTCCCAAAACTTTTTAGCAACATGTGAAGATCTGTAGTTTCAGAGGGAATAACAGAGGTGGTAAATGAATGGATTGTTTGCGTTTTTATCGGACCGCTAAGTACCCATCCAAAAATTTTGTTACAGGCTGATGTGCTGCCACAAATATTTTTCTTTATGCCTTCAATGTTAATGTTTTGCTCATAGTCATAACCAAGTATAAGATCTATTTGTGCCGATTTATTAAAAGTTGGATCGGCAAGATCTAATACCTTAAGCTCTTTTGAGAAGGGAACTTCAAAGCTACAGGCTGGGAGTCTTTTCGTAACTTTTGGTAGAACTATGGCCTTAATGGGGATGCGCGTGTCTGTTCTTTTGGCATAGAGAGTGAAGTCACATTCTTTGGTAGCTGTTTGCTTTTGGCCACCAATTCCAACAATCTCAAAACGAGACCTTTGATAGGGGAGCTGGAGGCGGTTTCTAATCCTTTCAGCTAAAAAGGTACGCTGAGAGCCTGGGTCTATTAACGCTCTTATAGTGAAACGCTCACCTCTGAATTCTATTTGCATTAGAGCTGTGCGCAATAAAATATTTTCACTGCTTGTTGAGCAATTAGCGTGAATATTGCTTGAGGTTGAGGGAAGCTCGTCACAAATATTACTTTTCTCCATTTGATTTACATTTGAAGAGGCACTTTTCGAGTTGTTATTTTTATTTGAAACATGGCGTTTTTGACTGTTTTCAAAATTTTGATCAACACTTTGGGATTTATTTGCCATGTGTAATAGCGTGTGATGAGTTTTTTTGCAATACAAACAAGTGTGTTTGCTTTTGCAATTTGCTTTGATATGAGAAGATCCCAAGCAGTTATTGCAAAACTTGTTTTGAAAAACGTAATCAACTCTCTGTTGTATTGTGAAGGCTCTGAATTTGGGACAATTTTTGAGAGGGTGATCTTCACTACACAACTTGCACATTGGGCTTACGTTTTCTTGCGAAACGTATGTTTGTATGTTGGGCGGATTGGGCTTCTTCAGACTAAAGCTATCCTTGTAATTTTTTATACTTTTTACTCGTTCCACAGCCTCGTATCTGTCTACAAGAAATTGAGACATTTGAGACCATCTTGGAAGCTCTCGGGGAGACGTAAGGGACTGTTCCCACAAGGCTAATGTTAAATCTGGAAGTTTTGTTGAAATCAGCCGAATGAGAATCGGATCCCAGCTTTCTACTTGAACATCAAGAGATTTGAGGGTTGCTAGCGAATCGTTGACAGAGGACTGTATTTATTTTATTTTATTTTATTTATTTCAGTTGTTTCAATACATAAAAAGCCTGCTCGTCCAATAATACATGTATTGATAGCTTAATTTCATGTCTATATAGACTAACAATCATTAATACATATGTTATCTGATTAAGTTTAAATTTAGGATTATTTTATGAAGAATAAATTTACAAGAATAATACCAATGATCAATACTTATCATGTGCCATAAAATCACATGCAAATATAAAAAATAGGATGCACAAGTATGCAATGATATTTTATTATCATTAATATTATTTTTCTTTCAATAAAAGAAGATAAAAAGGAAGAAAGAAAGAAATCGGCTCCCCAGCCATATAAATATTACAAGATATTAAAGAGAGATATGTACATAAATCAATTTGATTCTGGTAGCCAGTGACCAGAGCCCAACAGACTATATATTCGTATTATGTATTAGGTAAGTCACATGATCTGAGAAATTCAAAGAGCCTTCTCCTATAAGTATAGTATGTATAGGAAAAAACCCTTAGATTATTCGGTAAGTAATTCCAAATGCGACAAATTCTAATTAAGAAAGAACGTTCAAAAACTGACATGTGCAAACGGGGTACATAAATCTGAACATTACGTGTTGAATTTATAAAAGTGAAGCTGCGTGCAAGTGTAAGAGGCTGCCCACTTCTCATCACCCGGTAGAACTGTAGAAGCAGACGCATATTAACATAGTTTTTGAAACATGTACCTAAAAATTCAGGTATCCTGTTTGATACTATTTCATGATCACGTAATCTAATATTATTGACATATCTGACAATCTTTCTTATTATACTTTCTACACGATTTAAATTTCCTACCAACGTCCCCGTATAAACTTCCATACCGTAATTTACTTGTGACATCAATAATGAATGCGCTAGCCGCTGTCTGGCAAGAAAAGGTGTGTATGATCTCAATGAGTATAATCGTCTCAGAATGAAACAAACTTTTTTTGTGACAGCGTTAATATGATTGTCAAATCTAAGACCGGAGTCAATTATAATACCAAGACATTTTAATTCATTTACATACTGAATAGATTTTCCACCAATATTCAAATGAGGGGGAAGATTTAATGAACTAGTACCGGGAAAATATACAGCTTTAGACTTATCAGGATTTATTTCTAGATGATTTTGATTCATCCATTTAAATATCATATGCAAATGATCATTTAGTGGTGTCTGATATGTATTAAATTGGTTGGCATTGACCCTATATAACAGAATTATATCATCCGCAAACACAAAAATCCGGCAGAATTCACTATTCATAAGCGCCAAACAGTCATTAAGGTATAATTGAAAAAGTAGTGGTCCTAACACAGAGCCCTGGGGAACTCCAGATGTAACATTCCCTATAGACGACCTAACATCGCCAATCGAAACAAATTGTGCCCTTTGACATAAGTACGAGTAAATCAATCTACAAGCCGAAGGAGAGAATTTAAACCTGCTATATAGCTTCCTAATGAGACAATTATGGTCCACACGATCAAAAGCCTTTGTGAGATCCAATGATACTATTATGCAGCTGGATTTCTCGTCTAATTCACGTCTTATAGAGTCAGTAAGTGAAAGAAGTAACGTGGTAGTGTTATGGTTTCTGCGAAAAGCATATTGATTAGGATCCATCAACGACCTAGTATGCATTAATATCTGATAATTTAGTATTCTCTCAACTATTTTTGACATAGCGGGTAAAATAGTAATAGGTCTAAGGTTGGTAATACTATAGTTTCCATTTTTAGGAATTGGGATAACCCGGCCGAGCTTCCATTGCATTGGAAAACTGGAAGTAAATAGAATAGAGTTTACTAGTTGAAGTAACAAGGTTGAAATTAATGGGTAAATGATCTTGATGAACTTAATAGGAATCATATCATGTCCGCACGCATTAGATTTGATTGAGCATATTGCAAGTGTTAGATCATCCATAGTAATAGAATTAAACGAAAACGAATTTATATCATAGACAAAATCATCAAAATTAGCATGGTTAGAATTACTTGAACTCATATTGCCCAAAAACCTCAACAACAGTTTCATCCAACTCTGGGCGTTCACGACCAATAAAACCTAACCTTCGAAGATTACCCCATAACCGCCTACTGTCAGCTCTATCAAACATCCTCATTCCATACTCTCTTCGTGCCTTCATAATTACAGTCTTAACCCTGTTTCTTAGTCTGCAATAATTTCTCCAATTCATATCTGAGCGTTCTCTCACATAGGTTTTATATGCAGTGTCCCTCAACCTCTTAGCCTGTAGTATATCCCTCGAACCAATCCATCTATTGTCATCTGAACCACGCCTAACTTCAATATTTGGAACTAAATTAAATAAATTTTGAATAATATTGTCAAGTGTGCAGAGCTGATAATTTACATCATTTGTGGCAAAAATACCAGATAAATCAAAGTTCTGAAAACATCGAGTAAGTTCATCATAATTCAGTCTATTAAAATCCTTAACTCTAATATAGTTGTCACGATGTCTGGCAGCAAAATGAATAGAGGCAAAAATAAAACTGTGATGTGAATTAAAAAACGTATAATGTAACTGACTATGAAAATCGACAGACCACGATTGGCTACATAGAAAATAATCTAATAATGAAGTTGAATTATTGCGCACGCATAGATGAGTCGGCAAGCTATTGTGAATATAGGTAAGGCCACATCTCGCAATCAATGAGCGAAAATGATTAGCAACTGGAATGTTGAAAAGGTTACAGTTAAAATCGCCCATTACAGCCACATTTAAATAACGATCAAAAAGATCAGAATGTAGATTTTCAAATGCATTTATATCACCGTTAGGGAGATACACTACTCCTATTAAGGCAGAAGTCTCACCCAGAATTTCAACAAATAATGATTCACAGACCCCGTACTGCTCACCTCGAAACGCAATTTTATAATGTAGTCTTTCAGATAAGTATAGACACACACCACCTCCTCTTTGGCCATCTGGTCGATCATTCCTGACAAGGTTAAATCCAGGGAGTGCAAGTGATTCGGATAAGAGATGAGATTTAAACCAGGACTCAGATATTCCAATAATATCAAGAGGTGAATGTCCAAATATGCTTTTGAATTCTTCAAATTTACAACTCGAGCTTGATGGATTTAAACTCTGGGCGTTTACATGACCAATATTCAAATTGTCCGGATATGCAGATATATATGATCTCAAATCAATTATATCACTGGCCACAGGACCAAGATTGGAATCAAAAGACATCAAAAATTCTGTAACATTTATATGTAGGGGAACACCGAAGATTTCTTTTACCAAAAGCAATATACCAAAAATTCATAGCTTAATTAAATAAGTATAATTCATTATTTTTCCACTAGACTGAACAATATCATACTAAAAAGAGATAGTACAAAATATTGAAATATAAGTATATGTTATGTCTAACTAATAACTTTAATATTTATTAAAATGCAAAAAAGGAAATAACATTTTAGAGATTTTAAATTGATGACACAATATCAGGCTTTTGACTAGAATAAAATGACATTTCATTTACACTCAAGTTTGAGATCAGCAACAACAATAAAAAAAATCTTTATGATATGAAAATAATTAGAAACATATTTATGTGTTAAAATTGAATATATTAGATATTTAAGCCAAATAAATTTGCACATTCTTGCAAAGTTAGTATTTCATTATTGCCGTTTAGCATTTTAATTTTACATTTAGAAATGTCTCTATTAATTATGCTAAAATATTAAATTTTTTTATCTTTTTTCAAACTCCAGCACATTTTAAATAGTTTATATGTAAAAAAAGTGTAGTTATCATTAAAATAAATTCGGCTAGATACATCACCACCACCCTCAATATCAGATTTCTTCAAGTATTTTATTTTGAAGTAAGCAGCCATTATCTTGTCTCTAATATTTATCCGTGCAAACTTGACCAATACAGCATTCTGATTCCTTATGTAATGTACATCAGTAATATCATTAGGAGATATATCAACTTTAAACAAGTTAGCCATAAATACAACAGTTTGATGGAGATTTTCAATATTTTTGGACAGTCCTGTTATAACAACGTCGGATCTGTTTAGACGATATTGTACCATATGATTCAATAGCTCCATTTGATCAAATTTTTTGTGAGTAGTAGTTTCATGTGATTTAACAAGATTGTTGCAGATCTTTTAATCGATTAGCTATCTTCATTTTTTGCTGCTGGAATATCAAAAAGGATTTTGATTTGATTGTCAACTAAAACGCGCTTGTTTTCATAGCGGGATTTTAGAGCATTCCACGCTATGTCAAAATTGTTATGTGTGAGGGGATATCTTTTGACTATCGCACCTGCTTCACCTCTTGTTTTGTTACGCAGATGATAAAGTTTTGTGACTGGGTTGAGCTTTGAATGATTAATGTAGACAGCTGTGAACATGTCACGAAATGAGGGCCATTGTTCATAGCTGCCATTGAATACCTCGGTATCGCAAGGGGGGAGCTTAATGCAATCGTTCGTATTGTTTTGCACAAATGTTTCGGCGGGAGCGTTACGGAAACTTGCGTGACGAGACGTGGGCTGAAATCTTGGAATTCCTAGATTCTCGTGTTGGAGTATTCTTGCAGGGTCGAGTATTCGAGAGGAAAATTCGTAGTACTTGGTTCTAAATTCTTCAAATCTCTCTTTCACTTCTTGCTTTATTTCCGGAGTAATTGTTGTGTCCCTAGAGAACATAACTTCCTCGTAAGAGCAGTTTAACTTATCCCATGTTGAGTCTAAGTTTCTCAACATGACTTTAAGAATGGTGTCTGTATGCTCATCCGTTGGTGTAGCATCAAACCTTTCGCAAAATGTCATTCACTGATCGTAATCAAAGTCAAAGTGCTCCTTGGCAGACGAGTTTGATTTTCTGGATGTAGAAGGCATATTGATATTAGAGATGTGTTTCGAGCGATTTGAGTAGTGTTTGAAACAAACAAAAAAATTTTTTTTTGCTGAGTCTATGGGACAGGCTACAGTAATTAATGGCACTTGAGCTTTTAGGGAAATTTTATTTATTCGCCTTTGGTACTAAATAAATAGACTACAGTAGTTATGTGGTATAACACTAATTTCTAATTTGCACTTAGCTGCTTTTGTAATTAAGCCTTGAGAAGTATTTTAAATTCTTTGTTTGATTAGGGGCTAATGAGTTAGCGCCAGATACTTTAATCTGGATAAAACCAAAGAATTCAAATACTTTTCTGTGAATTTCGGGCTTCCTGGTTCTTTTATTTATACTATCTTTTTAGAAAAGGGGCTAATGAGTTAGCACTAAATATGTTTTATTTAGCTGTATAGGGATAATATACCGATAATATAAATTAACAAGTTTTGCGCAATGTTAAGTCGCTAGTGATTAGTTAGAAATTTAGAAGTAAGATGTAAGGTGTTGTTAGATTTTTTTGGAGTAATATTTGTAAATATTTTGAGTGTTTAAAGTTGTTATAAAAATTTAAAAAAATTTTAGATGAAAAATGAGTGTGAATTGAATTTTTTAAATCATAATTCAATCTGATTCTTATATAGACCTTAAATTTTCTTCATAAAATAAAAATGTAAAAAAAGTGTAAATAGAGATAAACGGTTTTTGCACTTTGCCCAACAAACCGTAAAACTTATGGTAACTCTTTCGTGAAATAAATGTATGTGCATACGTATGTTTATTGAAACGAAATATGAATATAGCTGTATGTATGTATTTATGTAAATATGTATGAATGTAGTTTAAATTTTCTTCTTCTGCTTATTTTCTGTTTTGTTTTTTCTTAAGTAAGTATTTTATTGTGCTCTTTCTAAATCTTATAATTTTTAATTTATACCAGCACTGTTAGCACCTGCAATTTTGCACTTGTTCTCTTGCAAATTTGTGATTTGTTTCTAGTGGACTGTATGGGGATTAATTTGCAATGTTACAGAGAATTATGCTGATAATGTTTAATAATGCAATCACTAATTATAAGAGCACGTATTGTAACCAGGGCTGCCGTTTTTGGTTATTTCTAACCAAAAGTGGTTATTTTTATACCCTTTACCAAAAAATGGTAAAAGGGTATATATAGGTTTGTCATTCCGTTTGTAATTTCTACAATATTAATAAGCGACACATAAAGTATATATATTCTGGATCCTTATGCATAGGGAAGACGAACAAGCGATGTCCGTCTGTCCGTCTGTCCGTCTGTACGTGAAATCGGTTTTCCCAAGCTCCCAGAAGAGCTAGAGACTTCGTTCTTCGACTGGTGTGTCAGAAATTTTCCGAAAAATTTTGCTATTGAAATTCAGCAAAATCGAGTAGACGGTTTCAGAGCTGGAAACCTCATACTAAATATTCCCATAGAAAATAACTACCGAAAACAAGTTTTCATTACTTTTTTATTAAATTAACTTATTTTATACTTCGGTATGAATAAAATTGGTATTTATAATTAAAAAAAAAATTTTAAAATTTAACAAAATAAAAAAAACGTTTCCAGGGTTGGAAAACTTTAACTTATTTCCTAATAATTAAACATATTTCATGTTTTAGGAAGAAGGCTATTTTCTCAGGAACGGTAAAAGCTACGGGTCTGAAATTTGGACAGTGTATGTAGAACTTTGGTCGCTACAACAACAAATATATAAAAGCTAAAAATTAAAGGGTGTTCCAAAATGAGTGACGAAAACTTTTAAAATCCCATGTAATATACATACAATTGTATTATGTATGTACATATGCATATTGACACTTGAAATTTGTAAAATTAGTGTATTTTTATATATGCTGCAACAATTAACACTAAAATTAAAAAAAATTTAAATTAAAGGGTGGTCCATCAGTTAATGCAATTTTGACTATGTAATTTTAAAAAATTGCTATATCTTGGAAACCGTAAGAGCTAAACTGTTGAAATTTTCAAAAACGGTAAAACTAAAAAATCCAAAAATTTAAAAAAAAATCGCCAAAGCGAAAAAAATCGCCAAAATAAAAATAAACGCTAAAATTAAATAAAAACGCCAAAAAACCGCAAAAATCGCCAAAACAAACAAAAAATGGTTATATGAACAAAAATCGCCAAAAATTAAAAAAAAAATCGCCTAAATGAAAAAAATCGCCACAACAAAAAAAATAGCCAAAACGAAAATAAATCGCCAAAATTAAAAAAAACGCCAAACACTAAAAAAATCGCCAAAACAAAAAAAATTGCCTATATGAAAAAAAATCGCCAAAAATTAAAAAAATCGCTTATATGAAAAAAAATCGTCAAAATAAAAAAAAACGCCATAACGAAAAAAAATCGCCAAAATTAAAAAAACCCCAAAAACCGAAAAAATCGCCAAAACGAGAAAGTGTCAAAATGAAAAACAATTCACACCATGACAAAAATCCGCAAAAATCGCCAAAACAAAAAAAATGCTTATATAAACGAAAATCGCCAAAAATGAAAAAAAATCGCCTAAATGAAAAAAAAATCGCCTAAATGAAAAAAAATCGCCAAAATCAAAAAAATCGCCAGAACGAAAATAAATCGCCAAAATTAAAAAAAAAACCTCAAAAACCGAAAAAATCACCAAAACAAAAAAAAATTGCCTATATCAAAAAAAATCGCCAAAAATTAAAAAAATCGCTTGTATGAAAAAAAAATCAGCAAAATCAAAAAAATCGCCAAAACGAAAATAAATCGCCAAAATTAAAAAAAAACGTCAAAAACCGAAAAAAATCGCCAAAACGAGAATAAATTGCCTATATGAAAAAAATCGCCAAAAATGAAAAAAAATCGCCTAAATGAAAAAAAATCGCCAAAATCAAAAAACTCGCCAAAACGAAAATAAATCGCCAAAATTAAAAAAAACGCCATGAACCGAAAAAAATCGCCAAAACAAAAAAAAATGCCTATATCAAAAAAAATCGCCAAAAATTAAAAAAATCGCTTGTATGAAAAAAAAATCGGCAAAATCAAAAAAATCGCCAAAACGAAAATAAATCGCCAAAATTAAAAAAAAACGTCAAAAACCGAAAAAAATCGCCAAAACGAGAATAAATTGCCTATATGAAAAAAATCGCCAAAAATTAAAAAAAATCGCCTAAATGAAAAAAAATCGCCAAAATCAAAAAAATCGCCAAAACGAAAATAAATCGCCAAAATTAAAAAAACGCCATGAACCGAAAAAAATCGCCAAAACAAAAAAAATTGCCTATATGAAAAAAATCACCAAAATTAAAAAAAAACGCTAAACACTGAAAAAAATAGCCAAAACAAAAAAAAATTGCCTATATGAAAAAAAAATCGGAAAAAGCACCAAATTAAACATAATGCCTAAAACCTGAAAATTGCACAAAAAGTATGAATTTTTTCACAAAATTAATATGTACCTACATACATATCTCTGTGCTTATGTATGTATCTCTATACTACATAAACGCACTTTGGTAAAGGGTATATAAGATTCGGCACAGCCGAATATAGCACTCTTACTTGTTTTCTTTAATGTGGAGATGTGAATATTTTTCTCATTTTGGTTATTTTTTTTTTTGCCAAAATAATAATACACATGCACATATTTTTTATGTTATACTTTTAAGCTTTTATGTTCTTCGATTTTTAGTATTGCTACCAAGGCAACTGAAAATAACAGCTGTGACTACAATACGTTTCTTTTAAAACACTGTCAACAACTTTTAATTTAACTAAATGGCCGTACCTCTGTACTACAGAGCACTATGTGGTTCATACGAAGTGACCACGTTTGTCCGCCCGTATTGCCTCCTTCCTAAAAAAAATTGGTCAAATCTTGGAAAATCTTAATTAGTTGGACAAATTTAAAGTTTTTAGAAAGTCTCCTGAAAACTTGAACTTCCAGTAATTCTGAGTATGCACGTTTTTAAAGTACTATGTGGTCCATAATAGGTGACCACTTTTGTCCGCTCACATCGCCTCCTTCCCAAGAAAAGTGCGTAACCCTCAGAAAATTCCAAGTTGAAAACTTGACGATGTTAGGTGCAAATTCATGTTTTTCAGAAATATATTCATGGGTTTTAAACACCTTATCTATAAATTTGCATTAATTTTTCCCGTCTCGGATGCATCATTTAATGGAAAAGTCCTTTGGAAAAGCATTATTCGAATTTTTATAGCTTACCAAAGGTCTGTTAACACGCTAACAGAGCTCTGTTAAATCACAAGGTTTGTGTCAAGGGTTATAAATTTTAAAATTTAACATCACACACATTCAAACTATTATACTGTGAACTGCAAGTTTTGCTTACTTTATATTTAAAAAAAAATGTTATTTTTTATATACATACATGTACAAGCGTTAACTTATTATATACATACATATCCAGGTAAAAGAATATATACAAATATATGTATTTGTTTTGATGTTATTACTATTAACTGTATTCAAATCACATGCGTTACATTATAAAAACGTATGCATTTTAAATCCCAGTAAAAATTGAAGTGGAACTACATTTTCATTGCATTCAAAAAATCAATATTATTAATTTGCCGAGAGTGAGAAAAAAACTATGTAGATTTTAGTCATACAAAACCTTGTAACTCCTTCATAGTGTTAGAAAATACTCACCAGAATTAAAAAAAAATTATTTTTTTAAAGAAATTTATGAACTAATTTTAGTCTAAAATTTAAAAGTTATTTGCTTAAATTTACATGAAATTACTGTTTCGGGCTTAAATTCGTATAAAAAGAAACAAATAGTTAAAATAGGTAACTATTTACCATTTTTCTAGGTAAAAATATTATCATAGAGTACAAAAAAGGGAATTTTTCTTAATATCGCTTCCAATTCAGTGACCTGGCATCGAAAGAACTTCTTGTAATGACAACCCAATGTAAAACTCATTAGAACGGATCGAAATTTTCACTACTTCCACATCGCAAACTCTAAATTTTCATGACTTTTTTGGAGTGTCTTTTTTTTTGCTGGGATGTTATTTAATAAAAATACTACATATTGAAATTTGGTTATATTTTTTCTCATTTGGTAACTTTTAAAGCGCATTTTGGTTGTAAAAATTTTTTGGTTGTGGCAGCACTGATTGTAACACAAGTTTAAGAGCACCGTATATAAAGAGAATAACTTACTTGCGATAAAGCAACTTGAAGTAATCCACAGAGAATTTGGATGAATTTTAAGCGAGGAAACGAATTATGACAGGTGTTAAATTTTTGTTCTCATTTAATTTCTTCGTTTTACAGTGACAGAAAAAACTATTTGTATGTGTATATACATACATATTTTATTTTATATGAAAAATATTTTAATATTTTATTTGAACTTTATTTTCTCTTTCTTTAGCTTATGCTTTTTCTATTAATTATATAATTTCATTCTTTTACTCTGTATGCACACACTTTATTATTATTATTATTTTTTTTAATATATGTATTTATTTATTGTATCTTCAAATATGAACTAACAATAAGTATTCAAATCTTAAATCTAAAAATATAATTATTAGGACCAAACACTGTCGGACATAAACTTGTTAATAGTTATAAATAATACATAAGTAGTGATAATCAAAAAAGAAAAAAAAATTTTTAAAAAAGTATAAAAAAAGTATTTTCAAGAAATCCCATCTGGCGTGTTGAGTAATAGAGCCCTTGTGTCCCTCTTTTTTAAGCGGATGTTTCCAGTAAAGTTCAAAATATTACGAGCAAGCGGATTAGGATGTGACCCGAGTTTTGTTAAATATTTGCCTGCGTATTTTGCAATTTCTTCAATCACTAGTGGCATATTTAAATCACGATGTATATTAGCATTTTTGATGTACCATGGTGCCGATGTTATTAACCGTAAAATTTTGTTTTGCCTTCGTTGGATTCTCTCTACATTGGAAGCTGAAGCAGTGCCCCATAACTGGATACCGTAACACCATATTGGCTTTAAAAGCGACTTGTATAATAAAAGTTTACAGTCCAGGCTAAGTGTTGAATTTCTGCCAATCAACCAGTGTATTTGAGATAACTTAAGTTTCATCTGTGTTAGCTTAAAGTCAATATGATGTTTCCATGTTAGCCTTCGATCAAGGTGTATACCAAGGTATTTCACTTGGGAATGTTGAGGAATATTTTGATTATTGATTCGAATTGGGGAACAAGTATCTCTTTTTAGGGTAAACGTTATATGGACACACTTTTGTTCATTTACCTTAATTCTCCATAAGTTCAACCACATTTCCAATTGTGTAATATGTTCTTGTAAATATCGGGAAGCCTCGTAAGGGTTTTCATGCATACTAAGGCAGGCTGTCTCATCGGCAAACGTAGATGTATGGATATTGCTGCTCAAAGGCATATCACAAGTATAGATCAAATACAAAACTGGCCCCAGTATACTCCCCTGTGGCACACCGGATGATATAGATTCGGGCACACTCATGAATTCTTCTTCCACAACCGTGAACTTCCGGGTAGTAATGTAGATTTCTAATAAATTCAGAAAATTTATTGGTAAATATGATTTTAATTTCAAAATAAGGCCTTAATGCCACACTTTATCAAAAGCCTGAGAAACGTCAATAAACAGAGCAGAACAATAAATTTTTTCTTCAAAAGTTCTTATAAATTGCACCAATCTATGAGTTTGTTCAATGGTGCTATGCTGACTTCTAAAACCAAATTGATGGTCTGGGATGCACCCATTATCAGCTAAAATTGGGGACAATTTTGTCATGAGCAGCTTTTCGAAGAGTTTTGACATTGTTGATAGCAGACTTATTGGCCTGTATGACTCAGCCTTGGTAAGGTCTTTGCCCGGCTTTGGAATCATTTTGACCTTCGCAAGCTTCCAGCTTTTGTGAATAATACTCCAGTCGTAAAATGGCGTTAAAAATAAATAACAGGATTCTAATTGCAATATGGGGCAAGTTTATCAGCATATTGTTACTTATTCCATCAATACCTGGAGCTTTCTTCGGGTTAAGTTCAGCAATTAGTTTCTGAACATCACGCGTCTTGAATTTTATGGGTCGAGGGGGTAGCGCAACTACACTCGGTAAATCAACAACACCAGTACATGTGTTTGGGGTAAATACGGATTTTAAATGCTCAACAAATATGTTACCTTGTTCAGTATCGCTTCTGGCCCAACCAACGGTAGAAGTGCGCAGAGGTGGTCTATATTCAACGGGTGTTTTAAGCTTTCTAGCAGCTCGCCACAAGGAGTAATTAGATGCAGGCGTGGCATCAAGATTTTCCAGATAATTTTTAAGACACAGTTTTTTCATATGCCAGCAGCTCTTGGAGTCGTCTAGTGCACTCTTTAAATCTAATTTTATTTTGGAATGATCTGTGCTGTTGCCATTCCCTTCTAGCTGTCCTTTTTTCACGTAGAAGACGTTCAATGTCTGTAGAATAAATTCTATTAACCCCAGTCTGCGAATGGGAAGTAGTGGCATGTTCAGCAGCCTGTTTAATATTTTCCTTAAGATTTTCAATGTTAGATTCAATATCATCTGGTGGTCTTAGGTTAATATTTTCCGTACAATGGCTACAGAGGTATTTTTTGAACCCCAGCCAGTTAACACGGTTGATCATCTTTACATATGGGACAGGGAAGTCACTTCTTAGTGGGCTACAAATTGTAACAATCAAGGGAGAGTGATCGGAGGAGAGATCTACAGAAGCTTCAACATGAATTAATTCCCTAGTGATATTTTTCATGACTCCAAAATCTATAACATCCGGAATTTTTTGTATGTCCGTAGGCCAGTAAGTGGACTCCCCACTTGAAATGACGTCCAAGCCCATTTTTAAAATTGTGTTGAACAATGCCCGACCTCTAGGTGTAATAAGACGCGAACCCCAGAACGTATGTTTTGCATTGTAGTCCCCAGCTGCTACAAAACAAGGGCCAAGAGATTTGTAGAATTCCTCGAATTTATCCTCAGTAATTGCGAATCTGGGAAGGGTAAATTGATGATATCACGAAATTTGTAACAAAATTTTCGACACAAATATTTGTTGCTTGTAGATGTTCTTCACAAATGTTATCAAGGACATAGTGTTTGAGTCTTGACTTAATTAGAATTGCTGACCCACCACATGCTCTCCCCTTCGGGTCCTTTGAATCATATAGAGTTTAACCATTTATTTTAAATAAGCTCCTTGAAGTCAAATGTGTCTCAGAGACCAACATTATATCAATATTTTTTTCCATGAGGAAGTGCTCAAGTTCATTTTTATGCTGGCGAATGCCGTTTGCGTTCCAGAAACATATTTTTAACATGTTCATGGTTTGTTAACTAATGCTTGCAGCAGTGTATTCTGCATTCGCAGCATTTCTTGCATCATGCTAGTCATATTTGTTGTAAAGTTGTTTATAGTAAAGTTGTTTATACAGCGCATCCTCTATAGTTAGCGGTGTGATTACCTCCACAATTTTCAAATGCTTTGACATTGTTGACAGTAAACTTATTGGCCTATATGACTCAGCCTGGGTAAAATCTTTACCTGGCTTTGGAATCATTTTAACCTTATCAAGCTTCCAGCAGTTTGGATAATACTCCAGTCGTAAAATGGCATTAAAAATGAATAACAGGATTCTAATTGCAGTACGAGGTAACTTAATCAGCATCTGGTTACTAATTCCAAACATACCGGGAGCTTTTTTCGGGTTGAGTTCGGCAATTAGTTTTTGTACATCACACATCGTAAATTTTAAGGGTCGAGGGGTAGAGCAGCTACACTCGGCAAATCAGCAACACCGGTACATGTTTTTGGTGTAAATACGGATTTTAAATGCTCAGCAAATATGTTACCTTTTTCAGTATCGCTTCTTGCCCAACCTACGGTAGATGTGCGCAGAGGTGGCTTAAACTCAACGGGTGTTTTAAGCTTTTTAGCAGCGCGCCACAAAGAGTAATTAGATGCTGGTGTGACATCAATTCCTTCCAGATAATATTTAAAAGATGCAGTTTTTTCAGATGCAAGCAACTCTTGGAGTCGTTTAATGCACTCTTTAAATCTGAATTTGTGTTGAGGTGATCTGTGCTGTTGCCATTCCCTTCTAGCTCTTTTCTTCTTTTCACGTACGAGATGTTCAACGTCTGTAGAATAAATTTGATTGAACCCAGTATGCGGATGGGAGGTAGTGGCATGTTCAGAAGCTTGTTTAATATTCTCGTTAAGATTTGCAATGTTCGATTCAATATCATTGGGTGTTCTTGGCGTAATATTTTCCGTGCAATGATATTTTTTGAATCTCAGCCAATTAACACGATTTATCATGTTGACATATAGGTGAGGTAAAGCGCTTCTCAGTGGGCTACAGATTGTAACGTTCGTGCGAGAGTGATCGGACGAGAGATCTAGGGAAGCTTCAACGTGAATTAATTCCCTAGAAATACTTTTTATGACTCCGAAATCTATAACATCCGGAATTTTTCATACGTCAGTAGGCCAGTAAGTGGGCTCCCCGCTCGAAATGACGTCCAAGCCCATTTTTGAAATTGTGTTGAACAACGCTCGTCCTCTAGGTGTGATAAGACGCGAACCCCAGAAAGTATGTTTTACATTATAGTCGCCAGCTGCTACGAAACAAGGTTTAAGAGATTTGTAGAATTTCTCGTATTGGTCCTCAGTGATTGAAAATCTGGGAGGGGAGTAAATTGAAGATATCACGAAATTTGTACAAAAATTTTCAATGCAGATATTTGTTGCTTGTATATGTTCTCCACAAATGTTGGCAAGAATACAGTGCTTGAGTCTTGACTATTAGAATTGCTGATCCACCGCATGCTCTCCCTCTAGGGTCCTTTGTATCATATAAAGTGTAGCCATTCATTTTAAAGAGACTTTTAGAAGTTAAATGAGTCTCAGAGACCAACATTATATCAATCAAATTCATTTTTATGTTGGCGAATGCCGTTTGCGTTCCATAAACTCATATTTAACGTGCTCATGGCTTGTTAACTAATGCTTGAAGCAGAGTACTCTGCATTCTCAGCATATCTTGCATCATGCTAGTCATATTTGTTGTAAAATTATTTAAAGTCAGCACCAGATTCTCAATAGTAGCTTCAAGGCAACTAAAGTTAAAGCCTGAGTTTGCATTCGCTGAATTATTTTGCGGTGAAACATTTTGTGAGGGACTAGAACTAGCCTTAGCAGCATCGGCATACGATACACGGGAAGTAACTGGTTGGCTCATTTGCGCAAAAGTGGCGGAGTAAGCGTTTGCTGATTGAGATGGAGCTGATTTGGGTTTTTGCACCATAGTCTGTTTGACAAAAGAGTACACAGGCGAACCTCTGTAGTTAGCGGTGTGATTACCTCCACAATTACAGCATTTTTTATCACTTTGATCTTTTGGCTTATTGCAACTAGCAGTGCCGTGTAATTCGCCGCACACAACACAAACAGTGGGTAATTTACAGTATGTTTTTGTATGGCCATATTCCTGGCAGTTATGGCACTGTACGGGACTTGATCGCTTATGTGGCTCTTCAACTGTGATTTTTCGGTATAAGAGGTATTTTAGGCTATAAATTGGGTGTGTCTCTTTTTTTCAGCTGTATATCATTCGGCTCCAATTCAACACGAAATAGAGGCTGGGGGATCTTCTCCCTATTGATTATGTTGGTAACATTTTTTACCTTAAATCCTTGTATCATGAGTGCATCTTTTACTTCTTCGGGATTAACATAAGAGTCAATACCCTTCAATACGATCTGCATACCTTTGCCACTCTTAAGCTGCTACGTATAAAAACTTGTTTTATTTTTTTCGAATTCAGTCACTATTTTGCGGAAATCTTTTTCTTCGTATATTTGAATTTTAGTTTCGTCAATATTACCACGCTTTATTGGAATAACATGAAATGCGTTTTCACCAATGGCCGAGACTAATTTTTTAATTAAGGCGTTAGAATTTTTCTCTCTCAAATATATAGGTGGTGGCTTAAAAGACTTTTGCGATGATGCAGCGGGCTTGTCGTCGGTGACTTGCAATAATGAAAAACGATTTTGACGATTGGTAAATGATGCGCTATTATCCCTTGACATCTTTGGAGCAGATGAAATTTTTGAAGAATTCGGGCTTCGCCCACGCTTTACCACTGTTATGTATCTGTCCATTCCGACTTGTACCTTGGGTTTTGAGCTACTGTTATCTGTAGTGATAACTTAATTAAGTGATGAACACAAGCCTGAAGGAGATGATATTACTGACTTATATGAAGAAGTACTAGGCAATTGTAATGTTAATGAATCACTATTTGGCATTGGACAAAGCGAAGTTGATCGCTGACGAAAAATTGGCTTTGCCGTTAAAAAAAACACTTTCATTAGATTTATTATTTCTATTTTTTTCATTAAGAGCTTCAGAACTCACAGTAAAATAGGCATTTCTGCCGTTAGAACTCACTTCATAATTTTTTGTATTTGAGGCACTCATATAGAGTATTCCTTAAGGGCACTTTTTGTGTTTTTTTGCTTACGGTTTTTTTTGTTTTTGTAATTTATGATTGTTTATTTGTTTTTGAGTTACTCGTATAGAGCAGGGGTGCCCACGGCCTATACGCTTGATGAGCATTTGTTATTGTAAAAGCGCGAAACATTGGCTGATCATTCTAATATGTATACACAACTCTTTTTGTATGAAATACACACATACCCCAAGTTCAAAGCAATAACACTTTCATATGCAGAGCAACAAGAACGCATGCTTTGTTGGTACAGATTGGTGCCAAGCGTAAATTTTGTTGTTTTTTTGTTTGTATGATTTTGTTGTTTTTTTTAATACGTGAGTATGAAACACACGTAATGAAATATTTTTGTTTTTTTTTGTTTGCGTTAATATAGTGTATACGTATTGGTGTATGCGCTTCCATAAGAAGGTTTTGGGCACCCCTGGTATAGAGTATTCCTCAATGTCACTGTTTGTTTTTTTTTTCGGTTTTTTTTGTTGTTGTTATTTCCACTATGCAAAAATATTAGGAAAGCACATAAAGCTTATTTATTAAAGTCAGTATGTACATACCTATTACGAATAATATGCACTACGAATATTTTTTTTGTATAATTTTTTGTTTGTTTAATAAGAATGGAAGAAAAATTCCGCTAATCGACTATTCACTAAGAAGGTACAACGAGAACTGACTTTATTATTATTTCACTTGATTTTTCCGTATTTTTTCTTAATTTATAATTGAGAATTATTAAAATGTTTAAATGTTTAAAAAACATACAACATTTGCATTTTTTTTTCTTTTTGCGTAACCAAAAGACAAGTAGGATATATGTATGCGTTTGTGTTAAATCATATACCTATATGTTTATGTACATATGGTTATATTTATGTGCTTATATCGGGTTACACTATTTATGTACGTACATATATTTTTTCTTTTTGAGTTTCACTTTTTAATTTTGATTAGGTATTCACTGACCTTTGTATGTATCTTAAGACTCTATTTCGGTTTACATACATACATACTTATGTACATACATAAATGTAAGTATGTGCACTTAACTTATTTAAATTTTAGTACACTTCTCCTTTGCCTTATGTATTCACTTCTCTTTTTTTGTATTATATATTTCCAGCAAATTTATTTTGTTTTTTTTTTTCTTTGAATTTTCAATGTATATACATATGTATGTACATATATATATATATATATATATATATATATATATATATATATAGTGGGGTTTTTTGTGTATTTGCTATGTACATAAGTATTAATAACGGAAGTTATTCTTGTACATAAATATTAATTTGAGCAATTTTTCACAATTTTAAGCATTAAATATTCCGCTTTTTTAACGGTCCTTTTTTTTATATGGTTACATATACTTACATATGTATGTAACTATGTATGACTTTTTTGTGCAAGTTTTCGCAATTTTTCTAATTTGCCTTTTTTAAAAACTTTGAATATTCTTTTTTAGAGTAGATCCTTTTGTTATTAATTTATTAAGCACTTTCACTTGCATACATACATATATCACAACTTTATCAACTTTATTTTTATTATTTTTTAGAAACTTTCTGCTTTTAATATTATTTTACAATGTTTTATGTATGTTGGCCTTTGGTCTTTTGGTTGTTTTTCTTTTCTTACGTGTACTGTTTACTTACATGTCACCGCTGAAACTGATGATATTCTTTTTGAGTTATTTGTATTTACCTCATGTTTCTTATTTGCTGATTTTTGTTGTTTATTCTCACTTATCTCGGCTTAAGAAGGACCATGAATAATCTTGGGATTATTATTAAGAAATATCTTTTGCTTGCGGTGAAGAGGGAGCTATGATAAATTTCCTTGGGCACTTGAAAAGAGGGATATTTTTAATTATAATCACTCGAAGGGAGATGATTATAATTATCGGGGATAAAGGAAAATAAAAGAAACGTATTAGAAACTTTTATTTTATATATGAGTTTGGTTGAGATTGGTGCTCACCTTGAATTCCCTTTGTAATGACACTATGTAAGTAAATTTTTTCCAATGATTTATTTTACAAGTTTGATTTGGTTGTTTTAAGTTCAAAGATAAAAAGGCAAGTAAATAATTTCAATTTCAAAAGGGTTGACACAAGTCCTCGTACGTTTGATTTTATAACAGATTCGTATATAAAGCTACAAAAAGTATCTTTTTGTCGCGCACATTATTAGTGTTGAAAACTGATATTTTTGCAATTCGACATTTAATTGCAAAAAGGGTAATAATAATAATAATAGTAATAATAATAATAATAATTTCAAATATTCATTTTGTTCAAACTAGTTTGGACAATGATAATAATAATAATGATGATAATAAAAATAATGATGATAATAATAATGATGATGATAATAATAATAATGATGATAATAATAATAATGATGATAATAATAATAATGATGATAATAATTTTTTTTTGTGCGGGTAAGGAAGAAAATGTATTCTTGCATTCACGAAGGATCGTCATCTAGCGTGATACGTCGGGCTCGCCGATTTTCGGAATACTGACTAAAAACCCAATCTACACCTTATCGGAAAATGAGTTCCACCCCGGAACCGTTGTTACATTACTTCGAGATGTTTTCCTATTTGGCACATTTTTTGCCACCACCTTCGTTGAGGTCCGCGTCCAGACCCCCGCTGTTTTGTTTTATACATATCTACGTTGCTGCATCCAGATCGGGTTTTTTTGACCGTAAGATGTATTCGCAGTATTTTGATACTGCTTGCCAGTTTCTCCCGCTTGCTATCATGGTGTCCATGATATTTCTGGTTGTCAGTGTGCCGACTAAATTTTCTAGTTCACTTCGTTTTTCAGACCAGTGAGCGCAATTGAAAAAAGTGTGTTCTGCGTCATCTATTATCTCATCGTTCTCATACAAACAAAATGGCGTGCTGCATTTCCCTACTTTGTGCAGATACTTACGATAGTACCCATGACCTGATAACATCTGGGTCAGGTAGTAGTTTACTTCTCCGTGCTTTCTTTTTATCCATTTTCCGATATCTGGAATAAGCATAGCTGTCCATCTACCGTCTGTACTGTTATTCCATCTTGTTTGCCAGGTCTGGATAGTCTGTCGCCTGACGCTATCTTCGTCTATGGGTTCTGTGTTTGCTTCTCGCCTTGCTGCCCACAGCTCCTATCGCTCCTTTCGGTCTATCGTCGCAATCCCTGCTATTACTAGAACTGCATCTGCTGATACAGTGCGGTATGCCGATGTTATACGTAATGCAGCAGTTCTTTGCACTGTCAGTAAGGTTTTCGCTATTTTCCTAATCTTTGTTTTAGCTCCCCAGATCTCGCATCCATAAAGAAGGATACTACTACTAGCTTCCATCAGTAGCTTGCGTCTGCTCGGTAGGGGTCCTCCTATGTTTGCCATTAAACGGCTCAAGTTAGCAGTTATTCTGCCAGCCTTATTTGCAGCGTAACGTATCTGATCCGAATATGTCAATTTTGGATCAAGTCGTATGCCCAGATAGCTTATAGCAGTCTTAGTAGTTAGAATTTCTTCACCGATACTAAAGTCAATCTCTACCGGAATGTGTCGCCTGGTGAGAAGCCATGTGCGCCTAGCCATGTTTTCGTTCTTATCATGACCTGTCGTAATTTTCGGTTTATATCTTCTATGTTTCTGGCTGTAATAACAGCTGCAATGTCGTCTGCATAACCTACTAAAAATGTGCCCTGTGGCATTTCAGCCCTCAGTATCCCATCGTAGCTTATATTCCACAGATCTGGACCCAGAATAGATCCCTGTGCTGCTCCAAATGTCACTTTCATCTTTCTCTGGCCTTCAATTGTTTCATATATAAGCTCCCTATCCTTGAGGTCGTTCCTTATTATTTGGAGCAAATATTCTGGAATGCGAAAATGTTCCTCCAATGATTTTAGGACATCTGGCCAGCTGAGACTGTTGAAGGCATTCCTTACGTCTAATGTGGCGAGAAGAACTAGTGGTCTTGTGAACTGGTTCTGCTTCTGAGCAGCTTCAACTACATCTACTACATCTTTAATAGCTCCCACGGTATACCTGCCTTAATTTAAGCGTGGTTTTATGAGTCGTTCTAGTAGCTTACCTGCGGTGTCAAGCATGCAGAGCGGTCTGTACGCTGATGACGATCCCTGGTCTCCTTTCCCCTTGTTTATGAGAACTAAACGTTGCTTCTTCCATACATCTGGGAATATCCCGTCCTTTAAACAGCTGTTGTACATATATGTTAAGATCTCAGGTCGTTTGAGAGCTATTTCCTTCATTACCTCTGCCGGAATTTCATCAGGGCCAGGAGCCTTATTATTTTTAAGTTTGCTAGCAGCAACTATTAACTCATCTGTCGTGAAGAGTGGAATATGGATAGTTTCATCCGTATTTGGCCTGCTTTCCAGAATCTCGTTTGCGGGAAAGAGAGACATTACTATATTTTTCATAACTTTTTCGTCCATAAGAGGTGTTGGGGTTTTTGTGCCAAGTTTCCCCATCACTATTTTATATCCGGTTCCCCAAGGATTTTTGTTTATATCCTCCCTTAGTTCTTCCCACAGGTTTTTCTTACTAGAAGCGATTGCCATTTTGAGTCTTTTCCGCGCCTCTTTGTACTCTGATCTTTCAATTTCATCTTCACCTAGAAGCCTTGCTCTAGTAAATTTTCTTCTTTGTCGAAGGCAGTCTCTTCGCATGTTTGCAATTTCCTCGTTCCACGAATAAACTAGTTCTTTCCTTCTGTTTCCATTTTTTATTTTAGGCATGGTTTTATCGCATGCTTTTTTGATAATTTTCATAACCCGGTTGACGGTCGCCACTGCATCAGCTAATGATTGTTGATCATATGAGTGTCTGTTAGTAGAGCGGAGCTATCCAGCCTTCTTACGTTCCATTTACGAATGTTCATTCTTTGTTGTGTTACGTTTTCGCTTCTCGTTCCTGGTCTAGCGAATGTATACGAAATGTATTGATGGTCGCTTCCTGTATACGTTTCCAATACCCTATATCTTATTACCCTGTGTGCTTTTCTTTCAGTAACCAAGGTTATGTCCGGAATAGTACCTTGGCAGCCTGGCCGCCTAAAAGTATGTGTATTTCCGACGTTTGCGACGGTGAGTCCCGTTCTAGCAATTATTTGAACTATTTTTCTGCCTCTGGAGTCTGTTATTTGCATTCACCATTCCGCGGCTCGAGCGTTAAAATCGCCCGCTACAATGACGTTTCCTTCGATCTCCCGCACTTTATCTTCAATTTCATCTAGCTTTTCCTGAAACTCTGCTATGCTATCACTAGAAGTGAGGTAACAACTAATAATTGTTATGTCGTCGAGCTGTATCCACACGAAACAATTTCCTTTTCCGCTTCTCTTCGGGTGTATATTTCTTGTGCCTGGAATCCATATTGTTGCTGTGGCAATGTCATCCTCTACCCAGTGTCCGTTATTCCTCTTTTTATATTGCTCACTGATGATGGCAATGTCCGCTTCTTGTTCGATTAATATTTGTGGCAGGAGTGCGTCTGCCACTTTTCCTCTATGCATGTTTAATTGAAGGATCTTTATCATGCCTTTCTAGCCGCATTACAACCTTTTGAACCTGTAGCATGGTCTACTGGGTTCTTTCCTTCTTCTAAGCATAGACAGCTTATCATCCATCCAATTTTGATACGCTCTTTTTGTATTAGCTTGTTTGCTTTGTTTACTTTGTTTACTGGTAGCGAAACAAAAGCTATTCTCTGCTCTCTGCTATTCGTATTTGAAAGATGAATTGTGATGTCTTCTCTTTCGGCTTCACTGTTTGTTCTTACGGCTGTGAGAACTTCTTCTTGACTTGAAAATCCGTCTATGTCTCGGATTTCTATTGTCACCTTCGTCTTCAGACCTTTTACATCGGCAGCTTCCTTAACTGTATTTTTAATTGCTTCACAGAACTTTTCCTTCTGTCCTCCCTTTTATAGCTCTAGAAGTATTGCGCCGGCTTTTGTCTTTCGAATTGATCGGAGAACAACCTCTGCTTCGTCTGGCTTTACGTTTTCTCTCAGACTCCTCAGGACTTCAGAGTAACTATAGCCATCTGCTGGTCTAACTATGACCGCATCTGAACGATCTCGCGGTTTCTTTTTCCGAGTTATCTTTTTCTTAACTATCTTTTTTTCGCTTCCAATATTTCTTCCATTTTTTGGGGTTTTTTGGACGTGTTTCTTCGCCTCTATGATCTGCTCATTTTTCTTGGAAATTTCTTTCTGCTTTTTTCCAGGTCTTACTTCCGGAGGGCTTGTTGCAGTCCGCTTGTTTTGACCTATCACCGTTTCCATATTTCTGTCGTTTTTTCTTTAACTGTTTCTGCTCCCTTCCAATTATCACGATAGTCTCCCATTACATCGAAAAGCTCTTCTAACTCAGCTATTCCTCTTTGCACATCCATGTTTATGTTCCGTTGTCTGGACATAGCATGTCTAATTTTTCGAAGAACTCCTAGGCATTTGTCAACTGTTTCTTCTTCTGAGGCTCTCATTTTTAAAATAAATTCTTGTCGTGGCGAGCTGTACGTGAAAATTTCACTGCATGCATCCGGCATAATTTCAGTGACTTTCTCATGGCTCGTACGAGGAGTCTGGTCTGCTTCGTCTATGATGCATATATCATTTTCTTCATTTGATGATTGTATAGACTGAACTCTATTTTCGTGCGAGACTTTGTACCATAAGTTCGTTTCCTTTGCTGCCCTGCTCGTTCCAGGAATCTGTGGAGATAAACATTCTCTTGGTGGGGGAGACCTTTGAACTTTTCCGCTTCCTTGAAAAGGATTTAGCCCTTCGCTTGAATTCTTCTGATTTTCTTTATTTTTTTTCTTTATTTTTTATTTCTTTGTTATTTATTTCTATATCGTTTATTTTGTTGGTTATCATTTTTCGTTTAAAATGGGTCCCATCTTGAAACCGTTATCTATGTCCGTTTGTGTAGTCGTCTTAATAGTGACCCCAAGGGTCCCTTTGCAAGCAGTGAGGTCCTCGCGAGGGCTGACACAAGTCCTTATGGGAACATGTGTTCAGAGCCAGATCAGACATTAATCAGGATATCATATCAACTGAACCTACACAGCCAACTGAATGGCTATGTGACATAGAGCGTTTTTCAAGCCCTTGCCAGGGATTTAACAGGACGGAAGGCAACTGTGACATTAGCCTGAAAGCAATTCTATGCGATGTCACTCTCATATACTCAGGTAACAGAATGCCACAGTTGTCGGCCCATGTATTCCATCTTCATTCCATTTAGTCAAATCGTAAATCCGTGTCATTCCGCGTCCATCTGCTCACGTCGCTCACATTGGCTAGTATTTCAACAGATGTTGTCATACTATTGCCCAGTGCCCACCTGCCTCAAAGGGTCGGAGGTTGTGAGTCTTATTGGTTGGTTACAAGAACAAGGATTGGATAAGGGCTTTACCAAGTTAAAACCGGTCAGATCCGTTACCTTGTATGTCCAACCCTGAGCACCATGATAATAATAATAATGATGATAATAATAATAATGATAATAATAATAATAATGATAATAATAATAATGATAATAATAATAATGATGATAATAACAATAATGATAATAATAATAATGATAATAATAATAATGATGATAATAATAATAATGATGATAATAATAATAATGATGATAATAATAATAATGATGATAATAATAATAATGATGATAATAATAATAATGATGATAATAATAATAATGATGATAATAAAATTAATGATGATAATAATAATAATGATGATAATAATAATAATGATGATAATAATAATAATGATGATAATAATAATAATGATGATAATAATAATAATGATGATAATAATAATAATGATGATAGTAATAATAATGACGATAATAATAATAATAATAATGATAATAATAATATTATGATAATAAATTTAATGATGATAATAATTATAATGATGATAATAATAATAATGATGATAATAATAATAATGATGGTAATAATAATAATGATGATAATAATAAAGACGATAATAATAATAATAATGATAATAATAATAATGATGATAATAATAAAAATGATGATAATAATAATAATGATTATAATAATAATAATGATGATAATAATAATAATGATGATAATAATAATAATGATGATAATAATAATAATGATGATAATAATAATAATGATGATAATATTATATTGTATTGCAACAAAAGGTAAACGGTAACTGGCAGCCGCTAGGTTTCTTTTCCAAGAAGTTTACAGCAACTGAGCAACGATACAGTACATATGACCGCGAACTGATGGCCATATACGCTGCTATTAAATACTTCTCATACTTTTGGAAGGTACTCAATTTGTTGTGTTCACGGATCACAAACCATTATTACAGGCTTTTGAGCGAAAATGGGAACCTCTATCTAAACGTCAAACTAGACAACTGTGTTACATTAGCCAATTTTGCATAAATATACAACACATAAGTGGAAAGTACAACGTAGTGGCGGACTTTTTATCTCGCGTTGATACTTTGACCCTACTGGCCGCTGTTGACTACCAACTACTTCTCGAGGAACAAGCAAAATGCGCCGAACTACAAAATATACTACAATCAAATTCGACTTCGCTAATATTGGAAAAAGTCAAGATACCAAGTATCAACGGCGATGTAATTTGCGACACATCAATTGGAAAAATTCGTCCATATATTCCTGTATCAATGCGCCCTCAAGTTTTCGAAACACTGCATGGCTTATCACACCCAGGGACGAAAGCTTCAATCAAATTAATTTCAAAAAGTTACATTTGGAGAAAAATGAACACAGATATAAGAAAACTAGTAAGATCATGCCAACAATGCCAACGATGCAAGATAACAAAGCACACAAAAAGCGAATTAGAAACGTTTTCAGTTCCCGAAAAAAGGTTCGAGCACATTAACATTGATTTAGTCGGCCCTCTTCCAATTTCAAATGGCTGTGCATACTGTTTAACGTGTGTTGACAGATATTCTCGGTGGCTTGAGGCAATACCTATTGCGAATATTACAGCCAAAACTGTGGCAAAAGCTTTGTTGAACGGTTGGATAAGCCGATTTGGCGTGCCCAAATTCATAACCACAGACCAAGGCCGGCAATTTGAAAGTAAGCTTTTCCGCCATCTTTCTGAGATGTTGGGCATCAAACATATCCGAACAACCCCATACCATCCACAGGCAAATGGTCTTATCAAACGCTGGCATCGCGTTTTAAAAGCCGCCCTAAAATGTCATGAAGCTGATAATAATTGGACAGAGATGTTACCGATGGTTATGTTGGGTTTAAGAACTGCAGTGAAAGAGGACATAGGAGTATCGATAGCTGAAATGGTGTATGGGCAAACAATACGATTACCTGGCGAATTTTTAATAGAAGAACCGACTACACACATCAACGAAGGTGAATTTATAAGAAAACTTCAACAACATATTGAAAACTTGCGCCCGACCTCGACTACACAACACGGGAAAAAATCAGTGTACATACCAAAAGATCTGCGCTTTTGTAGCCACGTATTTCTTAGAGATGATACGGTGCACGCTCCTCTAAAAGCTCCATAGGACGGTCCCTATTTGGTACTCGAGAGGCACCCGAAAACCTACACCATTCAAATTGGAACAAAATCAAGAACCGTGTCAATAGACAGATTGAAGCCAGCATACGTACCAATGGAAGTTTCGCAGTTAGAAAATAAGCGTTACAGGCATCGCAAAGTAAGGGTTTTGGAACAACTCACATTTTTATAGGGCTAACATTCTGGAAGGGGGTGGTGTAGTGCACTGCGGTTGTCAATCTGGCATCTCCGATTTAGAACAAGAAATACTACCCTGGTATGAATTTATTTGAAAGCGAATACTTTTGACATGCAAAAAGTTTAGTGTGTTAGAACGTCGACGTGAAAAGTACAAAATAAATTAGTCATAAATAATCTAAATAAATTGTTTTATTTAGCACACTAAAAAGTCATAAGTAGTGAATCCAAATGGCATTGTTACTCAAATAATTCTGGAATAAGTCTATAGGCTTTATTACCAACGCAGTGTGGTGCAATTATTTTCTTATATTTCAATTTCAAGTTGACAAATAAGGCAAATTTAGCTTATTACTTATGACTTTATTTCAGTGAGCCGACGAAAATCGGTATATTGTGCCCATAGCGTGATCTAGGCTTAATACGTTTAAAATTAGATATTTTAATTTAAATTAACACTTGGTTCACGTTGAAAAATCATAAATTACCTCCTATGGACCACATAGTGCTCTGTAGTACAGAGTTGCGACCATTTAGTTAATTAAAAGTTGTTGACAGTGTTGCAAAAGGAAAGTATTGTAAACAAGTGAGAGCAATCAAGGCGAATTCATAACAGGTGGATGCACTAGCGATTTTAGTCACAGCTGTTTTATTATTTATGTTGCCTTGGTAGCAATACTAAAACATTAAGAACATAAAAGCTTAAAAAGTATAACATAAAAAATATGTACATGTGTACCATTATTTTGGCAAAAAAATAACCAAAATGAGAAAAATATTCACATCTCCACATTAAAGAAAAAAATAACCACTTTTGGTTAGAAATAACCAAAAACGGCAGCCCTGGTTCTAGCAGGAGTATTTAATTTTTTCTCTTTATCAGTTTTCTGGCTCGGCGTTATAACCGCCACAGCCTTACTGTTCCTGGGTGGTGTTTCTGCAAGAGACTGAAAACAGTCGTCAATTGAATCGGACCTTGAACACGCAGGATTGCCAAATACTTTTTTAATATATGTCGCAGCTGAAGAACCACTAGGAGCTCCAGCAGAAGAAAGGGAAAGTGTTCGGTCAATTATTTGCTCAATTTCAGTCAAATTATTAAGCCGATACAGTCCACCACCAGTTTCTCGAATACTTTTCTTGTTCTCAGAAATCTTCTTTTTTGTTCGGAATTTTAAATCTGCCCATGACTTGTAAATGAAAAAAACAAAATAAATAAATGTGTATGCATTAACATCTTATGGTTCCTACTTTTTTCCACTCAGCCATTGAACGCCTAGGAGGTCCAATCGAGTTTAATTTTTGAGTTATTGTTTTCCAATGCTCTTCTGTTGATAATTTGCTGCTTCCAAAAACTGGTGTCCCCTTGGCAAGTAATGGATTTTCCTCCATAAACTTCACAAGAGTGTTCAGTTGCTGCGTAGTAGATTTCTTCAAGCTAATAAACGATTTAAGTAATCATTTTTGTTCTAAGATGTGTTTGTGCATTAACTTACCACTATTCCATATCTCTATTAATTTATTTATTTTTACTTTTATATTTATTAAGAATTTTACTTTCAAAAAATTTTAAAACTTTACTCTGCGAATGCAAAACTTCAAGTGCGTGATTTTGACATTTGCGTTCGCAATGTTGACAACACCATCGATATTGTGAAACGCCAATCTGAATTGTCGTTCGAGTGACTTGTCGCAGATCGATCAGATTAAAAAACTGAAATCAGTTTTCTTTCGCTTAGAATGCGAATGAACAAGTTCATTAAAATTGGCTACAAATATCCAATGAATTTTCGTCCAGTCTTCCAACAGAAGTCTCAGACAATTCCCCTTATTGTGAATGGCGTCGGCGACGTCACATCAAGATGACAGTAAATATTGACACTTGTCTACTCTTTATCGGCTCTTATTGATAATCTCTTACTAATCTCTAAAGCTTTGTAAGTTAATATAGCATGTTAATAGTAGTCAATTCTTGTTGACAAAGAGTAGACAAGTGACAACTTTTACTGTCGTCTTGATATGACCTTGACGACGCCATTCGCAATAAGGAATATTTTAATCTTTAGTCTCAATGCTTTTCCTATTTCTATGAATCAGTTTAAAATGCCTAGTCTAAAATGAAAAAGTATCCTTCACTGCTATTGGATTTTTCAGAATCAGAATATCTTAATTTTTCATTGATTCCTTGATTTTTGGTACAGTATTGGCAACGGCTATTGCATCGTTAAAGTGCTTCTTTTTAATCGAGGGTCTAAAATTGTTGTTACAATTTGTCATTTTGATGCATTCCGATTGTTTAGGATAAAAAAACATCGAATTATATCTATGTTGCGACACAATACATCGATTGTTTTTAGGACAAAAATTTTGAGATTGTGAGGAAAAATGCATGATTAAAATAATGAAATATGAAATAATACATATGCTCTTATGCAAAAACGATTGTTAAAGTTAAGGCATGCTTTAAAACCGCTTTTGCCATACAAAATTCGTTTGTTAAACCAACTTTAAATTTTCCATTCGTTTTTGCATAAGGAGGTAAGAATTTAAGAATTATTTTTATTGTAATGCAAAAAAAGAAAAGATATTGCGATATGAAACTATAAAATTTTATTAAAAAATCCAATATTGTTCGTAAATAATTAAAATCATACATATCTCTCATTTACTCAAAGAAGAATTAGTCCTCATATCGTTCGTCAAATTGATTTAAAATTTGATACAAATATCTTGGTTAAAATTTTCTTTTTCCGTTAAGGTGTTTTCATTTTCGATTCATTTGAATTTATAGTAATAACACGAATTAAATGCGAAACGGAATTCAACCAAATATTTAATTCTTTTTATTAAACTATCTTTCTTATCTTCACAATATAATTAAAGGCAAAGATTCACCAAGCTCAAAGCTTTTATATGCTAAAGATATACCAGAATATCGTAAATGGGTTGATAGATATTACCGTGACATCCGAGAAATGCCACCAATATCTGATCAGGATATGAATGCAATGCTAGCTGAAGAATCAAGGGTAAATAAAATAATATTTGTATACATATGTGTGAAATTGTTTGCTCAATTATTTCCTTTATTTCCTTGCAGCTTCATACATCGGAATTTAATACGAATTGTGCCCTCCATGAACTTTATACATATGTAGTGAAATATAACGAACAATTAACCGTTACGTTAGAAGAAGATGAATTTTCACAAAAGCAACGACTTGCCTACAAACTAGAACAAGTACACAATATTATGTCAGCGGAATAATAGTAATCCCCTTCAAATAACATCAAGGGAGAAAAATAAATACTAATATTTGTAATCATAATATAATTAAATTAAAAAATTGGAAAACATATGTGTGTTAAAAGAAAAGTTAAGTAATAATAATATAATTAAATTAAAAAATTGGAAAACATATGTGTGTTAAAAGAAAATTTAAGTAATAATAATAATAATATTTAGTAATTAAATACATATAGGTTGATATCATTTTATAAGAAATTTTTAAGATTTTAGATAGCATTACAGAGCAATTGCAAAGAAATTAATTAAGTTAGTAACTTTAAATTGCTAGGTTAATTTAATTTATTTTGACGTTTTAATTTGCAGTTTTTTTTAAAGATAAATTGAAAAAAAAATAAAAATAACACCAGAACACACTACGAGCTATAATTTATCAATTTAAAGAAATATTCATTTGATTTGGAAAGTACAATTTATTTAAAAAATTATGCCTGTAGACAATACATTAATCTAACGTCTAAATCAAATAAGTGTTCCGAATCTTTAACAACTGACACAAAATTTCAATGCAGGCTTGTGACATTCTTAAATGAATTACTTTAACTGAATGCTTCTTTCAAGTGAAAGAATGAAATATTTTTCTATTTTCTCTTTATTTTTTTCATCTTTCGGTTTTCTTATTTACTTTAATTTTTCTGTTATTGAGCTAATAGTAACTCTATAATGATTTTTAAATGCTTTTCCTAATTTAATTGTTATGATTCTTTTGTTTGACTAAAATAGAAATACGAAAGGCTATTTTAAAAACCACCTTAAAATCTTTAAATGCACACATATGAATGTTCAAAATAACAATTCACGCAAATTGAAACGTTTCCAAAAAGAAGTGAATGAAAAAGGAAATTAACGATTAACACACATGAAAGGTTTTGCCTATTACTTTTTCAATGATGTGACAAATAGTTATAATTGTTCATACTTTTAATTAATATAACATTCGTACAAAAGTTCAAATCTTGTAACATATCAAATGCGTAAATAGCGAAATAGAGAGTACGTAATCGGCATCGTAACGAGTACACATAAGTACATACATATGTAGTTTCGTATGGCAGCATTTTCACAGATTAATTTTCTTATTGGTTTTGTGGTTCCTGAAAAGTTATTCTTTAGGGGATTCTTGCTAAAACTTTATTAATTTCAGTAAACTTTTTCATAAAATTCTCCTATGTTCGTATACAAAACTAAGAAGTTAATAGCACTGTGGTATTTTAAGATCGTTGTTAACTCGTAAATATCTGAATGCACTGAAACCAAAAATTTAAAAAACGCGTGATAAAATAGTACTAAATATAAAATTTTGAATTATGTATGTATTTTTAACCACAATTTTGTTAGCATGGATATTTATTGAGCATCAAAGAAACCAGTTCCGAACAAAATTTCAGTTGAATATGTCATCTGAAATTCATATGGAAGGTAGTTAAGAAGCTTGAGCAATGACAGAAAAATTAATATAATCGTCGTTTTTTATCCTGTCCATTATATTTCAAATTGTTGAAAGGGAATGAAAAATCAGAGCACATGTTTTATTATAGTTGTCTAATTTCTGAGCGACTCATATATTTTCTTCCCTTACTGTGGGGTGTCGCCAACAGTAATACCTTATAATTTTTTCAATTCCTATACAAAGAAGATTTCTATTTTTTTCTTCTGAAATATCATAAATTTTGTAATTGATAAATGTTCATATTAAATAAAAGCATTTTATTAAAACATTTTATTAAAACGCAAACTACGTCATCGATGTCAAACGAAATTTAGAAATATTTTAATAGAATTCCAATGGAAATACTTTAAAATTTCGTTCGATATCGAAAGACACAATTTGCCCCTGGTATTTATTTCTTTAGGATCTGAAAAACAGTTGATCATCAGTAATTTAAATACTAACAGCCGTATTCATAACAATTTTAAACAGCGTTTCATAAGTTGTTTAAGCAATATTCGCTAAAATTGTATTCATAATAGATTTTTAGCTTAAAAAAACGTTTTTTAAACATTGCGTAAATCAGCAAATTTTAAAATTGATTGCCCCCATGTTTAAACAAATTTTAACATGACGTTCTTGTGATTTTGCTCCGCGTTTGTTTACATTTTTAGTTTTGACTGCATGTATGTGTGTATGTATGTATTTATGTACATGCATATGCATATGTGAATGTTATTCGGAAGAAAATGAAATTGTATTGTTTTAGAAACTCATGACGAAATTTCAAATGGACTCCAAATAAATATTTACCAGAGAAGGAGCAATCAGCTTCCCATTCCCATTTCGTCTTTTATCAATGTATGTGTAAAGAAAAATAAAAATAATAGTTATAGTGATGTATAAAAACTAACAACAGATAAAATAAAAATCGTTATTCTAGTGCTTCTTGATCTGCAATAACAAAAATCATATAAAAAGCACCTTTAACAAAGATTCGCTGTAAACTATTTATTTTTTTAATTTTCTACGAGTTGGAACACATTTTTTATTTTATAAAACCAATATTTTTCCAAAAATGGACAAAAAACAAATACAGATATGAGTACTTTGTGAATTAATAATCGTTGTTTAGCAGAACTAGGACGCAAGTGACAAATAGATAATACAGAGTTGCCACGATATTTAAAAAAATCAAGTTAATTGATTTTTAGTTAAAACACTGATTTTGAATACCAATATTTAAAAAACCTTATTTAGTCTTAAAATGTTTTTTAACTAATATGGTTTTTAAACCTGAATCAACTTTTTTATGAATACGGCTGTAATAATCTGAAATCTAGCGTTAATGCAAATGGTAGCAGCTCTGAAAGGTTTTTATAACATTATGGTCAAAGGCCTAACTGTAATATACATAACCTAACTTAAGCCAGCTTACACTGGGTCTTCACATAGCAATATCCATTGCTGCAATTGCCAAATTTGATTGCGTACATTAAATTTCTTACTTATGGACCACGTTTGGCATAAGTGGTAATCAATTGCGCAATGATTGCTCTGCTGATAAAAGAAAAAAGCATAATCTAAAAACATAATGTAAGAAAAAATAAACATGAATTGTTCGTATTTGTACATTGGAAATACATATATATTTTAGGCATTACCTTCCCTGTGAATGTGTAAAATTTCTGAAAGAAGTGCCATTCGCTTTCCCCACCTCAACCAAAACAAAAATTAAATTATTCTGCCGACGCTATTCAGTGTTCTCAGCAATAACATTTCTACGCGAAGATGCACAGTCCAATTATGAATAGCAATTCCCCGGGAGTTTTTTTCTCTTTTTCATTCCTCCTATTTATCAACTAAAATTTCCCCGGGAGAAAACTGCCCGAAAAAAAATTAGGTATTCTAAACATAAGGGAGAGAGAAAAAACTCCCTGCGAAAAAAGTAGGTATTCTAAATATGAGGGAGAGGAAGAATTTGAGAATTTTGAAGGGAACTAATGCAAAAGTTTAAAAATCAAATTAATAAATGTTATAAAACACTGGTATATGCATTTATTTCGAACAAAAAGTTTAAATAAGCACCGGAATGGTATATTTCTCGCCCTGCGTACATAAACTTCAAAAACATGAACTACTTCTGACTTTATAAAAAAATACTAAAACACTAAAATTGCACGCCTCCTTTCAGATATTTTACATATAGCAGGTAAATGGAAGATTTGTTTTCCTCTAATATAATATCAAGACGATAAGAAAAACTATAAATTTACAAATTCAATTGTACACACAGCCATTGGAAATTTCATTCATTCGCATCTGCACTTGGGCATTTTTAGCTCAACTTTCTCAGCATTAAGCTATTTCGCATAGTTGTATATGGTTACGCTATTTATTTTATCTTTTATTTAAGCAAAAAATATTTATATTAACACACAATCTTATTGGATATGAAAACACTACTATTTACTATATCCCGTATTTGCTTATTCCCCGGCTATTTAGAATAGGAGGATTGTTCCCCGGGAAGAAATGATAGGGAAGAGAAAACAACTCCCTGGGAAAATTCATAATTGGGCTGATTGAAATAATAGTAATTTTTTTTTTAACAAAACAGTAAGAAAAAATGTTTTAAATAAAAAAAAAATATAAATTCGATTTACAATCAGCAAAATATGTAATAAAGAATAAATTAAGTATGTATGTATATGCATAAAAATACAAATATATGTATTTGAATGTACGTTTTCGCCACTCTATAGATATATTGTTGAAAATAAGCAATGTGACGTTTTCATTCTGGCGACGTTATTGCTTGTGTTAAGACAACAAATTGATTGTGTAGGCGTTGTGTAAGCATTTGTGCGAATTATAGATTGGCGAAAAAATATATAAATATATCGCCGATATTTCACCAGCCAATATATTGGTGCCGATTTTGAAATACGCGTCGACTTGGTGAAAAATAACATGGAAAACAAAAACAAAATTGTGTAAATTTAAAAAAATTGTTTTTGTTTTACATACAAAATTAACCGTTTTAAAAAGAGAGAATTTCTCACGTTTATTTTATTTTAGAAATGTATAACAAACAAAAACAATTTTGGAAAATATGTTTTTATTTTAATGTAAAGTTTCACTTCTTCGACACGTTTTCCAGAATAGCCACCATTGACTATTATATGCGAGTATCGGGTTTCGATATTTTTAAAAGCTCTATAAATTTTATCCGTTTTTCAATTGTATACGATACTGGCCTCACTATCAGTGATGCGAAGAAAAAGAAACCTTTCATAATAACAGCCAAGGTGCGTCTATAAGGTGACCCACTAAGCCAGGCGACTTGTGTTTGTTAAATAAGCTAAATGTCAACTTTCGTTTCTGTGGGGATTATATATATTATAAAAGTATTATTAAAAAATAAAAACAAGAATAATCCTGAAGAAGTTAACCAAAGGTTAATGAAATATCGATATAAAAATAAAAATATAAAGAAATTTATGAAATTTACTGACCTAAAGCTTAAAAAAATAGTTTCATTGATAATAGTAACAAAAGTTAAAGTTAAAGTTAACAAAATTACTAAAATCCAACAACTTGGAAAAAATAGTTTCATTGATAATAGTATAAGGAAAATTTTTTCTGTATGAGTCACACCGACGATGCTTGAAGCAAGATATAATTTTTTTTAGATTTTTTGAATATGCATGTATGCAACACAAATATAACCAGCTCAATAATGAATATTCCCTCGGAATTTATTTCTCACGAAAAATAATTTTCTCAAGAAAACAATCCTTCAATCATAAATTTCTTGGGAACAAAAAAGAGTAACACCGCATTACGGACCTCGTTGTTTTGCTTGTTTGTTGACATTTAGTTTCTCCCTTTTTTTGAGTGAGAGAGTTAACAAAATTACTAAAATCCAACAACTTGGAAAAAGATGTAAAAAAAGTTTATAAATGATTTATTTGTGCATTATTTGTTTTTTTTTACATACAAGATATAACTATCGTCCCTGTTCTGTAAACCGATCGATTTGAAACCTCACGATTTTAGAAAACTAGTTCCGCAAATAGAAATATTTGTTTTAGGTTTTTTTTCCAATTTTTTTATTGTATAGATTCCCAAATATTATATCTGGAGGGAAATTATCGTGTGTGATTTTAAACATGTCTCCAGGAACATTAATAATTTTTTTAAAACGAGAAATTTACTGGGATTCGGTTTCCAGAACAGGGTCGTATGTTTTTATGTAAACTGCCTTCTGTTTTGCAAGGGAAAGATTTTTGGTGAAAAAAGCAAGTTCAACGGCGCACAGTGGCTGAAAATCGTTTTTCATTGGCCAAAAGTCTAATTTTTTTGTCACCGATTTTTAAAATTTTTACGCCTTTTTGTAGCTAATATATCCAGATTAAGGTAGCCAAAAACTTAGGTTAAACTATTGATAATTGTGGGCGTGGCATGCTGTCAAACTCAACCGTTTTTTTAATTTCAGAAAAAGGTGTTTTTCTTTTGTTTTTTATCAAAAATAAATGGTTACTACTCGCAAGCTATCATCGATAACGGCCTGCGGTCTTTTTTATAATGTTGGTAGGACTATAGTCTTTAGTTGTTGTAAGTGGTCACAGCTCTAGCGTTTAATATTACGGGCGTTATGAAATATTTATGAAACTACTATATTTTTCTCAAATTTAAATTTTAGTGGAATAGAACTTCTAGGGAACAAAAGGGAACAAGAAACGTATACCACCAGGAGAAAGGTGAAAGTGTCCTCTTTAACGCTATATATACTTTTGCACCCGTGACGACCCGTGGGTAGAACACTTTTTTCATTTTAATGAAATTACTCTAAAAAAAATTCAAATTAATTTAAACAGCCTTATAAGTACTCGTATACAATAGTGTCTTAAATTTTCACTTTTTTGCCTAAAAGTTTGTTTTTTTTTACTTTAGACTACGTAAAACGAAAAAAATTAAATATAATACCTGCGAAAGGGTTTAATGGCTTTGTTTTGATCAGCAAAAAATAAGTCATAAAATTATCACAATAGGTTCTACAGTAAACATATGATCTCTTTCTGAATTTACCTGTTATCAAATGTTAGGGTCAACCAAAGTCATAAACATTTTTATAACAATAATGGCGACATTAAACCACTAAAGATAAAAAACAACCCCATATTGGCGAGATACTAATCAGTTTTACCTGATATTAAGGTCTGAATAACATGTGCAGTTTTGTTCAATTTAAGCACTACCTGCTATGAAATTGAAGATCAATGTGTGAATAACATGTATCTAAAAATGTATAAAACTACGGATTCCATAAGGGATTACTCAGTAATAAGTTAATCCTTTAATTGTACGGATAAAATATAACAAATAAAAATATTCAGATAAATATGGAGAGCTTCAGTTATAAAGAACTGGCCGAAGAGTATTTTAGAAACAAAAACCAGGAAGATGTTCTTAGTTACGTTAAAATAAAATTAAACTTAAATTCGTGTAGCACCGAAATGCAAGAGCAATTATCTAATTTCGTCAAAGCACTAAAAAAACGCTACAAAGAAGTTAGCTACAGTAAACAAAACTTTTATATAAAAAGTGCAAACTGGTTAGAAGGCCAACTTACTGTCGCTGCAGAAACAGCAAAGCAAGATAAGGCTGGAAGACCACGCAAATCATTAATGGGCAACTGCAGTGATAGATCTAAGAGGCGGAAACTTAAAGATTTTAACGATGCAATTGGTTGTACAAATATAAAAGAATCTTTCCTACATCAATTACGATCACAGAACCAATTATCAAAAGTGGATATCATTGAAAAAGTTGTTAAAGCTAGTCCAGTGAGAACAAAACGGATTCTTAAAAGTATACCAACTCCGAGTGATGCAATACAGTACACAAATGAGGAGGCATTAGCATTATTTCTGGATTTGAAATTAACAAAACAGCAATATATTAAGCTCAGACTGCGTGCGATTGAAAAAGGGTCAAATATGTATCCAGCATATCATTACATAACCGCTGCTAAAATAGACTGTTTGCCATCAAAGGACACTATTACAATCACACCAATTTCGGCAGAGGTATAACTACAATCTCCACTTGATCACACAGCCGAACGCTTGCTACAATCAATAACAGGAAATGAGTTAAAGAAATATGGAAACACAAAGTTAATTCTTTTTTGTAAATGGGGATGTGATGGTTCCTCGGGACAAAAACAATACAAACAAGCTGTATGTGAAAATATTTCGGACTCAGATATGTTCATGGTATCATTTGTACCATTGCGATTGAAAAAGATTTTGGAAGATTCAGAGCCTTCGACTAGTACAACGCAAACAATGGATATTTGGAAAAATGAGACACCATCTTCTACGAAATACTGCAGGCCAATTAAATTTGAATTCAAAAAAGAAACTCATGATGCCATTAACAAAGAAGTTAGTGATATCAAGGCCCAAATTGCAACACTACAGCCATTACAATTACAGTTAGATGGGCAGCAAACTGAAGTAAGCTACCAATTAGTGCTGACAATGATAGATGGAAAAGTAGGTCAGGCTTTGACTAACACGAAGGCTGCATCCAGCTGCATTATATGCCAAGCAACATCAATTAAACCAAGTCCCGACAAAATCATTAGATAATACCGATGCATATGACTTTGGATTATCACCACTATATGCAAAAATACGACTTATGGAACACATACTAAAAATCAGTTATGATTTGGATTTCGGGTCTTCAGGATCAATAAGAAACAACGAAACCAACAAAGAGTTAAGAAGTTCAAAAAAGAAACATGTTCTAGATGAATATCGCAAATTAGGATTGATTATAGATCAGCCAAAACAAGGGTCAGGCAATACAAATGATGGCAATACCGCAAGAAGATTCTTTTCAGATCCAGAAACAGCATCTGAAATAACAGGAGTGGATTTAAACCTTATTTTCAGGTTTAAAATAATCCTGGAAGTACTTGCGTGCAATGAAGAAATTGACTCTAGAAAATTTGGAGATTATGCTAAGGAAACTGCAAAAATATATACAACCAACTACCCATGGAGAAATATGTCTGCAACAGTTCATAAAATCCTTTATCATGGAGAAGATATCATTACATATCATTTGGTGCCACTTGGAGATCTATCAGAGGAGGCTCAGGAAAAAAGAAACAAGGATTACAGATTTTATAGAGAGCACAATACTAGAAAAATTTCACGAAATTCAACAAATGAAGATCTATTTAATATATTATTGGCAACGTCAGATCCGTTCATCTCCAGTATTCGAAATCAATGGAAAGTGGAACATCGGGATTTAGATGAAGAAGCCAAAAAACTACTAAAGAACAGAAATAGCACAGAACAAAATATGGAATATTTACAATCAATATTTGAGTCAAATGAATAATAATCATAATTGCCTTTCATTGTTATTTAAGGTACGAAAAGCATACTATTAGTAAAAAATAATAATAAACAGAACCTACCATTGTTACAAATGCTATTAAAATTTATTGCAGTTTTTATTTTTAATATGTTTTTTAAAATGATCAAATTTGACAGCAAAAAATAATAAATTTTTCTGTAGTAATAGCAATATTTTTAGATAATATTATTAAAGTTTTTTTTTAAGTGTAACTATTCTTTGAGTGTAAACAAAATTGCAAATTAGACAGCAAAAAATTTTTAATTTTTCTGTAATAATAGCAAAATCGTTGATTTTACTATTTTTTTTTAGTGTAAAATTTTTTTTGAGTGTAACATTAAATAAATTCCATTATTACAAAACATATTTATAATTATTACTAATTTCCATATATTAAATTTTTTAATAAATAAAAAAATAATAAACCCATATTTCACTCTAAAAGTTAAAAAAATTCAAAAGTTCAACTTTGAGCTAGAATTCCTTAAAAAGTCCTCAATCAATTTTAATGTAATTAAAACTGAGTCAAACTGAACTAAATATCTATCCACTAAAATAAAAATTACTTCAATATTTTGATCAGTTCAAAAGTTACAGAATTTTGGCCAATGAAAAACGATTTTCAGCCACTGTGCGGCGTTCATTATATCTAACTGTCAAATTCTATAGGTAATTTTTTTTTTTGGAATTTTGACAATTGGGTTGCACTTCCCTTATGTATAACATTACATTACATTCATTTATTGTGCAATGCATGCACACGTGAAACCTATATGCTTACGTACGCGATGGTTCTGTCATGAATTTTGAACGTGTATAGTGCACTTAAGGCTATCATATTGATTTTTGTATGGCACAAATTTGTATAAAAATTTTGCTTTAACGTAAACTTCAAACTCATATTATTTATTTGCATAAGCGGGTTATCTGACTCCCCTTTTTTTATTTGCATAATTTATTATGTTTGTAAAATTTTTAAATAACTAATAAATATTCTATTCGAGCTACATATATAAGGCTACGTATCACGTTTATCATATGTAGTTCTTTTGTATTAAATGGTTTAAAGTGACTATTTAATCATTCGAAATGAATGCATACTTCTCTTACGCTACGGTCACATTTGTCAAACATTTGCCCAAAAAAAGCGTAACCAACAAACACTAATGAAAAAAATTTGATCCACACACTTGATTATCAAATAAAACAGTTTCGAACACAACTAATAGATAATGTGATAGAATCCAACATTATTGGCTACTCTTTAACTTGAAAAACTTTTGCTTTTTTGGGCAAATGTTTGACAAGTGTGAACGTACCTTTATACATATTTCAAATTAAAGATACAGTTGTATGGATAAATTTATTTCCTTTTTCAATATAAATGTCAATTTGTGTTTTATCCACTCATGGAGTTCATTACGATTTAAGTTAGATAGTTGTTAACGATTTCGTTGAATGTTTAATGATTGTTTAACGGATGCCAAGTGGATATATTTCGTTTTACGTAACGATGAAATTTGAAGTATTCAACACTGGGCATCCATTAAACAATCACCTTTATTTTATTTGGCGTAGACAACATTTTCGTCAATTTTGATTCAACATCACATCAACGCTTACTCTGTATTCAGTAACGTACGACGCATTGTTGCATGTTTATCGATAAACACAATACACATTTGTACACATATAATGTTTAAGTCAGCTGATTCGGAATTCAGTGACAAAAAAAAACAAAAAATAATAGTGGGAAGAAGACTTCTCAGACAGAATTGATAAAGTGATAAATTCAGTCCAAAGTATATTTATATAAAGTATATGCAGGTCTACAACAACTAAGAAAATACAAAAACAACAGACGCTTTGTTTGTGTAAAAATAATGGATGAATGGCAAAAACAGATGAATACAATCAGACCTGGGCAACTTGCACTACTTGAAAAACACTATTGAAAAACAAATACTTTAGTGAAATTTTCAATTTGATGCTTGTAGTGCATTATTTTTTGCGCTAAAATAAAATCTTTTAATAGTAATGAATTAATATTGCATTATCAGTTAATTGTATGGCAGAAAATGCACTAATTTTTTATTGCTACTACTACTACTTGCCATATAATGACTTACTTTTCTGATTACCAAATTTCATTACTCGCTTACAAATCACATTACCTAAAAATGATGAACAAGTTGCTAAATGAGGAGAATGAATTTTTTAGATTAAATAGATTACGTGAACAAGTTGGCAAATAAAAAAAGTAAATACTTCTCAAGAATCGATTATTTTAGTCTCACGCCTTGTTAAAATCATTGAGTTGGTATTTCAGTGGGGAAGTCCTTCCACCAAAAATACTCAATTCCAAACCCGATTACCTTTTTTGAAATTTTTTGCTGGGTAAGCACATCATGAAGTAATGCAATATTATTGAAATATCACATATTGTACACAATAAAATTATATAAAACGCGAACATATTTTTATCACACACAAAACGTATTGATATGATTTTTCGTCTTGGGTGGCGATATGTACATAGAAAAAAATTTACATGCATATGTATGTACACATTTAAGTTCTATTTTGCACTATATGTTTCAGTGATAATGCAATAATACTCTTCAAATGTGTGTACTGATAATGCAAAATTAGTGCATTTTTCGTCATGTGATTTGGTGCTGGTGCAATATTAATGTATTACTTTGAAGAAATTTAAGTTTAATGCAAAAAAATGCACAATAATTATCAAAGTTATTGCTAATATTATAAATTTGCATTTGCATTGATTTGGTTTAGTGTGGGGAAATGGTCAATGCAATTGCTTATCTAATGCAATAGTCCCAGATCTGCTTACAACAAAAAGGAAACGTATGGAGAGACAAAACCAAAGTAAATTTATCAATTGATAAACCTTTAATAAGTGAAATGAGTATAATAAAAGACACATATGTATTTTAATAATTAAATATAATTATTTTTAAATGTTTTGTAACACCTTTTTTAAGTAAAAATTTATTTAAACTTTTTCACATACGTTTTCACTACACACAATTGTGTATAACAAAACAAAACAAAACAAAATAGCGTACGAAAATTGTAAACAACTTTTGACATTCATCCATTAACACTACAAGAGAAAAAAAGAATCACCTGAGTACTTGCATATACTTTATATAAATTTACTTTGATTCAGTCATATATTTGCACAGCGATGCCAACTTAGCCCATTTCGGGCTAGATTAACCCGTTTTCAGTCACTCAAAACACGAAAAAAATTTTTTGGCTCCAAACTAAAAAACGCGCAAATCTAGCACTTTTAACAATTATCTTTCAGCCCTATTAGCCCCTCTGATTTTTGCTCCATATGGCTACATTTTAATCTTTTTGATTTAAAAAAGAAGAAAAATATAGATTAATCTCCACATTTTTTTTGCTTTAAAAGATATCCAGTATAGCCTAAAAACAGATTGTGTATGTTTTTGGAAGACCAAGAAATCGAAATTTTATCCAATAACGACCAATTTTCAATGTATGCACTTATGTAAACATACATACCTACATACCCTCAACCGACGGGTTGATTATTGGCTTGCGGCACAGTATATTCAAAATACATTACGCCTGCAGCAAACCAATAATCAACCGACGTTATGTATGTTTATATAAGTTAAGAACTTATAAATTTAAAGTTAAAAAAATTTTTTTTTTGTTCTGGTCAGAATGACCTTTCTTTATTAATTCAACATAACAACTCACTTAAAACTACAAGTTTCTTATTTTATATTAATAAAATTGACATAATTAAAAAGGTGGCGTGATTAAATTTCTTATTAATTCTAATATTGATTTAGCAATAATTGCACAAGTTGATCTTGCAATTATTGCACAATTGAGGTAAAGAAAAAAATAAAGAAAATGAAATTGCAATATTTAAAATAAAGAATAAATTTAAAATTTTTTGTGTTTGTTTGTTTTTTGTTTGTTAGTAGATGTGAACTACCAATCCGGCCGCAGATTAAAATTGTTAGATTGTGGCTGAAATTGTTATATTTGGGTAATTAAAATTTGCAAATTCTTAAATTCTTGGAAATTTGTGAAATCTGATACCTATTATTTTTTGTCTACATAAGGAGTTTTTTGTTTACATTAACCCTTGTGGGAACGGGTGATTTTTTTTGGGTAATATTAATTGTGATAATGGATGATTTTTTTGTGGGTTTGGATTAAGGGGTTTCATAAGATTAAGATTTCATAAGTTTATATGCCGACGGGAAAATCATGAAAATTAATTTTCCTAATACCAATGGTGAAATAGTGATATTAATTTTTCCTAATGCCTACGGCAATGCATGATAAATTATCCTAATGCCTACGGCAATACATAATTATTTCTCCTAATGCCGACGGCAAAACATGATTACTATTTTTTCCTAATACCGAAGGGAAAATCATGGAAATGCTTTTTTTCAAATGCCGACGGCAAAAAATGATTATTATTTACTTCAATACATAATTATTTCTCCTAATGCCGACGCCAATACATGATAATTATTATTTTTTAATACCAAAGGGAAAATTGCCAGTGTTGCCAGACTGTAGCAATTTGTTATCGTAATACTATATCAGTAATATCAGAGAATGTGTGTATGTATATTTGAATGTATGTATGTATGTGTTTTTGTATGTATGACTGTGGATGCTTGTGCGTAAAATATTTTGTAGAATACATTTATATTTTGCAACGTAATCATTTTCTTTGTCTACGAATATTTTAAGGCAACAAAGTTTCAATTAAGTACAATCATCAGCAGAGAAACAAAAAGTAAATATGCTGCAAGGATACTGCTACTAATTTTCGTATAAATACGCCAACTTTTCTAACCAACACATCAGTAGTTTATTGTATTTACAACCTAATCAGCAATTGTGTTAAAGTAAAATAATAATAATAAAATAATTAAAAATGAGTTCTTCAGGTTATCAGTGTGAAAGATGCCATAAGGTATATAAATACCAAAAGTCCTTTTTAGATCATGTCAAAAATCATAGTGTGCAGGATCAAGTGGTCGTAAGCCGGGACAGAAATCAAGAACAACCGCAGACATCTCTTGAAAATTATCAACAGCACCTAAATATGTCTCATCATCAGCAACATCCTTCTCTACATTACCCCCAATATCAGGTGCCAATGAATAATCAACAATACGGTATGCTATGGAATAATCAGTTTTTGGGGTCAGGAGTGCCAATGCAATATGAGTATCCAAGTTACAATTATAATCCCGTTACACCAGATAATCAAATGCAGCAGTATTCCAATTTGATGCAATGACAACCTCTTAATTATCATCAACAAGAGCATCAGCAACAACAACAAGCTCAACAACAAGGTGTGGATATCCATGGAGGGAATTTGTACAACGATGCTATGGACATAAGTTTACTGGAAAGTGATGGAGAAGTAGAAGAAAGAAGAGATGAAACTCTGCCAACTCCAATGAGTGCTTCGCATGCTAGGACAGAAGCAGTAGCAGAGAACGTAAGATGTTTAAAATATCGAAAGCTTTCAAAAATCATATCGCCACATATGCTATTCTAAATAAAAAAGGCCATATTCTTCTGGAAGAGTTTATTAAGAAAAACATACATATTTTTATTGAGAGGCTTCACATGACTTTGTGTAAGCATACAATTATTAAATTTCATGTGAGTATTGTGGCGGACTACATTAAAATTGTTGAACAAGATTTGGAGTTGTGTGTTATAACACATAACTAAAATGAGTTTGGTGATGAAGGCAGACAACATAAAAGAAATATTCCGTAAACAGATTGAGGAGATTTTAATCAAAATATCCGAATTTGAAGAGCGCGATTCTGGTTGGACTTTGTCACGCAAAGTCCGAACAGAAATCAACATCAACAAATCGTCACTCGTTAAAGAATCAAGTTGGATATCCACACCTCAAAAACTAGTAAGAAAAAAAGCTTGTGTCAATATACAAAATAATGATGAATAGTGCTTCAAGTGGTGTTTGATTGCTGCCATGGATACAACGAAATATCACGATGCAAGACGTTGTAGTAGTTATAACATCCCTGACATTTCTAAAGCAATTATTTCTACGCGAAATGGTGAAGTGGTAAATTTCAAAAATTTAAGCTTCTCATTAGCACTAAACAAAATCAAAGAGTTCGAGGTGAACAATCCTACAATAAGCGTTAACGTATTTGGGTATGATGAGGGGACAAATCAGATTATTTCTCCTCATTATGTGACTAAGGAAGAGAAAATTACTCATGTAAACTTGCTTCTTTTGGAAAATGGTGAAGTTCATCAATATATTTTGATAAAGGACATATCAAAGTAAGTTAAAAAATTATACTACACTTTAATTTAATGAAATATATACTTGTTTTATATATATTTTATAATAGATACATTTTACTTGCAAATTTTTATCTATTTTTTATTATTCACAGACTTTTACGGAATCAACTAACGCAAGATGGACATACATAAATTAATTTTCTGCAACACCTGTCTCCAGTACACTCACAGGGAAAACGTTATGAATAATCATAAGGCTGAATGCGGCAAAATCGTTACAAGTATGCCATCAGGTCCGGATGCAATTCTAAGCTTTAAGGGACATCAAAGGAAAATGGATGTCCCCTTTGTAGTTTACGCGGACTTCGAAGAATGCATCCTGGAAAATATTAGTAATAACGTAAGTAATAAAACTAGTCAAAAAGCACACTCCTTGTGCATTTAGCTATTATATTAGGTGTCTCCATTGCAGTAAGTTAGATAATTTAAAGGTTTACACAGGGAAAGATGCCTCAAAAAAATTCCTGTCATATTTAGTTAAAGAGTGTGTGTTATAATAATTATTTAGTAAATAATAGGCAAATTTTTTTTTCTTAATACATATATTTATTTATTGTATCTTCAAATATGAACTAACAATAAGTGATCAAATCTTAAAGCTAAAATATAATTATTTAGCCCGACCAGTGTCGCCAAAACTTAGTGATAGTTTAAATAATACAAAGTAGTGATATTCAAAAAGGAAAATTAAATGTATTTTCAAGCATTCCCATCTAGAGTGTTGAGTATAAGAGCCCTTGTGTCCCTCTTTTTTAGACGGATGTGACCAGTAAAATTCAAAATATTACGAGCAAGCGGATTAGGATGTGACTCGAGTTTTGTTAAGTATTTTCCTGCGTATCTTGCAATTTCTTCAATCACTAGTGGCATTTTGAAATCACGATGCAAATTTGAATTCTTAATGTACCATGGAGCAGATGTTATTAACCTTAAAATTTTGTTTTGCCTTCGTTGGATTCTCTCTACATTGGAAGCTGAAGCAGTGCCCCATAACTGGATACCGTAACACCATATTGGCTTCAAAAGCGACTTGTGTATTAAAAGTTTGCAGTCCAGACTAAGTGTTGAATTTCTGCCAATCAACCAATGAATTTGAGATAACTTGAGTTTCATCTGAGTTAGCTTAAAGTCAATATGATGTGTCCATGTATGCCTTCAATCAAGGTGTATACCAAGGTATTTCACTTGGGAATGTTGAGGAATATTTTGATTGTTGATTTGAATGGGGGAACAAGTATCTCTTCTTAGGGTAAACGTTGTATGGACACACTTTTCTTCATTGACTTTAATTCTCCATAAGTTCAACCAGATTTCCAACTGTGTAATATGTTCTTGAAGATATCGGGAAGCCTCGTGCGGGTTTTTGTGCATACTATGGCAGGCTGTATCATCGGCAAATGTAGACGTATGGATATTGCTGCTCAAAGGCATACCACAAGTATAAATCAAAAACAAAACTGGCCCCAGTATGCTCCCCTGTGGCACACCGGATGATATAGATTGGGGCAGACTCATGAATTCTCCTTCCACAATCGTAAATTTTCGGGTAGTTATGTAGCTTTCTAATAAATTCAGAAAATTTATTGGTAAATATGATTTTATTTTTAAAATAAGGCCTTCATGCCACACTTTATCAAAGGCCTGAGAAACGTCAATAAACTTGTTACTTATTCCATCAATACCTGGAGCTTTCTTCGGGTTGAGTTCACCAATTAGTTTGTGAACATCACGCATCTTAAATTTTATGGGTCGAGGGGGTAGCGCAACTACACTCGGTAAATCAACAACACCAGTACATGTGTTTGGGGTAAATACGGATTTTAAATGCTCAACAAATATGTTACCGTTTTCAGTATCGCTTCTGGCCCAACCTACGGTAGAAGTGCGCAGAGGTGGTCTATATTCAACGGGTGTTTTAAGCTTTCTAGCAGCTCGCCACAAGGAGTAATTAGATGCAGGTGTGGCATTAAGATTTTCCAGATAATTTTTAAGACATACAGTTTTTTCATATGCCAGCAGCTCTTGGAGTCGTCTAGTGCCCTCTTTAAATCTAATTTTATTTTGGGGTTATCTGTGCTGTTGCCATTCCCTTCTAGCTGTCCTTTTTTTCACGTAAAAGACGTTCAAAGTCTGTAGAATAAATTCGATTAAACCCAGGCTGCGGATGGGAAGTAGTGGCATGTTCAGCAGCCTGTTTAATATTTTCGTTAAGATTTTTAATGTTAGATTCAATATCACCTGGTGTTCTTAGGTTAATATTTTCTGTACAATGGCTACTGAGGTATTTTTTGAACCCCAGCCAGTTAACACGGTTGATCATCTTTACATATGGGACAGGGATTGTAGTGGGCTACAAATTGTAACAATCAAGGGAGAGTGATCGGAGGAGAGATCTACAGAAGCTTCAACATGAATTAATTCCCTAGTGATATTTTTCATGAACCAAAATCTATAACATCCGGAATTTTTTGTATGTTCGTAGGCCAGTAAGTGGGCTCCCCACTTGAAATGACGTCCAAGCCCATTTTTAAAATTGTGTTGAACAATGCCCGACCTCTAGGTGTAATAAGACGCGAACCCCAGAACGTATGTTTTGCATTGTAGTCCCCAGCTGCTACAAAACAAGGGCCAAGAGATTTGTAGAATTCCTCGAATTTATCCTCAGTAATTGCGAATCTGGGAGGGGAGTAAATTGATGATATCACGAAATTTGTAACAAAATTTTCGACACAAATATTTGTTGCTTGTAGATGTTCTTCACAAATGTTATCAAGGACATAGTGTTTGAGTCTTGACTTAATTAGAATTGCTGACCCACCGCATGCTCTCCCCCTCGGGTCCTTTAAAATCATATAGAGTGTAACCATTTATTTTAAATAAGCTCCTTGAAGTCAAATGAGTCTCAGAGACCAACATTATATCAATATTTTTTTCCATGAGGAAGTGCTCAAGTTCATTTTTATGCTGGCGAATGCCTTTTGCGTTCCAGAAACATATTTTTAACATGTTCATGGTTTGTTAACTAATGCTTGAAGCAGTGTATTCTGCATTCGCAGCATTTCTTGCATTATGCTAGTCATATTTGTTGTAAAGTTGTTTATAGTTTGCACCAGATTCTCAATAGTAGCTTCAAGGCGACTAAAGTTAAAGCCTGAGTTTGAATTCCCTGAATTATTTGGAGGTGGAACATTTTGTGGAGGAATATAATTTGTTTTAGCAGCATCGGCATACGATACACGGGAAGTAACTGGTTGGCTCATTTGCACAAAAGTGGCGGAGTAAGCGTTTGCTGATTGAGATGGAGCTGATTTGGGTTTTTGCACCATAGTCTGTTTGACAAAAGAGTACACAGGACAACCTCTGTAGTTAGCGGTGTGATTACCTCCACAATTACTGCATTTTTTATCACTTTGATCTCTTGGCTTATTGCAACTAGCAGTGCCGTGTAATTTGCGTCACACAACACAAACAGTGGGTAATTTACAGTAAGTTTTTGTATGGCCATATTCTTGGCAATTATGGCACTGTACGGGACCTGATCCCTTATGTGGCTCTTCGACTGTGATTTTTCGGTATAAGAGGTATTTTAGGCTATAAATTGGATGTGTCTCGTTTTTTTTGCTGTATATCATTCGGCTCCAATTCAACACGAAATAGAGGCTGGGGGATCTTCTCCCTATTGATTATGTTGGTGACATTTTTTACCTTAAATCCTTGTATCATTAATGCATCTTTTACTTCTTCGGGATTAACATAAGAGTCAATACCCTTCAATACGATCTGCATACCTTTGGCACTCTTAAGCTGGTACGTATAAAAACTTGTTTTATTTTTTTCAAATTCAGTCAATATTTTGCGGAAAGTTTTTTCTTCGTATATTTGAATTTTAGTTTCGTCAATATTACCACGCTTTATTGGAATAACATGAAATGCGTTTTCACCAATGGCCGAGACTAATTGTTTAATTAGGGCGTTAGAATTTTTCTCTCTCAAATATATAGGTAATAGGCAAATGAAACATCCTTCTGATGTTTATAATTTTTATAGTGCGATAAATTATCATATTTGTCAAACAATGTTAGGCAAAGATCGCGTTAGAGATCATTGCCACATTAGTGGTAAATATAGAGGTGCGCCCACAATAACTGTAATTTAAACTCCCAAGTTTATACCAGTTTACTTACACAATTATTAAAATTATGACACATCTTTTTATTAAAGAACTAAGTGAAATTTCAATGCAACTTAAAGTACTCCCTCTCAATAAGGAGCTTTATATATCCCTCTCCCAATTTTCAGAAACGCGTTTTATGGCTGAGAGTTTGGAATCATTAGCCTGCAATTTGTCGGATAATGATTTCAGCACTATAAGGTCATTATTTCAGTCAGAAAAAACATTTATTAAGAAAAAAGGTATTTTCCCCTATGAGTACCTAAATTCATTTCAAAAATTAGATGAGTGTCAGCTGCCTTCAGGCAGTGATTTCTTTAATAAGTTGAACAATAAAGAGAGTTCTTTAGAGGAATATTCACATGCTGTAGAGGTATGGAATACTTTTGGGTGCAAAACTATGAAAGACTACATGGAACTTTACTTAAAAACAGATGTCCTCTTAATGCCAGATTTTTTCGATAACTTTAGAAAAGTTTGCAAGGGTATTTATGAGCTCGATCCATGTCAATATTATACAGCACCTGGCCTTTCCTGGGATGCAATGCTCAAATATACAAAAATTGAATTAGAATTATTAACAGACATAGACATGTACAATTTTATGAAAAAAGGTACACGTGGGGGAATCGTACAGTGCAGCCAAAGATATTCGAAAGTGAATAACAAATTTTTTGAAGATTTCGATGCATCAAAACCATCAGAATGTCTCGTCTACTTAGACGCAAATAACCTTTGGTGTACTGTGTTTGTTTATTTAGCTTATTCTGCCCACCCATACTTTGCCGGCGCTCATAAACGCCACTGGCCTATTTTGATGAAGGCAGTTGAGTGCCTGTTTTATTTATTTTTATTTGCTGAGCTGGTGAAAGCTCTATTAATTAAAACACTTTGCTAGTTAAAGGCAGGATCAATCTGTCTTCTTTATTTACAATTTTTCTTTCTTTTATACTAATTTAACATTTTCCAATACATAATAATTTGTTATTGTTTATTCCAAATACATTCCAATTTAATAATTTTGTTTCTGTAATTTTCTACTTAAATATTGTTTGTGTAAAATAACGTAATTTAACTTAATACTAATTTTACTTATCCTAGTCGACTTTGGATACCCTATCTTATAATTAACTACATACTAATTATATTTAAATGTGAGATACTTTACACCTCACCCCTTAAAAAAATTTTTACAATCTTAAGAAGTAAAAATTTGTATATGTACATATTTTAGAATTTTTTTAAATTGTTATTGTGAAATTTCTTTGTTTTATTTCCTATTTCTACAATAGAGTTTACTCCTTTTGTATCTATTATTTTATAAGGACCGTGATACGGAGGTTGATGCTTTTTTCTATTAATTTTACGAACTAGCACTAAGTCTCCTTTCTTTAATTTTAATGGGTTAGTCTTTAGGCAATTGTTTACTCTCTCAATTTTGGATTTTCCAGATATTCTCTCGCTTTATTCAAAGAGAACTGCAAACGTGCTAGTAGTTAGATACTGGCGGTTCTGTGGCAATAAAAATTGTCAAATTTGGGTAATTAACGTCAAAAATTTTGTAATTTATGGGAAAATTTTAAAATAATGTCAAAAAAATAATGTCTGTCGGTTGATGTGCATACTCGTAGTTTATTATGTTTTCGCGCATGCTTTGTATGTATGTTTTAGATTTTTGTTTTTACCAAAGGTGTGAAGTGACGAGGGTACTCGATGGTTTGTAGATGGCTGTCGGTTGATGTACATACTCGTAGTTTATTGTGTTGGCGCGCGAACTTGTATGTATGTTTTAGATTTTTGTTTTAACCAAAGGTGTGAAGTGACAAGGGTACTCGATGGTTTGTAGATGTCGGTCGGTTGATGTACATATTCGTAGTTTATTTTCGTTGGCACGCATGCTTTGTATGTATGTTTTAGATTTTTGTGTGAAGTGACGAGGGTACTCGATGGTTTGTAGATGTCGGTCGGTTGATGTACATATTCGTAGTTTATTTTCGTTGGCACGCATGCTTTGTATGTATGTTTTAGATTTTTATTTTAACCAAAGGTGTGAAGTGACGAGGGTACTCGATGGTTTGTAGATGTCTGTCGGTTGATGTACATACTCGTAGTTTATTTTCGTTGGCACGCATGCTTTGTACGTATGTTTTTGTTTTAATTTTGAATTGAAGTGTGATTTTGTTTGTTTGTCAAGTGGTTGCAGCATTTTTTTTTATTTTCTTTTTAGCTGGTGACCATGGAAGGTTATTTTAGAAGTCCTTATGTATGCTTGTGGGAAATCTATGAACTTTTTTGTTGTTGGTTCTATTTAGTTTGATTTTCCTATTTCCTATGTTTAAAGAGTTTGAAGAGATGAAATAAAACATGTAATTTATGAGCAACGAACTTACTTGATGGTTGGAGAAATTGAAGTGTAAGATATTTAGAATTGTCAAAGGGATCTCATGCATGTGTATTTGTGTATGTTTTTACAATAACTTTAGCGTTGGCAGATGGGTAAGTAGTCGTATATGTTTATAAAAAAAAGCGAGTGTGTAATGTCTAGTACACAACTGGCATTTCTTGTGTTATAATAATTTTTTAAAATGTGTGCAACGCTTTTCACGTTATGTTTTTTATAGGGAAAGCAATACCACACAACAAGAAAAAATTTCAAAAATGACAAACGTTGACACTAGTACACACTGTTGCGATGTTACAAAATATCATATGTACTCGGCATTTGTTTTTTTGTAATATTCTTTTTAGCTGATGGAGCTGGAAGGGTATTTATAGAAAGAAATTATGTATGCTGGTGAGATATTAATGTTTTTGTTGTTGGTTTTATTTAGTTTTATTTATTTATTGTTTTTTTGTGTAAGGAGGCTGACATTTGGCAAACAAACCATGCACACTTATATACATACATTGATATTTTTGAGAACGAGATAGATGAATGTGATGTCATTCCAAACAACCAAATGGCATACTTCTATAATGGAAACTTCCAAAAGGAAGAAGAAAAGTTTATGGTAGATGAAGAGGACGATGCTTTCTTGGCAACATTAAACTATATGGCAGAAGATGTAGGCGATTTAACTGCAATATTTATGCAAGACGAAGAGGGGGATGCATTATTGGCGGCCTTAAATTTAAGATTTTAATTTGATTAATTTTGTAAACATAAATTCAAATTTATTTACTTAAAACGTAAAAAATGTGTAAAAAGATTTTTATTGTCACTTTTTCACATATAAATAAATGATTGAACAAAATTTTTTATATTTTTAATCTACATATTTATTTTAAAGAAATATCGTAAATATATGTATGTTGTAACAATGTAAGAATAGAAAATTAAAATAAATTGTTTAGTTATTTTCCTGATAAAGTAAATATGCATTTCTTAAGGCACAAACTCCATAATTGTGATAGCTGCAGTAAAAATATTCCGGATATTTAAGTTGTATTTGCTTATATATGCAACCAAAATCCTCGATGTTGAAAACTCTAAGTTGAAGTAGTTTTTCAAACCATTTCTTCTTTCTTCTTAACATAGATTGAAGAACGTTTTAAATTGGATTTTAAAAATTTTACAACACTCTTAAATGATATTGATTCGTCATTCCAATTCAGATGATGAAAGTTTATTGTTAGCCAATTCGCTTCTTCTGTTTTGCTATTGATAATCTTCTGAAGTTAAATGGTGGTTTAATAATAAAATTTATGTGCTCCTTATTATAAAAAACAATTGATATTTCTTTTGCAATGAAGATGTTTGAATTGGATTTAAATCCTTGCATATCGATAAAAACTTTATCCCCAATCATCTTATTTTTTATTTACATTATTTTACGAACTTGACCTTTTAAGGGTATGTATGTATTCTATTATGCGATCGTGGATGAGAATGCAAAAAGCAGATGTATCCGTAGGAATGTTGGGGTTCAAAACGGGGTCGTTCTCTATTTGCAGCCAATTTAACATTCCATATATAGATAGTTCCTGTATTTAGTTGAGGATTAATGTGACAATCCCAACTGCGAAATGCCATCCGTATAGAAGCACCACTGTTAATAATTTTAGTCATATTCAATTTGCTCAGATCAGATAATTGTACATGTGGAATTCTCCATGAGATGTTTGAGATACTAACTTTTTGTTTGTCAGTAGCAACAGTTGAGTATACGAGTTTTTCATCGTTCTTACTACGTAAGAGAACCAATTCATGTTTACCGCTAAGTATAATTTTATTATAGTCTTCAGCAAAACCTAAAAATAGTTTCAGTGGTACATAGAGTTTGTTCCATCCTGCATTGTACAAGCCAACACTTTCTGTTGGTGATAAAGAAACAAAAATTTTTAGGCTGCTTGTAATCGCTAAATGTCTTGTATGATCAATTTCTATGCCATTAAGTTCATATCGAATTTCGTCAAAGAGATGTGCCACAAGTTTTTTTTTTAATTTTAGATTTAAAAACGAAGATATTTTGCTATTATTATCATCTACAATACTTCCCTCAACATACAGGGTGGCCGAGAAAGACCGAAGTGGTGTGAATTCCTTATAACTTTTTATTTAAGACATATTTTTTTAATTTTTTGTTTTTTAAATACAGTAAATTTTATAGGGAATATTTTTAGATTAGTTATTAAAAATTGTATCCCGCAAGTGGTGGCCATTTTCTGCTTCGCACAAATGTGCTCTTTCCATTTCCATTATTCATAACTTATTTATGAGTGACGAAGCCCATTTCCAATTAAATGGGTTTATTAACAAGCAAAACTTTAGGATATGGGCTAAGGAAAACCCGAGAGTACTTCATCAACGACAATTACACCCAGTTAAGTGTACTGTTTGGTGCGGTGTTTCTTCAGAAAGGATCATTGGTCCATATTTTTTGGAAAATGAAAGAGATGTCGCCATTTCCATCAATGGTGATCGATATCGGGCCATATTGGAAAATTTGGTAAGGCCAGCCGTGGAATACCATCCGCAAATATGGTTCCAACAGGATGGAGCCACAGCGCACACTCCGAGGGCCACAATGGCTATTTTACGCGACATCTTTGGGGAAAGAATAAATTCGCGTAGAAGCAATTTTAATTGGCCTCCGCGTTCCCCGGATTAAACCGCTCCAGACTGTTTCCTTTGGAGTTATTTAAAAGGGAAAGTTTATGTTAATAAGCCTAGGACTATTGAGGAATTAAAAACCAATATTCCAGACGAAATTAACAACATAACACCGGAAGTTTTGCGAAAGGTCATGGAAAATGTGTTGAAAAGAGATCATTTGTGCGAAGCAGAAAATGGCCTCCACTTGCGGGATATCATTTTTAACAACTAATCTAAAAATATTCCCTATAAATTTACTGTATTTAAAAAACAAAAAATTAAAAAAATATGTCTTAAATAAAAAGTTATAAGGAATTTACACCACTTCGGTCTTTCTGGGCCACCCTGTATATGTAGCTTTCGCTGGGTAGAACATATAAGTCTTGGTTTTGTATTGAAATTCGAATCTCATCATTATTGTTGAAGGATTGTAGGTATGGTGTATATGTGTGATAGTCCTTTTTAATTATACTCTCGTCTGATTGAGGTTTTTCTAGAACATCTAGTATGTAACTCATTTCTTTGTCAACTTTAAATTGAGAGACTAAAAATTTTTTATTTTCTTGCGTCAAATATTTTTTGTGTAATGATCTCTTTAATTGTGGTTTGGTTTGAATAGTGTTTTATGAGTGTATCCAATTTTATCCTTAGATTTCTTACCGTTGTATATTATCATTATTTGCTAGATCTCAAATGTATTTGTGTTGTAATTTCCTCTCCTCGGAAATTAATTAAATCAGCGTTCTGATCAACTATGCGTAGAGTGAGATTTTATCTCTCGGCAGTTAATTAGTAAATACATAAGATTTCGAGGAATCTCAAAAATTTTATACCCTGGGGAGACATTGATCGCAAATTCATGTAATGTGTGTGCTTGTGAGTTATTCGTATATGTGTTAACGACTATACTACATTCAACACGCAAGATATTCACGATGAAAATATTGACTGGTAGATCTGAGTAATGGTCTTGGTTAGGAGCTAGAATTTTCTTATTGAATCCAAAAAGTTTTCCAATTGTGTTATCTTTGTTAAAGTATATAGGATCCTTAGAGCTATTTACTCTAACTTGCATTGTATTGTTATTAGCTTCTATATCAATTTTATTTTCCGGACAATACAGCTTATTGTGATGTTTAATGTAATCAACTATATCATTCCATTCATAAGATCCTATTGGTATTTTAATTACATGTTCACCAATCTGAAATATATTGTTATAATCATCTACATTGGAAATGATATTATATGAATGAAAATCAGTTAGAGCACATTCATATTCACCATCTAAACGAATACGAGGAAAGTAATTAGCAGATAACTCAGATGAGTTTGAGCTAAGAGTAAGTGTTATTGGCATTATGCTTGTCTGATTACAAATAAGTGAAATTAAACACAACACTTTGTATAAGAAAATAATTTTTATATAATTATATTTTATTTAATATATTAGGTACATAGGTATATATATATATATATATATATATATATATAAAACTTAACTACAATATTTCATTTTTATTGATCCAAGAATTATGTTGATTGGTAAATCCTAACCATTTAACATATGCCTTCTCGCCTTTAGTTTTAAGAACCTTTTCAACTAGATATGTATTTGGATATATGGTTTTTGAAAGTTCTTCACCATTGAATCCAACTTTAATAGGTTTACCACTATAGTCTTCTAATATGTATGTAGCTGGATGTGTGTTTTGAACTCTTTTAATCGTAAAAATTTCTGTGGTCGAATTTGGTGTATATCCTTTTTCAAAGATATGCTTATAACGGGTGTTTTTTAGAGGTATTGAACTTCGAATTGAAATAAAACACAAGAAAATCGTTTAATTGTCCATCAATTTGGCTTTATTGAAAGGATAATTTTATGCCATTAATGTTCAAATATGATTTCGGGCATGTGGCCGCCACGGCTGGCTCGAATAAAGCCAATTCTACAGGTCCAATTTTCAACCACTTTTTCGAGCGTATGGGGCCGTATGTTGGCAATAACGCCACGAATGTTGGCTTCCAAGTCCCTTAACGTTTCTGGTTTGTTGGCGTAGACGAGCGACTTCACATATCCCCAAAGAAAATAATCCAATGGTGTCAAATCACACGATCTTGGTGGCCAATTGACAGGTTCATTCCGCGAAATTATGCGCTCATCGAATGTTTCCTTCAATAAATCGATTGTGACGTGCGCTGTGTGGCATGTAGCGCCGTCTTGTTAGAACCACAACTCATCCACATTCATGCCATCCAATTCGGGAACAAAATAGTCGGTTATCATGGCTCTATACCGGTCTCCGGTGGCGAATCGATTCATTCGGGTCCTCTTCAACACTTTGCTCTACAGCGGCAATTGTTTCTTCGGTGCGCACTGTTCGACGTCTCTGCGGATGCGTATTATCACATAGAGTAAACGTGGTGCGAAAACGATCCATGGTTAACTGAATTAATTGCTCTGATGGACGATTATGTCGACCATAAAATGGACGGAGCTTGCGGTAAACTTCGCGAACTGAACCATTATTTTCGAAATAAATTTGCACGATTTGCAAGCGTTGTTCTTTTGTCAACCTGTTCATGATGAAATGGCAAACCAAACTAAATATTAATCACTTGACAGCTGACAAAATGGCCGCCAGTTAAAAAATTGATGCCAACTTAAAGTTCTATACCTCAATAAAAAACACCCAATATTTGCTTATGCGAACATGATCTCCTACATTAAATTTCGACATTTTATACATCTTCAAGTGACTGTATACTGTATTAAGAAGCTTTTGCTCATTTGTTGAGTTAACTTTAATAGGAGACATTTCAATTGTGCGATGAAATTTTTTATTGTATGTATTAAATAAATCTTTGTATATATCAATCCACTTATATAAACGATTATAGCTAAATTATTTCCACATGATTCCTTTCGATGTTCTATTAAATCGTTCTACTATTGATTCTTTCATACTGCTATATATTGAGTAGTGATTAATGTTGTATTTATGCATTAATTTTTCAAAGTTTTTGTTGAAAAATTCTTTACCATCATCTGTTTTTAAGTTTTTTGGTACTCGCCCCAATTCAAAAATATCTGTCATTGCCTTGGTTGTTTCGAGTGCAGTTTTTGTTTTGAGCGGTACTGCCCATGCAAATTTTGAAAATGTGTCGATTACAGTCAACAAAAATCGATCATTTTTATTTTCTTTAGAATAGTTCCCCATTTCAACTAAATCAGCTTGCCAAAGATCATCTATTCCTTTTATTACAACTCTGCGACGCACAAAATGTTTTCGTGCTTGCTTATGGAGTTCGTTTACTAAATTTCTTTTTGAAGACATTAAATTGTTTTTACAGATTTTTTGGGGAGTGTTGTGATCTACTTGAAGGACTTTCAGCTATTGATACAAACATGTAATTTTCCAATGTATAAATTTTCCCATTAAGCTGTTCAATTTGTTCTTCAAAGGATGTTTTAATTTTTTGAATATCTTTTTTCAATTTTATAATTTTCTTCTATCTCTAATTTTATTTCACGTTGTAGTTCTTCGATTTGCATTTGAAGATCTACTTGAATTACAGTATTGTCTGCCTTAAAATATGTTAATAATTTCTCTTCTAGTTTTTCGAGTTTGCAGAAACAATTTATTAATAACATCGTTTTCCTCCAGAGCTTTTGCAGCATGTTTGATACTTTTGTTTTGGACATCAATGTTGTTGTTCGTATCCACAAAGAACCCCAAAAGTTTAGGAGCATTTTTCAAAGAAAGTATGTTGCTAGTATCGTTTAAATAGTGTCCAAATTTATCAACAGACGTGCTTTATGTACTTTATTAAAGTTAATGTATTATATTCGCTTCACGTAGCTCTACAATAATTGATACAATCACGTTATTGTGATTAGTATGACCTGCACCTTGTGATGCGAGCCGTAGTCAAAGTCAATCTACTAACTCATTTGGATCATCCCAGTATATATAGTTGGGCTATGAATATTAAATTCCATCATTCCATCACCTAAATAGCTACCTTTTTGCTAAGATCCTGTTGATTCGGGTAAATTCTTCTGGTTTTTCTCGTCAATGAATTTTTTAATAATATGTTTATATTTATATCATCTAGTACCCTTAATTTGACCATTAGGTTTATAGTCTCTTCTATATGCATTAGTAGTAATTAAAATCTTTTTATAGATTTCGAGTTCAAATTTATCATAATTTTTTGGTATTTTATGAAACATTAAAGAAAATAGCCCTGGTGTTAGAGCCCATATTTGACCACCAACTTGTATTTTATCTTCATTAAGTTTGAGCTTACTATCACCAAATTTCCATTCATTATTGAAATCTTTATGTGGGCCATAGTTTGTATCTAGTTCATTTTTTCCTTCCAAGACTGATAAGTCAGTATAAGTATCTTCTGTATTGAAAGTCTGTGAGTAAAAATCATCATCATCATCACCATAACCGTAATCATCATTCACAGTATTAGCATCATTTAATAAGATGGTATTATCAAATATTCGTCCTTCTGCTAGTTTCTTTGGTGTAATTGTCTCTATCTTGACTGATATTTTTTCAGGCTTAAAACTTGTATTATTTTCACAATAATGTGTCTTCATTTTACTTTCTTCTTTCATGGGAATTCTTTTAATTTTTTTAGAACTATTTATGAATTCTTTGAGTGGTTCCGTTATAGGTTTAGATGTATCTCTTCGTTGTTCACGTGTATCTATTTCATCAGTTTTTATACTACGAAGCTTTTTCTTCAAGACATTTCTTGTCAACACCAATTGTTTTAAAATTTTCTCATCCATGTATAATAATGGTAAATAACAGGTATCAGCTATTAGATCAGGTATTAGATCAGCTTTTTAGGACCTTTTCTGGTTATCAGATCAGCTTTTGACGACATGGTCAGGTTTTCAGATCAGCTTTTCAGGACCTGATCTGGTTTCCAGATCAGCTTTTCAGGACCAAGTCTGGTTTTCAGATCAGCTTTTCAGGAGCTGGTCTGGTTTTCAGATCAGTTTATCAGGTAGCAGCTCAGGTTATAGCAAATAGATGTATGAAGTTTAAAGATAAATTAATAACTAAAGTGAATGTTTATGAAAAGTAGTTTAAATAGTTATGAAATAGTCAAATTGCTTTCTGTAGCGACCATTATTTAATTCGTTATCTTTGCTTATCACCAAAAATCCATACTTATCCTTCCAGCACTCTCGACAAATTTCTTGGAACTTTTCATAACTCATATCGCTGCCAACATGATCCCTATAAAAATACTTCATATTTGTCTCATCTTGCTTAAACATTAAAACAACATTTGCATTGTCTCTTATTAAATGCTTGGGAATTCTAGTATAAGTTTGACACAAGTAGAATGAATCAACATCCCTATGTCACCCCATACAAAAATATGTACGTATATTATTCTGCTTTTCACATGCAACATCATAAAATATCATAATTGAATTAGTTTTAGCTTCGTCAGGTGGATTAACTGATTGATTATCTGTAAATGTATAATATCCCATTCCTTTAATTGGTGAAATTAATTTCTTCAGGTATTCATATTTGGGCTGACATAAAGATTTTGAGTATAAATAGATGTTTTCAAACTTCAGTCCATTAGGACTTTCTAGTAAGCCAATCATAACATTAGCCTTTCCACAACTTGATGGTCCCACTATTAGAGCACGAATAGAATTTGGTCAGAGGGGGCTATGCTTTATTTTTGAAGTAATGTTCGATAATTCATCAATATTAGGAACTAAAATATTTTTATCTTATTTCACTAACTGCATTTTTGTAACTAAATACATTTCATAAATGTTACCTCTTATTATAGAAATAATTAGATAATATGGTTATCCGATATCAGAAAACGTTTAGTAACAAAAACACCTTCGTTGGAGGAGGTATAATAGATAAATTAATAAACGCTCTACCTGTTGAACTTCATCTTCCTTGTTATCAGTACTGTGGACTTGAAACAAAACTACAAAAACGTTTAAATCGAGGTGACAAAGGAATTAATTTATTGGACTCTGCTTGTAAAAATCACGATATTGCGTATTCAAAAAATAACGCTGATAAAATACTGGAAAATTCAGCTTGTAATCGAGTTTTATCAAAAGAAAGTAGTCTTGCTGAAAAATCATTTGCATATCTGGTTACTAACGCAAAGAAAGCCAAAACAAAATTTGGTATGGGTGTGGAGAAAAAGAAAAAAGTTAAAAAGAACAAGCTAAATGATAAAAAAAACTGTTTAGATCATCAATTAGAGCTGCAACAAAAATACTAAAGAAGGAAAAGCCATTAGATATTAACTCAGCAATTAAAATTGCACGAAAAACTATTAACAAATCCTTAAAAGGAAGAAAATCTCAAATTATAGTACCACGTGTAATACGTGTCCCAAAATTTGGTGGATTTTTGCCTCTAATACCGATTTTAACTGCTCTATGTGCAATTGGTAGTCTAACAACTGGAGGTGCTGCCATAGCTAAAGCTGTAAATGCAACAAAGAATGTCAAAAATCAACTTGATGAAGCAACTAGACATAATAGAGCGATGGAATCTATAGCAGTTGGCAAAAGAATTTACTTAAAACCATATAAAAAAGGTTATGGTTTAGTTCAAAAAGAGCAATCAAAAAACTCTTAGAGATGCTGCCCAACAGACCACTATCTGATGTGGACCTAAACCGTTTCTCCATAAATATTCCATATTTTAGAGTTTTCATGTTGAATACTCTACCAAAACGAGCAAAGAAAATTGAATGTGAAATAATTAACTTAGATGTATCAACAGGACCTGGTACACATTGGGTAGCATATTATAAAAACAACAATGAAAAATAATATTTCGACAACTTTGGAAACTTACAACCTCCTTCAGAAGTAGTCAAATATCTTGATACAAATGTAAAATACAACTATAATTAACATCAGAATTTTAATACATTTACCTGTGGACACTTAAATATCTTTATGAAATAACTGAAAATATTAAATAAAAACACAAACATTTATATTGTGGCGATTTTTTTTTTTGGTTTTGCGATTTTATAATTTTCAGATTTTTTAGTTTTACCGTTTTTGAAAATTTCAAGAGTTTACCTCTTACGGTTTCCAAGATATAGCAAGTTGTCAAAATTACATAGCCAAAATTACACTAACTGATGGACCACCCTTGAATTAATATTTTTTTAAATTTTTGAGTTAATTGTTGTAGTCTTTATAAAAATACACTAGTTTTACAAATTTCAAGTGTCAATATACATATGTACATCTAACTGTATGTATATTACATGGGATTTTAGCATTTTTCGTTGCTCGTTTTGGAACACCCTTTAATTTTTAATTCTCATGTATTTGTTGTTGTAGCGGCCAAGCTTCTAAATACTCTATCCAAATTTCAGGTCCGTAGCTCTTACGGTTCCTGAGGAAAAAGCGTGTGACGGACAGACGGACAGCGTAGCGAAAACATTAGGGTTCCTTTTTTAGGGTTCCGTACACCAAAGGTGAAAAAAGGAAGGAGTTTTTCGTAGATAAGTTCTGGTATATGTGCGTATGTTTTTTTCTCATGCTGGTATTTATGTGTACGTAGAAACAAATTGTTTCTCATACCGACATATGGTGGTTTAAAATATTATCATATATCTGAACTTCCGTAATCAGAGTATGTTTTTTATACCTGAGGATGAGATTGCTTTACATTTTGGCAAGCTCTTTAAAGCATCATAATGTAAATGTACTTCCCTCATACAGTACAATTAATACTGCAAAAGAAGAGGCATTTCCAAATAGATTAGAGATAACTGATATGTCAGAAGACATAAAACTTAAATATTTAATGGATCATACTGCAACACGTCTAATTCAAAGTTTAACTGAAGAACAAGCATGTTATGCATCATCCTGTCAAGGTGCTTACAAGCGAGTAATAAATACAAATAACATGACAACCACAGATGCAAATGTGTTTATGGCTTCTGTACTCTCAGAGTACTGGAAAAATCTTCGCCCGTCATCAGTTCAATTTTGCTGCCCAATATTATTTCAATACTCAAGGGAGTATTCAGAAGTAATTAAGTCTACAGTGAGTAATATTAAAAATCAAATTAATAAAGCTTTTAAAATAAGGAATGGGAAAGTTTTACAGTTAATCATACATTTTGTCTTACAATGATTGATGGTAAAGTCTGGAATGTAATGTAAAAAGGCACAGAAAGACTCAAAATTTGAACAATTCAACCAGGGATGAGAACAACTACGAATATGGAATTTCGCCATTGCATGCTAGAACCTTTTTCAAAGATATGTTTATATTTACTTATACGCACATGATCTCCCACATTGAACTTTGATAATTTGAATAGTTTTAAGCGATTATACACCGTGTTTAATAATTTTTTCTCATTTTTATAGTTAACTTGAATCGGTGGCATTTTTATGGTACGATGAATTTTTTTATTATATGTATTAATCAAGTTTTTGTAAATGTCGAGCCAGTTATAAGACCCATTAAATCTAAACTCTTTCCACATCATCCCTTTTAATGTTCTGTTAAATCGTTCTACTATTGATGCTTTCATTTTGCTATATGATGAGTAGTGATTAATGTTGTATTTATTCATCCATTTTCCAAAGTGTTTATTGAAAAACTCTTTACCGTCATCTGTTTGCAAGTTTTTTGGTATTCGTCCCAGTTGAAAAATATTCTGCATAGCCTGGCTTGTTTCCAATGCAGTCTTTCTTTTCAAGGATACTGCCCAAGCAAATTTTGAAAATGTATCAATTACAGTCAGCAAAAATCAATAATCTCTATTGTCTGTAGAATAGTTCCCCATTTCAACTAAATCAGCTTGCCAAAGATAATCTATTCCTTTCATAACAACTCATATGTACATCTGTATCCACTGTGTACAAAATTCCAAAGAGTGAATTCGTAAAGTCTAATAGTATAGATTTTTAATTGAAACACCACTACATCTCGGACTCTCGCGTCACTATAGATAGAAACTAGCATGCTTGCTAGCAAAAAATATGAATAAAACTGTTAGATGATGATGATGAAAAGCTCTTTTTTAATAATGAATTCGCAGACAGCAATTGTATCTGGATCAATGCAACTCATGAATGTGTTGTATAGGATATGATTGATGGTGATGAGGACCTTTTTTAATGAAAAATCATTACATCTACATGCGATACAATTAAGCCTACATTAACAAGAATTACTTCAAGGGATCAACCAGTAAACCTCATGAAACACTTGAGGTAAAATTCTCCCAAACATAGATATTCCAATGTTTCTGACACTTTATGCAAATACCTATGATAAAGTGCTTTTTGGTGGAGGTAACTGAGTTATTTGAGATCAATTTTCTAGAATAGTTGATTATTAAACATGTTTTTCCTTGTATATGAAGTAATTTCTACATACATATATACTTTTATATATTTATCTATATGTATACAGTTAAAATTATAAAAATGTTCTTTATTTCAAGACATATTAGAAGGAAAAATAAATAAAAATAAAGAGTGACTGACTAACTTATACGTAAAGTCTGCTAACAGACACACAAAACACAATTAAATTAAAGATATCAAAAGTATGAATACAATAAGCTGAACTTTAGGGCTTGTTTCTCTAAATGCGAACGATATATTCGATCGAATATTAGTATTGGAAACAAAAACAAATTTCAGTTTTTTGTTTTTGTGTTTGATATAAATGTTCGAACGAATTTATCGTTCGCATTTAGAGAAACAGGCCCTTAATAAAATGAGAAAAAATCGTATCTTCTAGAACATCAAATAAAAGCTAAGGACGACCAGCCTTCATAAAATAAATATATATCGTATCATCCATAATTAATTAATTCGTGCAGTACACGCGGTTCTTCTTTACTACAGAAAACGTCAAGAGAGTGTATTTAAATTCTTAGAAAACGACTTTGTTTTCTGTTGATCGATATTCAAGAAGAAAATTAGTTTGTTTATTATGATTTAACTAATTTAAAAGTACATTCATATCTATACTTCTTAACATAAAAATCAAAAACAAATGTTGTTCAATTCTATTTTATATGTATCTAAAATTCCAAAAAAACTGTTACATATATGAAAGAATCGCCAGGCCTTCTAACTGCATCAGAGTTTAAGAAAGAAGCTCCCTTATTCAATAGGGGACCAATTGAATAAAATTTTAATTTGAAATAGTAAGCAAAGACTGCATTCTTATTCATAATCGTGTAATAGAATATATAACCACCCGAAGGACAAATTTTTAAAGTCTTATAAATTAAGCAATATGGAAAATAAACCTAAATTTTATAGAGGACTAAGGTTTCAAAAGTAGTTCAAATGATTTCATTGGAAAAAAAATTAGTGTTTGTTTTCATCAATTATGAAAATAACAACCCAGCTAAAAAAATATGTATGGAGCATATATGATATCCCATATATGGTTCGGATCCGAAAAATGAGGGTATATGGGCATATATGATTATATATATTGATACATTTTCATACATGTATGTGTAAATTCCCTCCACAGTATGGAAAGTTCGTATACATACACTCTTGATTCACAAAAGCGCACTGCTGTGCAATAAATTAAATTACTAAATCCAGCTAAAAAATATGTATGGAGCATATATGATATCCCATATATGGTTCGGATCCGAAAAATGAGGGTATATGGGCATATATGATTATATATATTCATACATTTTCATACATGTATGTATGTGTAAATTGCCTCCACAGTATGCAAAGTTCATATTCATACACTCTTGGTTCACAAAAGCGCACTGCTGGGCAATAAATTAAATTACTAAAATTAATTTTCTTTAGACTCTTGAGAGAGGTTGTATTTAATGAAACATTTGTTTGGACAAATAATTCAAAACGAACTAAAAGTCATTTCATTTATCAAAAGGTGAATCAATTATTTAAAAACACACATAAATCATATTCGTACATAACATTTAGCTTAAGAAATCAGATTAAAAACGAATGCAATTAATTATAAAAGCAAAAATAATCCCCTTAACAATAGTTTTCAATACAGTAATATGAACTTTGTTTCTTATCTAGAGAATTTTGTTATTTTCTGTAAAATTAAAGACTGGATTATACTTTTGATTATTTGATATATTAAATGGGGCCACAATGTATAAAATCATACAAGAATGGCTTCTTTGTAACAAAAAGTTTTTCTTTTTTAAACGTTGAGGGTACGCATATAAACTGTGCATACCGTATGTATTTTCTAATGGATTTCCAATTCAAAATTCCAAGCTTTTTTGATTGCAAAAACGATTTTATGTCAGATATCATGTATGCATACATTCTTATATGGCTCCATATATAAAATCTGATATTTATATATGGATCCACATATGAAGAGCTTCATAATTAAATGTTCATATATGAGCTCATATGTTATAATACATTTCATATATTAGTCCATATATTAGTACATATATAATAGTTTTGCCATGTATAATCCCATATATTTCCATACATGAATTCATACACATTCATATATAGTTATATACATTCATATATTAAAAATATATGGACCATATATAATTTTTTTAGCTGGGAAATTAAATTTTTTTTAAGACTTGAGAGAGAGGTTGTATTTAATGAAACAAATAATTCAAAACGAACTAAAAATCATTTCATTCATCAAAAGATGAATCAATTATTTAAAAAAAATACATAAATCCTATTCGTACATAACATTAAGCTTAAGAAATCAGATTAAAAACTAATGCAATTAATTATAAAAGAAAAAATTATTCGTCTAACAATAGTTTTCAATACAGTAAAATGAACTTTGTTTCTTATCTAGAGAATTTTGTTATTTTATAATTATTCCTTTGATTATTTGATATATTAAATGGGGCCACAATGTATAAAATCATACAAGAATGGTTTTTTTTGTAACAAAAAGTTTTTCTTTTTTAAACGTTGAGGGTACGCAGTAGTATGAATAAGGGGTTTCTAGATAGAAATGTACAAAGGAAAAATGTGCATACCTTAACCCTTTAACGGTCGATGGGGTTAAATTCGACCCCATGATATTTTGTGTTATGAGGCGGCAGCATGTTCGGTTTTGCTTAAAGTGAAGTCGTGGTGGGGGGTTCGGTTTTGCTTAAAGTGAAGTCGTGGTGGGGGGTTCGGTTTTGCTTAAAGTGAAGTCGTGGTGGGGGGTTCGGTTTTGCTTAAAGTGAAGTCGTGGTGGGGGGTTCGGTTTTGCTTAAAGTGAAGTCGTGGTTAGGGGTTCGGTTTTGCTTAAAGTGAAGTCGTGGTGGATGTTATTTTTGTTGAAGTGAAGTCGTAACATTTAATGTGTTCGTTAGAGGGTTAATACAATATGAATTAAACTACATTAGGGCGGTTTACAAAAGTCTGTGATTTTTTTGCTAGTATTTTTATATACCTGGAAGTTTTTGAAATTGTGTGTGAGTAATGAGATTCGGCAACTGGGCTGGCACGACTTGGCTTGGCTTGGCTTGGCTTGCCTGGGTTTGGCCGGGGTTTGGTCGGGGTTTGGGCGGGGGTTTGGCTGGGGTTGGTTAGGATTTGTATACTAATTTTGTATGAGAAAAGTAACAACGATGATATAAGGTCCACCCTATTGTATTGTTGTTCTGTTGTTAAAAGTTCTGTTGTGGTTTTTTCGTTGATATGTATGAATGTGTTTGGTATGTACCTACAAGTTTTTAAAATTGTGTGTAATCAGATTCGGTTTATGTTGTAGTTTTTTCATTGATATGTATGAATGTGTTTGAAACAGTTAATTTAAGTCGGTATTTTAGTTTCATCAATCGGTACGCTACACAAAGAGAGTGTAGTGTTGTTTCCATCCCTGGAAAAAGTGTATTTCTTGGCGCGTTAAGATTTGTGGCTTTTATACTTTAATAATATTTCTTGACGCGTTAAGATTTGTGGTTTTATAATTTCTTTGTATTCTCTTCGTCCGTGGGTGGTCAAGTTAATTGTTTGAAATAAATTTCTTAATGTGTGAAAAAAGTTTAATTGTTGGCGCGTCTAGATTTGTGGTGTAAAATGTATGAAATATTTAGTTTAGTGCTTTTAGTTGGAAGAAAAAATGTAATAGAAAAAGGTATATTTAAACTTGTTTGTGGTTCTGCAAATATTTGAAAAATATATTTCTGATTACGAATTTTTTCAATGTATGAAATATTTAGAAAAGGTATATTTAAACTTGTTTGTGGTTCTGCAAATATTTGAAAAATATATTTCTGATTACGAATTTTTCAATGTATGAAATATTTAGAAAAGGTATATTTAAACTTGTTTGTGGTTCTGAAAAAATTTGAAAAATATAGTTTTGATAACGAATTTTTTCGCTTGTAATTTTACAATTAATGAAAAAATAGGTTTATGACTGTATAGGAATATGATTTTATGAAAAATGTAGTATAAATAGAGGGTGTTAGGATTTGAATTTCTCAAACACATAATAGTTTAGATTGAAAAATGTTGAGTGAAAATGAAGACACATATTTGGAACCGGGTCAGGAGATTGAAATACCTGAAACACCCCCACCACTACCATCTTAGAGGACTATGTCACCACCCCCACCACTACCATCTCAGAGGACCATGTCACCACCCCCACCACCTCCACCACTATCATCTTTGAGGGTTTTATTTTCTATTCATCTCCCTTACCTTCAGAGTATGAAGATGAAGAAGAATATGAAAATGACAATGAGGATGAAGAAGAAGAAGAAAAAGATCAATGGGTTGAAGAATATTTAACAAGACGAAGAGAAGAAGATAGGTTTGTGGTTAAATTTTGCAATAAATATAAGCAAAAAATAGAAATAGAAAAGAAAAAAATAAAAGAATCTCAAAGAAGAGTAAAGAGATTAAAAACTAAATTAAAAAAATTTTTAGAACTAAGAAATGTAAATTTAAGTACACCTCTAAGTGGGTTTAAAAAAAAATTAAATGTTTAATTTGCTTAGAATATAAGATAGGGTTAAATATTATATTAATTAATTGTAGTCATTATTATTGTTATAAGTGCCTTAGTGAGTATAATAAAACCATATGCCCTATCTGTAGACAACCTATTTTAACGTATTATAGAGTTACAGAACAGGGTGAAAGATTATTAATTAAAAGTCTACGTTGTAGTATGATAGATCTAACTAGTGAATAAGAAGTAATATAAGAAAAAATGGGTTTTAAAATATAAAAAATAAAAATAAATACATAAATAAATAAAACAAGGAAAAAAAATATGGTTTTAAAAAAATAAAAAATAAATAAAACAAAATTGCATTCTTTTTTTAATTTTTATTAGACATTTTTTTTCAGGCTTAAGAGTTTGACAATTAAAAATACGTTTATAAAGATTAAAAAGTTTAAGTGCTAACAAATACTTTTCGTAAAATGATTGACATCGACAAATGTTAAATGAATAATAATTTTCACAATCATATGTATGTATGTTATTATTTATACATTTAAATGGAGTGTTTACATTATTATAAACTCTTAATTCATTTATAAGTTTAATAATTAATGATCTTCCTTTTTCTATCATATTTTTTTTTATATATACATAGAGCTAAATTTGTATTAGTACTAAGATTTTTAAGAAAATATTTTAAATAAAATATTGAAAAAAGAATTAAATATGTGAATGGTTTTTATTTCTTTATTGACTTTACTTCGTTGGATCATAATTTTTTTGTTTTTCCTTATGTGCAAATTTCTGTTTTTATATTGCATAAACATGCACAATCATGTTTTCTTTGAGAGGTTCTATACAAGAGGAATTGAATTTCACAATATTATGAAATTCCATTAAATTTCATCAGATATTTTCTTATCGACACTGGTCTGGTTTTCAGATCATCTTATCAGATATCAAATCAGCTTATCAGGTAGCTGGTCTAGTTTTCAGATCAGGCTATCTGATTCAGATTGAGATATCAGTTTACAAGTAGCTAGCCATTTATAACATTTATATGAATGAAGTTTCAGGTCAGATGAATCAACTAAAGTCAATCTTTTATGAGCAGTAATTTTTTTATGAAAACATATAAAAGCTGAAGAACCTTAAGAAAATACTATATTATTTATCCGTCCAACACTCGCTACAAACTTCTTAAAACTTTTAAAAATTCATATTACATACAACATGATGCCTATAAACGTGCTTAATTTTTTCCTCATCTTGCATACACATTATAATTACATTTGCATTGTCTATTATAAAATGCTTACAACTATATTCATAAAAATATTAAACAGAATTTCGAATTTTGTTTAAGCAAAATTCACTAAAATTGTATTCATAATAGAAATTTAGCTTAAAAAACATCTTTTAAACCTTATATAAATCACATAATTTTAAAATTGACTGCACTCATATTTAAAATAATTTTCAGTTGACCTTGGTATAATTTTGCTTCATGTTTATTTGTATATTTAACTTTGCCTGTATGAATGTGCGTATGTATACATGTATGTATTAGGAATAATGCTACAAGTTTGACACAAGTACAATGATGACTCATTCTACTTGTGCCCCATACAAAAATATACACGTACATATATGTATGTATATTATTCTGCTTTTCAGATGCAACATCAGCAAATATCATAATTAAAATGCTTTAAGCTTTATTATAATATCTCATTCTTTTAAAAATGAAATTAACTTCTTCGGATATTCATATTTGGCTTGATATAGATAATTTGAGTATAAATAGAAATATTCGGACTTGATTAGTAGTAGTAAAATACCGGTTGAGGCGCCGATTAAAATTGTTTACGTTTTTATTTAATTTTAAAAAGCTTCCGTTGCGGTTTTTCATTTTTATAAAGTTCCTAATTTATCAAATACGTGAGAAATTTTAGATTTTATGGGTTTTTATTGATACATATGTTTTTATAATTTTAAAAAAGTTTCTGTTTCGAGGTTTATTTAAAATGTGTTTTCTATTTCATCATCATGATCATCATCACCTTCTTCTTCAGTACTGTCATACAAGTGGTTGCAGAATACATATTGCTTCTTCTTTTTAACGATTAGAGTATATAATCCCTTCACTTCTTTAACTTTCTTTAAAATGTGTGGAGTTGTGTTTAGATAATCCATCTGATTTTTAGTAATAATCAGAAATCGTTTAGGTAAATAAATGTAATATTCTTTATTTAGAAGACATCTTATACTTTCACCATATTTTGTATCTACTCGATCTATCTCGTTGATTTCATATATAGTATTTTCTTCCATATCCTTTAAAGGTAAGTATGTAATATTAGGATTTTGAAACAATTTTCGTAAGCTTGCTCTAATTTTTTTTTTTGCTTTCGACTTTTCACCGTAAAACGAACTTTCAAACTGATTCTTTATATTCAATAATTGATAGTATAAGACGTTTTTTAGATATTTCAATAACTTCTTATCAATTGTGGTTAAGTATACGTATATATATATATATATATATATATATATATACGTATATATATATATATATATATATATATATATATAAAGAGATTCAGTTAAATTAAAAACTTTGATGAATATGTATTGGGATAAATTTTTAAAAACTGGTGATAAATATTGTACTTGTCATGTACAGTGGAAAACTTTTCAAATAATAAATGCAATAGTTTTGGATATTATGATGCAGGTGTTTCTAACTGCAGAAGGAGGTACCAGAACGCAAATTTTTCTCTTAATAGAGGACAACAAATGCCAACAAATATTCCAATATTTCAATTTAGTCACAATCAACATATAAAAATTGAGGTTATTGGTTTGTTAATAATAGTAAAGTTAAGAAAACAGCTGGTGGTGCTAGCGATAGTGATGACTCATTTCAATATGAAGATTATTAAATTAGTATATAAATATAAGAAACAATACTTATCATCTCATTCAAAAATATATCGCTAACTTAAGAACATATCTATTAAAAAGAAAAACTAAAATGAAAAATATTTTTATCACATTGTTTGCATATATCTATATCATACAAGTGTTTTCAGCTTCATTACCTATTGATTTGAGTGAAAATGAACTTAAAAATACAGAATTTGCAATAAAATTACCAAATAATGATACTGTGAGCATACAACTAAATTTCAAACTTTTAAAGTTTAATAATGATTTAAATAAAAACAACGAGTCAACAGCAAAAACAGAATATAAATCAAACGAAGAACAAGAAGACTCTCCACCACCTATAAATCAATCTTTTACTGTTGAACAAGCTATTGAAACATTTAGGCAAGATTTAGTAAAAAAAGAAAAAAATATTGCGGGAATAATTGAAAATTCGGCTCCATTTTATAGGCATTTTCAACTTCAATACAAAGATAATATAAAATTGAGAATCCGTTGTACATATGACAGAAATTACTTGAAACGTCGATTAAATATGTCATGTTTCGAATACCGTCAAGTTGAATACGAGAGAATTTTAAGTAATGGTGAAATTGAGGCGGTTTCTGAGGATGATACTACATACCGATCTGATATTACATTAATCAACATTCAAGATTATACACATGATTTGGATATGGAAATATTATAAATTAACTAATATGATGAAATACATTTACTACTACTTACTTAAAAAAAAAAATTTTATTTATTATGCTAAAGGATTAGAAAAAATTAAGTGGATTCAAAATATTTTTAAGGATAAAATTAATTTTTATAACCTAGATGATCTAAATTGTCCAAATTTAAAAACATTATATCAAAATGATAAATCTATAAATGTTTGTTCTTATCATAGGAAATATTGTATGTATATGTGCTGAAAAAAATGTAATACTCTTAAGAAAGTTTATTAAATCAAATATTAATAAAGAAAACATAAAATTATAAAAACATTTTTTTTATTTATTATTTAACACTTAAATCAGATAAAATAATCATCAAACATCAGTTCATTCTGAATACTTGTAATGTCAATAACGATCTCTTTAACCGGAAACACTTCAACTCTGGTTGGAGAATATTTTCCTCCAATTGAACTCCCTACAAAATATGTTTGTGGACTTATTGATTTTGCAGCATTCAATTCCATACCCAATGTAGATGTTTACAACAATTTATTTCATATAGGAAATCATGTTATTACTATTCCAGTTGGTTCATATGAACTTGAGGATATTGATTTTTTCTTAAACTCAAGCTTAAAAGATATTGATGAACCAATTTATCTAATAATTGAAGCTAACAATAACACACTTAAAACTGAAATAACCTCATCAATGGATATAGATTTTTCAGAACCAAACAGTATAGGAAAGTTGCTCGGATTTAGCAAAAGAAAATTAGAAGTAAATTCAACTTCATATTATAACACTGATCAAAATCTTCAAAATGATAAATCTTTGGAAGTGATGATTGTAGATATTAATCAATTGAATACTACAAGGTTATTTGAATCTGACTTACCTGCACATATTACGGATGTTAATACAATACGCATTGAAAGCAACTTAACAACCGGATCATTTATTAATAATACTTCGAATCATGTTATTCATGAATTTCCTCTTGATGTTCCTCCAGGATATAAAATAAGCGAAAAACCTCGAAATGTTATTTATTTACCCGTCAACTGTCAGCAAATAAACAACATAACGATTAGAATGTTAAATCAAGACGGTGAACTTATAAATTTTAGAGGAGAAAAAATCACTCTTAGACTTCACTTCAAACCAGAATAATGATCATTTACAATAAAAACATAGTGCAAAGAGGATTTCCATTCAATACCGCACCAACTCACATTCGAGAAAGTATAAAAAATAAAAAACTGTTGTCCTCATCTAATACAGAATACTTAAAATCGTTGGGATTTAATCTTCAACAATGAATGAAATACTAAATGTTCTTCAAAAACCTATGTATGATGAGAGTATTGTAAAAAGGGAATATCATAGTTACTCTCCATATCTAAAATCATTTAACAACAACGATGAGATTCGTATACCAATTCAAAATCAGGATCTCTTCGTCTTACCAAGTGAGAGTATGATTTACATTCATGGTTTTATAGTAAAGAAGGAAGCAACCAAAGAGGTTCCAGCTATAGATGTTAAATTAAAAAACAACTTTGCTTCATATTTGTTTGATGAAATTCGTTACGAAATTAATGGTTTTGAAGTTGATCGTACACGTAAACTTGGAATTTCATCCACCATGAAAAATTTTGTATCGTTGAATAAGGCTGAAAGTGATGTATTAAAAAACGCTGGTTGGTCTCTTACTGAAACTTGCGCTTTAGTAAAAAGTCATTTTAGTTGTTGTATACCTCTGAAAATGTTGCTGGGTTTTGCTGAAGATTATAACAAAATACTATTAAATTCGAAACATGAGCTTATCCTTCAACGTTCTACATCCGATGAGAGATCATATTATTCTACAAATGCAACTGATCAGTTGAAATTAACAATTCTGGATATAACATGGAAAATGCCACACATTCAACTATCGGACTTTGCAAAATTGGAAATGTTTAAGATAATCAACAGCAAACATTCTATACCAATTGCGTTTAGAAGTTGGGACTGTCATGTAAATCCTGTTTTACCAAAGAGTACAAAGGTTTTATGGAATGTAAAGCTTTCTCCACAAAACGAAAGACCACGATTTCTTATAATTGGTTTACAAAAAGAGAAAATTAAAGAAGAAGGAAATATATTTGATCATTGCAATATCTCTAATTTAAAAGTTTATCTAAAGTCAGAGTCATATCCATATGATGATTTAAATAATCGTTTCGAAATGGGTCAGTATTCTGTTCTATATAATATGTATGCAAAATTTCAACAAAGCTTTTACATGCGAGAACCTGAACTATTATTAAATGTTGATGAATATAAGACTTATGCACCGCTTATTGTTGTTGATGTTTCACATCAAAATGAGGCTGTAAAAATAGGACCTATTGATATACGAATTGAATTTGATACTGAAGCAAACAAACTAATTCCAGATAATACATCAGCATACTGTTTAGTTATTCATGATCGGTTAATCGAATACTCACCTCTAACAAGCGAAATTAGAAAAATTATTTAATTATAATATTTTTTTTAAAATTTTTAATAAATGAAAAAAAAATTTTATATATATATATAAATAAAACAAGATCTTTTTAATTCTTAACCGATGTATTTTATTAAAACATTTGTAGTTACCTTTTAGTTTAGCTTCGAAAACAAAAATTTTAAACATAAATGACCACAATTTATTGTATTAAAATTTTGATATCTATCATAATTATAACTAATGTTTTTTCCTAAATATTTTATTAATTGTTTTGGTGGCTGCAAATTGCCAAAGCTATCAAAATATTCGATTTGATTGTTGTTTTTCCAGTATGCTACCCAATGTGTGCCAGGTCCCTTTGAAGTACCCAGATTGATTATTCCACATTCCTTTTTAAATGGTTTGCTTGGAAGAGTGTTGCACATAAACACACCTCTAAAATTTGGAATATGTTTTGCATATTTTCTCAAGTCTACATCAGAAAGTGCTCTTTTAGGTAGCTTCATTAAAAATTTTGTTGATAAGGCTTTAAATATAATCCAAAACCTTTTTTATATAGTTTTAAGAACATGCCTTTTCCCATCGCAATGGCTTCCATTGTATTATTGGTCGTTTTGCTTCAGTCAGCTGTTCCTTTCCATTTTTAACTGCATTGATTGCTTTTGTAATACCAGATACACCACCAGCTAAACCACCAACTGCACCCAGTGCAGCAAATATAGGGGCAAGTGGAAGAAAACTTCCAGATTTTGGGAGCGGTATTATTCGAGGTGTTTTTATTAACGATTTTTTCTTCCCCTTGAAAATATTGTTTACAACTTTTCGTGAAATCTTTATAGCATCTTTTAAGTTTTCACTTTTTTTATATTCTTTCTTGCACTTTTCAATGCATGTGTAAATAGTTTGTGGGTATTTACTGGAGACGACTTTTTAGTTTTACTAATAACGTTACCCATACCGAATTTTGTTTTTGCTTTCATTGTAGTAGCAACAAACCAAGCGTTTGATTTTTCACCCAAACTACTATCGCTTGCTTTGACCCTTTGCCAAGCCTTTTCAGTTAAAATTCTATCAGCAATATATCTTTTCTCTAAATCTTTATTGTTTGAGTATGCTATATCATGCTCTCTGCAAGCAGTATCCAATGGATTGATTCCTTGATCACCTCTAGCTAAACGTTTCTTTAATTTTGTACCAGGTCCGCAAAATTGATAACCAGGTAGATGAAGTTCAATGGGAAGTTTATTAATTATTTTATTTAGAAAACCTTTACCAATGAAGGATGGATGGCGACTTAATAACTTTTTATAAATGATAGTCATATCTATTGATACTTTATCGATTAAAGATTGAAATTAAATTGATTGAAAACAAATAAAAGAGACTGGTTTATATATTATGTTATCATTAGATTTCAGAATGCGTTTTTTTAAACAACATAAAAGGATTGATGTAAAGAATATCGAATCAAAGTTCGATTCATCAAATAAAATTCGTCATAGTTCATTACTACCGAATTCTATTCGAGCTCTTATTGTGGGTCCATCAAACTGCGGAAAAACAAATGTTATGATCAGTCTTATTGAAAGTCCTCATGGATTGAAATTTAAAAATATTTACTTATATTCAAAGTCAACACAACAACCGAAATATAAGTACTTAGAAAGTCTAATTAAACCCATTAAGGAGATAAATTTTTCATCATTTTCTAATAATGATGATGTTCTATCCCCAGACGAAGTTAAACCTAATTCAATATTTATATTCGATGATATAGCTTGTGAGAAACAAAATCATGTACGTTCTTACTTCTGTATGGGTCGCCATAAAGACATTGATAGTTTTTATTTATGTCAAACTTATACACGTATACCAAAACACTTGATTCGCGATAATGCAAATATGATTATAATTTTTAAACAGGATGTAATGAATATTAAGCATATTTACAATGATCATGTTGGTTCTGATATGACTTTAAAAACATTTCATAAGTTATGTGCCGAGTGTTGGAAAGAAAAATATGGTTTTCTAGTTATTAACAAAGATGATCCTATGAATAATGGTCGATATAGAAAAGGTTTCGATATATTTATAAATCTATAAAAGAAATATTACAGATATTTTAAAATCAGTACAAGATTAATTATTAAACTAATAGCTTCTCAACTATTAAACCGCTAACTGCTAAACTGATCTGTTTTGAATCTGTTTCTAATTCAATCTATAAATATGAACACAAATCTAGTTAATAATCTTATTAAAACTCGAAATATTTTAAAAAAGAAATATAAGAATATTTTGCTTGGAGAAATTGCAAATGATGAATTGTTGGAAAAGAAATTTAAACCAATATCAAAACCATTAAAAGAATTAGCCCAATCAACTAATAGTAACATTATAAAACATGAAAAATATCCGGATAACTCTTTTAAACATGATCTTGAGAATAATAAAGTTGCCTTCAGTACACCATATAAAAAGAGTAAGCTTGATTATAACACGTTTTCTCCAAACTTTAATAACAAGAAAATCGAGAAAAGTTCAAACACGTTTCAATCATTTGATGATGAAAATGATCATGATGACCATGATGATGATGATGATGATGATAATAATGATAATGTTGATAATGAGAATGATAACAATGATGATGATAACACCATTGCAATACATCCCAATCAAAGTATTCAATATAATTTATCAAAAGTTAACTTAAATATATATGATAAAACCTATGGTCCTCATAAGGATAAAAATCAAATATGGAGACTGGGTAATGAGCCTATCGCTTTCAATTCAACCAATATTACTGTAGGTAATTTAAAATGGCCATTCACATCAGGCTTATATGAATTGTTAGTTTATAAGAAACCAATCAGTTATAATAAAACAGATTTAAATAATTATAAACAAATATTGGAGATGACTAATGTCCATAAACGAAATAACAGTATTAATGGACAAATTAAAGGAAATCGTTCAATTAAATATACAACGATTATTAAAAACCTATTTAAACAACAGAAAATTCATAAGGGAAAAGGTTTAATGAAATTGAATAGAAAAAAGCATAATTATGTTTATTGGGATGATCCTAATGAATTGGTTGATAGATTGCGTCTTTTGATTTCATCAACAACAGCTGGTCACTCAAATCATAATAATGAAATTGTATCAATTATTGAGGAATTGAGAGAAGCAAAAATTATTATATAAATAGACTTAAAAATGTTTAACAACTCATATTCATAAAATGCCTATCGATAAGTTTGGACATTATATTGAAAAGTCTGCAAGATACCAAAATCAACATTTCAAGATTCATTTGGATAGTGATCGTAATTTCAACTTTAACTTGCGGAGAATAAAAAATATTGCTAGTCTTGTATTGGAAAACGATGCTGTAAACAAAATTTACATGAAAAGTTATTTAAGTGAAATAAAGAAACAAATGAATACAATGTATATGGAGAGAATTAAGGGAATGGAGGATCGTTTTAACGAAATAATACAACAACAAAACGTGTTGATTACAGAAGAATTTGATAATGTAGAAACACGTTTAAGTAAATTAATACATGATCAAAGTATAATACAAATAATCTCAATCAATCACTAAGAGAAATGACATCATTATTTAATTACAAAATTGATTCAGTTGAAGAACGTCTAAATGAAAAAACGAAGCTCATTACAAACCATTAAAACATAGATATGTAAATCGTTTTTGATTTAAATTCAATATCAGCAGCATTTAAATTGATGTAATCTAAGATAGACGTTAGAAATGGAGCGACAAGAAGTGGTTCAGGAGCTTCATAAGCAAGTACGTAGAAATTTCATTCGACGTCGAGTGGTGATCAAGGGAATTGATGATCTTTGGCAAGCAGATCTTGTTGAAATGGGCTTTTGCTCAAAATATAACAAAGGCTATAGATTTATTTTAACAGTTATAGATACATTTTCAAAGTTTGCTTGGGCTGCACCCGTAAAATCTAAAAGTAGTGAAGATATAACCAATGCTATGCAATCTATTTTTTCGCTAAAGAGAATTCCAAAAAACTTGCAAACAGATAATGGTAAAGAGTTCTATAATAAAATATTTCAAAACTTGATGATAAAACATAATATCAACCACTATTCTACATATAGTATCATGAAAGCGTCCATTGTAGAACGATTTAATAGAACTCTAAAAGGAATGATGTGGAAAAATTTTAGTCTACAAGGAAATTATCAATGGATACATATATGCAAGGATTTAATTAATCAATATAATAATAAAAAGCATAGAACAATTGGAATGACGCCAAAGTCTGTTAACACAGAAAATGAAAGTTCTATACTAAAACAAGTCTATAATCATCCCAAAATATATAAATTTGGTAAACTAAAAATTGGAGATCACGTTCGAATTAGCAAATATAAACATATTTTTTCAAAAGGATATACTCCAAACTGGACAACTGAAATTTTTAAAATTCGTACTTTACAGAACACAAACCCCATTACTTATTTATTGGAAGACTATCAAAGGAATCCGATTGTTGGTGGATTCTATGAACATGAACTATTAAAGACACATTTTCCAAATACATACTTGATTGAAAATGTTATTAAAACTAAGGGGCACCAGGCTTACGTAAAATGGTTGGGATTTTCCAATCAACATAATTCTTGGATCAATAAAGATGAACTTCAATAATAGTATACATATATATATATATATATATATATATATATATATATATATATATATATATATATATATATATATATATATATATATATATATACTTTAATATGAGATTTATTTTTTTACTATTTTTTATTATATTATAAAATTTTCAAACAAATTAATAAATAAAATATACATATATACATAAATAGTATTGTTTTGATTTTTATTTCTAATCAACTTTGTTGTGTATGGTTAGAGTCAAGCTTTTGTATTCAAACAATTTAATTAAATCAACTGTTTCAAACACATTCATACATATCAATGAAAAAAAACCACAACAGAAACCGAATCTGATTACACACAATTTTAAAAACTTGTAGGTACATACCAAACACATTCATACATATCAACGAAAAAACCACAACAGAACTTTTAACAACAGAACAACAATACAATAGGGTGGACCTTATATCATCGTTGTTACTTTTCTCATACAAAATTAGTATACAAATCCTAACCAACCCCAGCCAAACCCCGCCCAAACCCCCGCCCAAACTCCGACCAAACCCCGGCTAAGCCCAGGCAAGCCAAGCCAAGCCAAGTCGTGCCAGCCCAGTTGCCGAATCTCATTACTCACACACAATTTCAAAAAGTTCCAGGTATATAAAAATACTAGCAAAAAACTCACAGACTTTCGTAAACCGCCCTAATGTAGTTTAATTCATATTGTATTAACCCTCTAACGAACACATTAAATGTTACGACTTCACTTCAACAAAAATAACATCCACCACGACTTCACTTTAAGCAAAACCGAACCCCCCACCACGACTTGACTTTAAGCAAAACCAAACCCCCCACCACGACTTCACTTTAAGCAAAACCGAAACCCCCACCACGACTTCACTTTAAGCAAAACCGAACCCCCCACCACGACTTCACTTTAAGCAAAACCGAACCCCCCACCACGACTTCACTTTAAGCAAAACCGAACCACCCACCACGACTTCACTTTAAACAAAACCGAACCCCCCACCACGACTTCACTTTAAGCAAAACCGAACACCCCACCACGACTTCATTTTAAGCAAAACCGAACCCCCCACCACGACTTCACTTTAAGCAAAACCGAACCCCCCACCACGCCTTCACTTTAAGCAAAACCGAACCCCCCCACCACGACTTCACTTTAAGCAAAACCGAACCCCCCACCACGACTTCACTTTAAGCAAAACCGAACATGCTGCCGCCTCATAACACAAAATATCATGGGGTCGAATTTAACCCCATCGACCGTTAAAGGGTTAAGGTATGCACATTTTTCCTTTGCACATTTCTATCTAGAAACCCCTTATTCATACTACTGTACGCATATAAACTTTGCATACCGTATGTATTTTCTAATGGATTTCCAATTCAAAATTCGAAGCTTTTTTGATTGCAAAAACGATCTTATGTCAGATATCATGTATGCATACATTCTTATATGGCTCCATATATAAAATCTTATATTTATATATGGATCCACATATGAAGAGCTTCATAATTAAATGTTCATATATGAGCTCATATGTTATAATACATTTCATATATTAGTCCATATATTAGTTCATATATAATAGTTTTGCGATGTATAATCCCATATATTTCCATACATGAATTCATACACATTCATATATAGTTATATACATTCATATATTAAAAATATATGGACCATATATAATTTTTTTAGCTGGGAATTTCATTATAAAACTCGCCTTTGATTTTAAATGTTGAGGTGCTGATTCAGTTTCATTTAAAAATGTTTATACATTTTTAAAAGGTTTTGCAATATACACCCTCCAAAAATTTTCTAACGTTGACTACTTATATAGACTGCATCAACTTTAAGCAAATTTAAATTAAATACAGGAAATATTTCTTTTATTAGTTACTATTACTATAGAGTATGTTTCTTCAGGAATTCAGCTTTATTTAAAAGAGAAAATCCTCACAAACTTTTAAGTAAATGCAAATGAAAATTAAAACAACGTTTTTTTAATTTCAAATAAAAACAAATTGAAGATATTTCACATCTATACACACCAACATTAGCAACAACAACAACAACAACAACAACAAAAGACATGACATGACGAAAAAAATATGTATTCAAAGATTGAGATAAACACTTATTTGTATGTACATACATACATACATACATGCAAACATAAAATCAATTTGTAGATATGTATGTATACATATCAAATTTCTTATCAATGCTCAAGTATTTATTAGATCTTAACAATCACACTTCCATATCAACATCATGAAAATATATTAAGCATAAATTCGCATTATCTACACTCAAGGAAATTATCTTGTTTCAAAATAAGAATCCATCACATTAATTTAATAATTTTCTATATAATAGAAAATGTATGTTGAGATACATACCTCAAAACTAATGAATTTAATAAATGTATACTGTAAATTAATATTTTTCCATATTGAAATAAGAAGTCGCACTTTACTAAATTTATTCTTAATAAATATGATTTTATATACAATTTAAAAATTAACTAATTACATAACTAAAAATTATTTAATATTATAAATTTTCTTGCATTCTAGCAATCTCATCTAGCAACATGTCAAGTTCGTATTCAGGGTTAGTTCCCTTAATACGAAAATGATACCATGCATATGTGTTAATGTTATTTGAACTAATTTTTCTCTTATCGTCTCCATAACTTAATACTACCTTATTTAATTCACTAGTATATATTTGATGCAGCTTAGATTTAAATGTTACTATATTATCATACACATTAGTCTTATTGAATAAACAATTTTTAATAGTAGCTAAACTATATTTATCTAATATGGCTCTCTTTACCCCCTTCGGTTTCTTTACATCATTTTGATCTTAAACACTAAGGGTCTTATGCAAAAAAACTTAACAAAGCTTTGCAAAGCAATGTTAAGTAAAGTTGTATTCTAGAAAAATTATTATATCAAATTTCTAAAGTAGGTCCCCACGTTTGTTAAGACTACTTTAAATTGATATTTTCAAAATGTGTATTTTGTACCTCAAATATTTTTGTTAATAAAGCACATATTGATTCATGTTACATTTAAAAATGAAGCTAGAATTGTTAGCTCTTAGCTTAAATTTACTTTTTCTGTCATTTAATAGAAAACATCATCATCATTTATTTAAAATATATGGTAAAATCCATAAAAAATATTAAAATAATCACAAATGTACAAAAATGTTTTAGTGATGTACATACAATCAAAACAAATCGAAATAAATTCAGTGAAGTGCGACTTTGACCCGCGCACGAAGGGTTCGTACGGGCACGAGATATGTAATTCAATACGAACAATATAAACTATAGTTTTGGAATTTTTTTTGTTTTTGGGTTTTTTTCGGTTTTAAGCGTTTTTTTAGTTTGGGCGTTTTTTGAATTTATTGGCGCTTTCTGAGTTTTGGCACTTTTTTCACGTTTTGGCGATTTTCTTTTTGTTTTTTGAAGTTTTTTCAATTTTGGCTATTTTTATTATTTTGGCGTTTTTTTATTTTGGAGATATTTTTATTTTGGCGATTTTTTTAATTTTTGCGTTTTTTTCATTTTGGCGATTTTTTTTTGGTTTTGGCGAATTTTTTAGTTTTGGCACTTTTTTCGTTTTGAGGATTTTTTCGGTTTTTGGCGTTTATTTTAAATTTTTTTCGGTTTTTTTCATCTTGGCGATTTTTTTTCATGTAAACGTATTTTTCGAATTTGGCGATTTATTTTACTGCTGGAATTTTTTTTAATTTTGTCGATTTTTTTCGATTTGGCTATTTTTTTAAATTTTTGGCGATTTTTTTCAGTTTTTGACGATTTTTTTCGGTTTGGCGATTTTATAATTTTCGGATTTTTTAGTTTTACCGTTTTTGAAAATTTCAAGAGTTTACCTCTTACGGTCTCCAAGATATAACAATTTGTCAAAATTACATAGTGAAAATTGCATTAACTGATGGACCACCCTTTAATTTAAATTTTTTAATATTTTAATGTTTATTGTTGTAGTCTATATAAAAATACACTAATTTTACAAATTTCAAGTGTCAATATACATATGTACATACAATTGAATGTATATTACATGAGATCTTAACATTTTTCGTCGCTCGTTTTGGAGCACCCTTTAATTTCTAATTCTCATGTATTTGTTGTTGTAGTGGCCAAGGTTCTACATACTCTGTCCAAATTTCAGGTCCGTAGCTCTTACGATTCCTGAGAAAATACCGTGTGACGGACAGCGTAGCGAAAACAATAGGGGTCCTTTTTTCACTTTGGTGTACGGAACCCTAAAAAGATGGATATTCAAATACTCACTTCATTCGAATAAAAGAAATTGTGGTAATTCTTCTTTGTTCCTCATATTTTTTTGCTTGCACTTCAGAGAAATGTTCAACTGTTTTCCTGCCATGTCAGGAGCTCATATTGTTTGAATAAGGTTGCTTTACTTCAAGAAAATAAAAATTTATTTAATAAAATAAAAAAATATTTAAATACCCGAACGAAATTTTATTCAATTTTGTACATCATAAGCTGTGAAGTGGTTGTTGAGCACGGTGTTGTTACCAGTATTTATTATTAAATAACAAAATATTTAAAGTTGTGTTTTGCATACAATTTCTTAACAAAGCAATGTTAGCCCTAAAGTGCTTGGCAACTAATATGAACTTTAAAGCTATAGTAAAATATTTTTTTTGCATAAGGGGGTAAATGAATACATTTTAGATCGCAACCCAACAAACTATTTTATTGTTTTTCCACAATTTTCGTCATCATACCCAGCACCTTTTTATTAACTAGTGTAAAATTATAAATGTTGTCTGTAGGATAGTCCTATGTATTAAATTGTTCTTGTATGTCATTGTTTATGTCAGCGTAAAAGTCATCTGTCTTTATTGAATATATAAAAGAGTTCGTGTCCATATAAATCAAGGAGAGTTTTGTCTTGAACTTAGGTTGCATGTACCCGTAATGGAAATTATACATTTTCCATTTGGACAGCTCGAGTACACAGAATCCTAAGTAAACTGGCTTATTATAGCGGGTTTTGACTCTTGTCATTTCGATTGCTACCAGATCTTTGGAAAATATAGATAAACTATGAAAATTTAGTTTTAATATCCAATCTTGGGTATCCAAATGGTTACAATTTGTTCTCTCCCAACTGTTGACAATTTTAACATCTCTCCTCTTATCCACATTTTCCATGGTTTTACAATACACTGCATTATTGAATAGTTTGAAATTTTTTTTTTCAAAAGCATTTTAAGCAGTGGCCCTATGTCTGGTATTTAGGTCAATGTAGCCTTTTAACCATGGAGATTGTTTAAATGCTAGAATACGATAAGCCATATTCATTGTAATGAAAGCCCAAATTTACCATATCTAATTTACAACAGACTTACCATTGTCATTTATTCTTTACTAATAATGCACATGTTAGTTAGTTACAAAACACGTTTCAGCAAAATTGAAATACGATGAATCAAAACAATTCACGTATTCCATTTGCAAGAAAGTTTCGTATATAAGGCAGAAATTTACATCAACTGACATCACACACAGTGGACCAACACAGAAGAACGCTGATGATGAAGGTTTAGTGGCCTTCAAAAACGGCTGGCTGTTCCGTTCAACTATGTGTTGTCGGAATATTTACAACTAACTTTGATGTTATTTGTTCATTAATAATTATCACATGTAATTTGGCTTAAAAAGCGATACGAACCTTAGCCAGTTGAAATCATAAAAAATATTTATGTTTTCCTTAATAAATTCTTCCAAAATAAGTTGGTCCTTTCTATTTATAATAGCATATGTGGCGATATGATTTTTGAAGGCTTTCGATATATTGAAACATCTCACATTCTCTGCTAATTCGTCTGTCCTAGCATGCGAAGCACTCATTGGAGTTGGCAGAGTTTCATCTCTTCTTTCTTCTACTTTTCCATCACTTTCCAGTAAACTTATGTCCTTGTTGTTGCTGCTACTCTTGTTGATTGGAATACTGCTGCATTTGATTATCTGGTGTGACGGGATTATAATTGTAACTTGGGTACTCATATTGCATTGGCACTCCTAATCCCAAAAACTGATTATTCCATGGCATACCGTATTGTTGGTAATTCATTGGTACCTGATATTGGGGGTAATGTAGAGAAGGATGTTGCTGATGATGAGACATATTTAGGTGCTGTTGATAATTTTCAAGAGATGTCTGCGGTTGTTCTTGATTTCTGTCCCGGCTTACGACCACTTGATCCTGCACACTATGATTTTTGACATGATCCAAAAAGGACTTTCGGTATTCATATACCTTATGGCATCTTTCACACTGATAACCTGAAGAACTCATTTTTAATGATTTTATTATTATTATTTCACCTTAACACAATTTCTGATGATGGTTGTAAATACAATAAAGTACTGATGTGTTGGTTAGAAAATTTGACGTATTTATACAAAAATTAGTACCAGTATCCTTGCAGCATATTTACTTTTTGTTTCTCTGCTGATGATTGTACTTAATTGAAACTTTGCTGCTTTAAAATAATCGCAGACAAAGAAAATGATTACGTTGCAAAATATAAATGTATTTAACAAAATATTTTACGCACAAGCATCCTCAGTCATACATACAAATACACATACATACATACACATAAAAATATACATACATACATACATACATACAATTATATTTCTTAAACAAAAAAATAAATACCAGCGACAAACAAGCTGGATCATCCACACACAAGTATAGGGTGTTCATATACAAGAGAACATTTTATACATAAATAAAATAATTAAATTAATTGTTTATTAATTTATTTAACTATTTTATTTATAAACAATTTATTAGCGTGAGGAAATCATACATACATTCTCCCGATTCATATGAGAATCGCGTAGTAGTCATCAAATCTATTTTCTATGATATTACTGATATAGTATTACGATAACAAATTTTTATAGTCTGGCAACACTGGGAATTTTCCCTTTGGTACTAGAAAATAATAATCATGTTTTGCCGTCGGCATTTGAAAAAAAAATAAAAATGTGTTTTGCCGTCGGCATTTGAAAAAAAAATAATCATGTTTTGCCGTCGGCATTTGAAAAAAATAAAAATGTATTTTGCCATCGGCATTTGAAAAAAATAATAATCATGTATTGCCGTAGGCATTAGGAAAAATTATCATGCATTGCCGTCGGCATTTGAAAAAAATAATAATCATGTATTGCAGTCGGCATTTGAAAAAAATAATAATCATGTATTGCCGTAGGCATTAGGAAAAATTATTATGCATTGCCGTCGGCATTAGGAAAAATTAATAATCACTATTTCACCATTGGTATTAGGAAAAATCATTTTCATGATTTTCCCGTCGGCATATACACTTGTGAAATCTTAATCTTATAAAACCCCTTAAACCACACCCACAAAAAAAATCACCCGTTATCACAATTAATATTACCCAAAAAAATCACCTGTTCCCACAAAGTTAATGTAAACAAAAAACTCCTTATGTAAACAAAAATTTGGATTGAATTATTGAACCACCCTTGCAGGTATCAAATTTCACAAATTTCCAAGAATTTAAGAATTTTCAAATTTTAATTACCCAAATTTAACAATTTCACCCACAATTTTGCAAGTTTAATTGGCGCCGAACCGCCAACTCACTACTACTGGTTGGCTTATACATAGCTGCAGTTTGCTTATCTTGTCACCTCGTATTGTTACAAAAAATATAGAAATACTAAAAAATATATAGAATTATAATTGAGTGTCCGCACGTGATGAATCTATATTATGATGAATAAACAACTTCGTATAAAAAGGGGTATAAAATTGCTGTTTTTATATGAACTTGTTCATTCAAAATTATATAAATTCATCAGATGTGTATACAAAATTAAATAAAAAATAAATTAAGAGAGTAGAAATACATACATATACTTCGTCCTAGAAAAAGTTGCTTATCAAAAGATTGAATTAACACAATTCGTAACACTAATAGAAAATTAACGATCTAATTTTAAGATCAAAAATCTTGAATTAAGATTGTAGAAATTTTAAAATTTCAATCTTGAAATTTGTTCAGTGACTTGACGTTCTCAAATTTAAGTATTAATTCTTAATTTATAGAACGAATTCTTAAAATCACAAACTTGATCTTAATTTGAAGATTATTATCTTAAATTTTTAAGAATATGATCTTAATTTAAGATTTTTATTAAGAACTAAATCTTAAATTCGATCTTAAAATTAGATTTTATTCAAGATTAAAATCACACAAAATACCGCATTTACTTCCAAACAGATGTGCATGTTTCCGTTGTTTTGCTTTTTAAAACAAAACCTTCGAATGTTTCCATAATAATTTGGAAGGATGAGAGTAAATGTGTGAGAATGAGTGTTTCGTTTGTTTAACTTTGTTTGAACGAAACAAATGACATCTAGAGTAATGTTATATTCAATTCGAACTCTCATGTTTCATTACTGTAATGTCTCCATTCTCTCATATTTCCATTCTCTCATGTTTCCATTCTCTAACAGCAACACACATTTTTTCGGTTCCATTGCTCGTTTCGCTTTTACAAATGAGAATAGGAAGACTGTTTGAAAATTTGAGAATGTGTTGAACAGCGTTTCAATCATACTCGTGCAGATCATTAATACATGCATACAAATATATTTCTTAAACAAAAAAATAAATACCAGTGACAAACAAGCTGGACCACCCACACACAAGTATTAGGGGAGTTCACATACATGAGAACATTTATACATACATAAAATAATTAAATAAATTGTTTATTAATTTATTTAGTTATTTTATTTATAAACAATTTATTAGCGTGAGGAAATCACACACACAATTATATGAGAATCGCGTAGTAGTCATCAAATCTAATTTCTCTGATATTACTGATATAGTATTACGATAACAAATTTCCACAGTCTGGCAACACTGACAATTTTCCTCCGGAAAAATCATTTTGCCGTCGGCATTTGAAAAAAAGTAATTATGTGTTGCCGTTGGCATTTAAAAAAAATAATTATCATGCATTGCCGTCGGCATTAGGAAAAAATAATAATCATCTTTTGCCGTCGGCATTTGAAAAAATAATAATAATTTTTTGCCCTCGGTATTAGGAAAAATTAATTTTCACTATTTCATCCTCATTAGTATTAAGAAAATTCATTTCATGACTTTCCCATTGGTATTACTGGTATTACCAAAAAAGAAAAACCTCCAACCTATGAACCCACTTAACGTATTCCCAAAAACATTTACACGTACAAACTCCCACGGTCATAAAAAACCGGACTAATGGAACCACCCTCGTATGTAGTAAAAAAAACTCCTTATGTAAACAAAAAATAAGACGCACTTATTGAACCACCTTCGTAGGTATCAAATTTCACAAATTTCCAAGAATTTAACAATTTTAAAATTTTAACTACCCAAATTTAACAATTTCAGCCACAATTTTGCAATTTTAATTTGGGCAGGATGAACAGTTCCCTACTACTAAAATCCAAGAAGTTATTTTCCTTCCTTCCAGCATTTGTCGCCTCGTAGCCAGCTACTCAATTATTATTTGGCAGCAGTACCATCTGCATCTCATATTTGAGTATAAATACATACATAGTTCAGTATTGCCACCTTCAAATATTTCGCATTTATATAAAATAGATTAGCCTTTCGAAATGTACTTTTATGAAGTAAAAGCATAAAAACTAACCAATTTATGCTTTAAATCAATGAAATAATTGTACGATATCATTCATTCAATATTTTGTATTATACTGACAACATTGAATTTTCTTATTGTAGCCAAAGAAATAGAAATTAGTTTAATTGGACTACAACCATAAAATCAGCTCAGACCACAACCTGCCGCCCTGTTGCCTTGCTGTCTTCAAAAGAATCACTCTCATATAAGCCTGTTGTGTATAATGTGTTTAATACATTAGCTAGTGTATATCTCACCTTCAAATCATTTATATTATTTTACACTAATTTCTACATAAAAAATAGAAACAATAAAATTCACTACCCTTTTTGATGTGCGTTACGCGTGTAAAGAAATTCGTATAACTCAAAAATTTTTGGATATCCTTTTTTCAAGCTCTTGCAGCAAATGAGATCATTCTATTTTGGTAAAAAAAATGTGACTAACTTAGAAAAATTTTATTGTGCATTGGTCATTTCCGGTTATATAGTGCGTAACGAATGTAGCGAAACTTGCATAACCATTAAACTTATGTTCAGTCGGTTATCAAACTTTTACAGTATTAGAATTACATATTTTAAATTGTTGTTTTGTAAATTATTTTTAGTTCGAAATGTTTCGCATAAGCATTTGCATCTAATACACGCAAAAATAAATATGGTTGAGGTAACCATAATCAAACAGCAACATACTACTCTTAGTATTATAAATATGACAATATATGACTAAAATATAATTGAGGCTTACCATACCATGTTCTAATATTATAATAATATTGTTAAATACGACCACAGTATTATTTTATATAATAAAAATGTATTGTTTTTAATCATACATTTATTGGTATATTTTTTGTTTAAAACAGCTGTGCGTTAAATCCGATAAAAATAAATTTATATTCTTAAAATCAAATTTATTTATGTATGTACATACGTGTGCCCTTAATTATGAAAGTGGTCTAAGTCATGTGCATTTTTGCTTCAAAATATCAAATAAATCTTAAAATATCTTCAACGAATATTTAATAAATGTTAAAAAAATTTAAATTAATAGAGACTAGTACAACTTTAAATTAAAATGTTGCATGATATAAAAATATTTTTTGATTTGTTCAAATGTAATCTACAAAATATATTGACCAAAGAAATATATGGCTTAGACCACTTTCAAAATTAAAGGCACACATGTATATTTAAATATGTTTGTATACACTAAATACAGACACGACTTTATGTATGTACATATATATATATATATATATACATTTATATTGATCTACCCTTTTGTTTACACTTTACTTATTTATTTATTTAACACTATGCGTGTACCACTGCACATTAGTCAAAAATCCATTTCTACTGGCCAAATGTAATTTTTTTATTTTTTTTTCGTACTTTTTATATTGTAAAGATATCAAAAACACCTAAAATCAACAAACAAAATTGTTTGTTTTTATATACCGTTATTTATTGTTAAAGTGTATAGCCTTGCGCAAGCAGTCCATTTTAAGTGTTTGTTTAAACAGTATTTTAGCAATTAAAGAAAAGTAATTTAACGAAAATTTTTATGGACAATCAAGTTGAAGGTAAATGTTTATTATATGTTGTGTGAAATGTTAAAAGAATAACTACATTTAGAAAACTTGAATTTTCTTGGGGCAAATAAAAAAGTTTTCTGAATATTTTTTTTCACGAATTATTTATAACTTACAAAAAATATGTCCGAATTTGTGCGGCGCGAAATAAAAAAGTCTAAAATGGTTATAGTCTATAGAATATTATTCTTAAAATATTGCTACAATTTTTTTCAATTCTTTAAAATAAATGAATTTTTGTTAGGTAATCTTGGCATACAAAATGCCGATCTAAATCTAAAGCTAATTAAATGACAATTGCCTCACGTATAAAGTAATTAGGGTTCGGGAAACGGGAATTCCCAGGGGGAAATTTTTTTGATTTTCCAGGGAAAACAGCATATTTAAAGTACACGTTATTTCACAAGTATATAGGCTTTTGCGATGCACATATATATATACCAAGGATTATTTTTTATTTTTTTTATGCATGTTTTTTTTATTTATTGTATCTTCATATATGAACTAACAACAAGTATTCAAATCTTAAATCTAATTAATAGGTCCGACCAATGCCAGACATAACTAAGTGATAGTTGTAAATAATACATAAGTGGTGATAAGCAAAAAAAATTTTTTTTCAAGCAACTTCATTCGGAGTGTTTAGTATTAGAGCCCTTGTATCGCTCTTTTTTAAGCGGATGTGTCCAGTAAAGTTCAAAATGTTACGAGCAAGCGGATTAGGATGTGACACGAGTTTAGTTAGATATTTTCCTGCGTATTTTGCAATTTCTTCAGTCACTAGTGGCATATTTAAATCACGATCTATATTTGAATTCTTAATGTACCATGGAGCAGATGTTATTAACCTTAAAATTTTGTTTTGTCTTCGTTGAATTTTTTGTACATTGGAAGCAGAAGCAGTGCCCCATAATTGGATACCGTAACACCATATTGGCTTTAAAAGCGACTTGTATATTAAAAGTTTGCAGTCTAGGCTGAGTGTTGAATTTCTGCCAATCAGCCAATGTACCTGAGTTAATTTTAGTTTCATTTGAGTTAACTTATAGTCAATGTGATGTTTCCATGTAAGCCGTCGATCGAGGTGTATACCAAGATATTTCACATGTGAATGTTGAGGAACAACTTGATTATTAATCCGAATGGGGGAACAAGTATCTCTTCGTAAGGTAAATGTTATATGGACACACTTTTGTTCATTTACTTTAATTCTCCATAAGTTTAACCATAGTTCCATCTGGCTAATGTGTTCCTGGAGTTTTCGGGATGCCTCATCAGGGTTTTCGTGCATACTAAGGCAGGCGGTATCGTCGGCAAATGTAGAAGTGTGGATACTACTGCTCACAGGCATATCACAAGTATAAATCAAATATAAAGATGCACCCATTATCAGTTAAAATTGAAGACAATTTTGTCATGAGTAGCTTTTCAAAAAGCTTTGACATTGTTGACAGTAAACTTATTGGCCTATATGACTCAGCCTTGGAAAGATCTTTACCTGGCTTTGGAATCATTTTAACCTTGGCAAGCTTCCAGCAGTCTGGATAATACTCCAGTCGTAAAATGGCATTAAAAATGAATAACAGGATTCTAATTGCAGTACGAGGTAACTTAATCAGCATCTGGTTACTAATTCCATCCATACCGGGAGCTTTTTTCGGGTTGAGTTCGGCAATTAGTTTTTGTACATCACACATCGTAAATTTTAAGGGTCGAAGGGGTAGAGCAACTACACTCGGCAAATCAGCAACACCGCTACATGTATTTGGTGTAAATACGGATTTTAAATGCTCAGCAAATATGTTACCTTTTTCAGTATCGCTTCTTGCCCAACCTCCGGTAAATGTGCGCAGAGGTAGCTTAAACTCAACGAGTGTTTTAAACTTTTTAGCAGCGCGCCACAAAGAGTAATTAGATGCTGGTGTGACATCAAGGCCTTCCAGAAAATTTTTGAAAGATGCAGTTTTTTCAGATGCAAGCAACTCTTGGAGTCGTTTAGTGCATTCTTTAAATATGATTTTGTGTTGAGGTGATCTGTGCTGTTGCCATTCCCTTCTAGCTCTTCTTTTTTCACATACGAGATGTTCAACGTCTGTAGAATAAATTTTATTGAACCCAGTATACAGATGGGAGGTAGTGGCATGTTCAGAAGCTTGTTTAATATTCTCGTTAAGATTTGCAATGTTCGATTCAATATCATTGGGTGTTCTTAGCGTAATATTTTCTGTACAATGACTACTAAGATATTTTTTGAATCCCAGCCAATTAACACGATTTATCATCTTGACATATGGGTGAGGCAAAGCGCTTCTCAGTGGACTACAGATTGTAACGATTGTGGGAGGTGATCGGACGAGAGATCTAGGGAAGCTTCAACGTGAATTAATTCCCTAGAAATACTTTTTATGAAATCTGCCGAAATCTATAACATCCGGAATTTTTCGTACGTCAGTACGCCAGTAAGTAGGCTCCCCACTCGAAATAACATCCAAGCCCATTTTTGAAATTATTTTGAACAACGCCCTACCTCTGGGCGTAATAAGACGCGAACCTCAGAACGTATACTTAGCATTGTAGTCGCCAGCTGCTACGAAACAAGGTCCAAGAGATTTGTAGAATTTCTCGTATTGGTCCTCAGTGATTGAAAATCTGGGAGGGAGTAAATTGAAGATATCACGAAATTTGTAGAAAAATTTTCAATGCATTTGTTGCTTGTAGATGTTCTTCACAAATGTTATCAAGGTCATATTGTTTGAGTCTTGACTTTATTAGAATTGCTGATCCACCGCATACTCTCCCTCTAGGGTCATTTGTATCATATAAAGTGTAGCCATTCATTTTAAAGAGGCTTCTAGAAGTCAAATGAGTCTCAGAGACCAACATTATATCAATATGTTTTTCCGTAAGGAAGTGCTCAAGATCAATTTTATGTTGGCGAATGCCGTTTGCGTTCCAGAAACATATTTTGAACGTGTTCATGGCTTGTTAAGTAATGCTTGAAGCATTGTATTCTGCATTCTCAGCATTTCTTGCATCATGCCAGTCATATTTGTTGTCCAGCATATAAATTTCAATTAAAATAAAACTATGACAAGATGTCAAATAATAAATTTGTTGAATGTTAAATCTATATTTTAGTTTTCATTTTATCCATAACATTAACCCACCCACCTTAAACCCAAAATTTTGTTATGAAAAGAGCTTATTATTCATGGTAATTTTGGTAATAAGCAGCTGGTACGAAGTATGTAAGTAATAGAATTATATCTGCTAAGCGGAAGTAGATGAACACAAAACTAAAATTTTTAACATGATAGGCTAAAGCCTTGAATACGTGCAACGTGTGTGCCAGGTTTCAATAAAATTACTTCAGTTAAGAGCTGTATATTTAGTTTTTAATTCTGAGCAATATTAGCGTGGACCCGCCCTATCGCGAAATTTTTGTAGTTTTCAGATTTTATTAGTTGGTTTCTCATCTAGACCTACTTGTTTAAAGAGAACTTATTTCAATAAATAACAAAACTAAAATATTTGTGTAAAAAATAAGTGGGATCAGTAAAAAATATTTTAGGTCATCCGGTTATTTTTGTTTATGAAAAGCAACATATTTAAATTTTTTGCTTTTAGTGGTGTATCATTTACGTTCGATAGTGACTTAAAATATCGATTGTTTTCAAGTATTAATCGAATGCAGAGTAAAAACATCTATAGTCCAAAAGAACTATGTATATAGTTTTCCATCACTATCTCAGGAAATTTTTAATTAAAAACTTTTAAACTTTCACATATGAGGTAACATGAATTTATTCATGTTCTAATTATGATTTAAATTCCATAATTTTACAATTGCGGGGAACAAAGTGATGAGTTGGGTTAAAACACGACGAATATCTCAAACATACACACTGCGTACATAGGCCGGAACTTGTCCTGGCGCACAGTAGATACTAAACTCTATTTAACCAAATATAATGTAGTATCTACTCTCAATGTAAGTTAAGTAAAAAAATATTTCAATAAATAGTAATATTAGTAATATAATATTAATAAAAAAGTCGAATCTGTTGCGAGAAACGTTGGGAAAATATGTAATATAAACTCTGAATTTTTATAAACATAAAGAACTGTAGGCCTCATTAGCTTATATAAAAACGAGCTCCACATAAAATTGACTTGGCCAAAAATATTAGCAATATATATTAAATTGAATTATTTTCTAATTATAGTATGTATGACGAGAGATCTAGGGAAGCTTCAACGTGAATTTATTCCCTAGAAATACTTTTTATGACGCCGACATCTATAACATCCGGAATTTTTCGTACGTCAGTAGGCCAGTAAGTGGGCTCCCCACTCGAAATGACGTCCAAGCCCATTTTTGAAATTGTGTTGAACAACGCTCGTCCTCTAGGTGTAATAAGACGCGAACCCCAGAAAGTATGGCTGACTTCCTAAACGCAAGTTGCAATTCATATTTACAATGCATACACTTCGTAAACGCATATGTAAACTTTCTGGCAATGTCCAATGTTCCTAATCGTTTGGCAACTCATTTTAATGAGTATCAGTTGTCAAAATCGTGCATCATTTTTATTTTGTAGGCAAACATATGTATGAGTTGCATAGCGACGTTCCTAAATGCCGATAAAATGCAAAAAATGTCTACGCAGCGCAAGTTTGCTCTTAATACATGCTTAGCATTGCACACGCATTTTATTAAATTGTGAATTGCAACTTGCGTTTAGGAAGTCGGCCTATGTTTTACATTATAGTCGCCAGCTGCTACGAAACAAGGTCCAAGAGATTTGTAGAATTTCTCATATTGGTCCTAGTGATTGAAAATCTGCGAGGGGAGTAAATTGAAGATATCACGAAATATTTACAAAAATTTTCAATGAAGATATTTGTTGCTTGTAGATGTTCTTCACAAATGTTGTCAAGAATATAGTGCTTGAGTATTGACTTTATTAGAATTGCTGATACACCGCATGCTCTCCCTCTAGGGTCCTTTGTATCATATAAAGTGTAGTCATTCATTTTAAAGAGGCTTCTAGAAGTCAAATGAGTCTCAGAGACCAACATTATATCAATATGTTTTTCCGTAAGGAAGTGCTCAAGATCAATTTTATGTTGGCGAATGCCGTTTGCGTTCCAGAAACATATTTTGAACGTGTTCATGGCTTGTTAAGTAATGCTTGAAGCAGTGTATTCTGCATTCTCAGCATTTCTTGCATCATGCCAGTCATATTTGTTGTAAAGTTGTTTATACAGGGTGGCCCAGAAAGACCGAAGTGGTGTGAAATCCTTATAACATTTTATTTAAGACATATTTTTTTAGTTTTTTGTTTTTTAAATACATTAAATTTATAGGGAATATTTTAAGATTAGTTATTAAAAATTATATCCCGCAAGTGGTGGCCATTTTCTGCTTCGCACAAATGTGCTCTTTCCAACACATTTTCAATGACCTTTCGCAAAACTTCCGGTGTTATGTTGTTAATTTCGTCTCGAATATTGGTTTTTAATTCCTCAATAGTCCTAGGCTTATTAAGATAAACTTTCCCTTTTAAATAACTCCAAAGGAAACAGTCTGGAGCAGTTAAATCCGGGGAACGCGGAGGCCAATTAAAATTGCTTCTACGCGAAATTATTTTTTCACCAAAGATGTCGCGTAAAAGAGCCATTGTGGCCCTGGAAGTGTGCGCTGTGGGTCCATCCTGTTGGAACCATATTTGCGGATGGTTTTCCACGGTTGGCTTTACAAAATTTTCCAACATGGCCCGATATCGATCACCATTGATGGAAATGGCGACACTTCGTTCATTTTCAAAAAAATATGGGCCAATGATCCTTTCTGAAGAAATACCGCCTCAAACAGTATACTTAACTGGGTGTAATTGTCGTTGATGAAGTACTCTCGGGTTTTCAATATCCCATATCCTAAAGTTTTGTTTGTTAACGAGGCTTCGTCACTCATAACTAAGTTATGAATAATGGAAATGGAAAGAACACATATGTGCGAAGCAGAAAATGTCCACCACTTGCGGGATATCATTTTTAATAACTAATTTAAAAATATTCCCTATAAATTTACTGCATTTAAAAAACAAAAAATTAAAAAAATATGTCTTAAATAAAAAGTTATAAGGAATTCACACCACTTCGGTCTTTCTGGGCCACCCTGTATTTAGCACCAGATTCTCAATAGTAGGTTCAAGGCGACTAAAGTGAAAGCTTGAATTTGCATTCGTTGAATTATTTGGCGGTGAAATATTTTGTGTGGGAATAGAACTAGCCTTAGCAGCATCGGCATACGATACACGTGAAGTAACTGGTTGGCTCACTTGAGCAAAAGTGGCGGAGTACGCGTTTAATGGTTGAGCTGGAGCTAATTTAGGTTTTTGCACCATAGCCTGCTTGACGAAAGAGTACACAGGACATCCTCTGTAGTCAGCGGTGTGATAACCTCCACAATTACTGCATTTTTTTCCGCTTGATCTTTTGGTTTGGTACAACTTGCAGTACCGTGCAATTCACCGCAGATAACACACACTGTAGGTAAATTGTATTAAACTTTTGTATGGCCATATTCTTGGCAATTATGACACTGCACGGGACCTGCACGCTTATGTGGTTCTTCAACTGTTATTTTTCTGTATAAAAGGTATTTTAAACTATAAATAGGATGAGTCTCGTTTTTTTTCAACTGTATATCATTCGGCTCCAGTTCAACACGAAATAGAGGTTGGGGTACCTTTTCTCTGTTCATTATGTTAGATACATTCTTTACCTTAAATCCCTGGAGGACAAGTGCATCTCTTATTTCTTCAGGGACAACATAAGAATCTATGCCCTTCAATACGATCTGCAGGCCTTTAGCGCTCTTAAGTTGGTATGTGTAGAAGCTTGTTTTATTTGTTTCAAATTCAGAAACCATTTTGCGGAAATCCTTTTCATCATAAATTTGAATTTTCGTTTCATCGATGTTGCCACGTTTTATTGGGACAATGTGGAATTTATTTTCACCAATGACCGAAATTAATTTTTTAATAAGGGCATTTGAATTTTTCTCTCTCAAGTAGATTGGTGGCGGCTTGGATGTTTTACTCGAGGATACATCGGGTTTGTCGTTCTCATCTTGCAAAATTTTAAAACGGTTTTGGCGATTAGTTGAGGATGTGCTGTTATCCCTAGACATCTTTGGAGCGGATGAAATTTTTGAAGAATTCGGGCTACGCCCACGCTTTACCACGGTTATATATCTGTCCATACCGACTTGCACCTTGGGGTTTGAAATACTGTTATCTGTAGTGATAACTTTGTTAAGTGACGAATACGAGCCTGAAGGGGATGATATTACTGACTTATATGAAGAAGTACTAGGCAATTGTAATGTTAATGAATCACTATTTGGCATTGGACAAAGCGAAGTTGATCGCTGACGAAAAATTGGCTTTGCCGTTAAAAAAACACTTTCATTAGATTTATTATTTCTATTTTTTTCATTAAGAGCTTCAGAACTCACAGTAAAATAGGCATTTCTGCCGTTAGAACTCACTTCATAATTTTTTGTATTTGAGGCACTCATATAGAGTATTCCTTAAGGGCACTTTTTGTGTTTTTTTGCTTACGGTTTTTTTTTGTTTTTGTAATTTATGATTGTTTGTCTGTTTTTGAGGTACTCGTATAGAGTATTCCTCAATGTCACTGTATATATTTTTTTTGTTTGCGTTTTTTTTTGTATTTGTTATTTCCACTATGTAAAAAATATTATCAAAGCAATAAAGCTTATTTATTAAAATCAGTATGTACCTATTACGAATAATATGTACTACGAATAATTTTTTGTATAATTTTTTGTTTGTTTGTATGTAAGAAAAATCTCCGCTAATCGACTGTTCGCTATGAAGGTACCACGAGAACTGATTATTTTCATTCATAAAAAATTGCTTTATAATCCTCTTTTAATTTGGTATCAAAATTTTCATTGTTTTTTTTTCAATTACAAAAGTTTATTTGAATCATTGTATGACTAAAATTATACGAAGGAAATGTTTAAGTTGATACTGATCTTTAAACAATAATATCCTGTTTATCGATGTCGAAGGAAATTTTTCATTATAACAATTTCATTTAAAACAAAAAATATCTAAAATTTTGTTTTTGTATCAAATGTAACTTTAAGAAAGAAATAATTTCTTCGACAATGATAAACAAGCAGTAAAATGTCTGTTAAATTTTTTTTAATAAAAAATAAAAATGTGCAATGAACAAAAATTTTGGAAGGTGTAGTGAAAATTTTGAGCTGATAGAAGCTGTAAAATCTTTGAATTGACAGTACTTAAATTTATTATAAGTGTACGCTAGTATTGCAATCCTGAAGGAAATAATTAAAGATAATTAAATTACTAAAATTAAAGACATTTAGACAGACTGTGGCTCAGTGTGTTTAAAATTCGGTGCAGGTGAGTATAGTACTGTAATTTGATTGTATAGTACTTAACGATACAAATCCTTCTGGAAATTTTTCAAGAAGAGTAAAAAACAAGCAAGGAAAATTCTTAATAAAATGATTGGGAAGCTTTGTTATAAAATTGTTTGCTAATTGCGGTAATAGTCGCCAATAAGTCTTTGTATGATCTCTTACTAAGTAATAGATATATTTTATTTTATTGAATTCACTTAAAAGTTCTTCAAGGTGTATTTTAGAAGTGCATTTGTATTAACTTTTATTTAAAAAGAATGCTTACATTAATAAAACAATCGAAATTTTGCAAATTTTCATTTAATAAATGTACTTGAATTGGTAAATTAGCTTTTCCCGGGAACATAACATTTTCATTCCCGTTTCCCGGGAAGTGCAAAAGTCCGGGAAATCTCAAACCCTAGAAGTAATGTTGAAAACAAATAAAACGCAAAAAAAATTCAAGCCGTTCAGGGGCTGGTCGGTGACGATTGATGAATGCTCAGAAATGTCTGGGCGCATCAAATCGAAGGGAAGCGGCAGATTTATCATCATGCAGGCAAAACGAGACCGATCTACTTACTCGTTTTTTTAATACGTGTATTTATTAATTGTATCTTCAAATATGAAGTAACAATAAGTATTCAAATCTTAAGTCTACAATATAATTATTAGGCCCGATCAGCGTCGAACATAAAGTTAGTGATAGTTATAAATAACACATAAGTAGTAATTATCAAAAAAGGATTAAAAAACTAATATAGAATGTATTTCAGTCCAAAAAAGGGAGGGGAAGGAAAGGGAGGGCTGTTTTAAAAACACAATGAAAAGTCCAACGCGTTCAGCTATAATCAGAAAGATATGGTTGAAAGTTTTAAAGAGCTTCTTGCATTTCTTATTGGAATCAATTTCTCAAAAAAGCAATACTATAATATTCGCATGGAGAATATACAAAGAAGTTATTAAACTATTATCATACGAATATCCTTGTGAACAAATATCATTCGCATTTGAAGAAGAGTTGGATGAAGAACATGGAATAAATAATTTGACGTAACATAGCGAACTGAACATAACCATCAATTGATAATCATTTAATCAATATAAGTATTTTTGGAATTTTATACATTGTATTTATAATAAAAAACATACATATTTGTATGTTTATATAATACCGGCAATTGTGTTTAACACCCGTATTCTAAGCACTGTGACAAAATAAAAATTACAACAAATTGCAGTTTACATTGCTTAAAATATAAAAATTGTCATTTCTTATAATTTTTTTTATTTGTCACAATGTTCAGAACAAAGGGTAGGTAAAATACACTTTTGTACATTATTTTACTATTTAATTATTTTAATTTAATAAATTTCATATATTTGATAAAGAACTGCTATATTAATACACAATAACTGATTTATTAAAAAAATAATGTGTTATATTTCAGATAAATAATTTTGGCCAGAAAAAATTGATATTTGACCATTGTACACTGATAGCTTACAAGCAACACACTGAAATAACAGATGTTTCTGAAAAAAAGAAAGATGTTTCTGAAAAAATATGTTTTTTTAAACTTACCCTACAAGAAGGCTACTAGTCAATTGACTAGTACCGATAACCACAACTTCGGTCACAGTCCCCAGTTAGTTTATTAGGGGCTTGGTGAAAAAATGACCAAAACATTTGTGTACGTGTGATTTTTTCTCTCTCTCTCTAACTTATCAATTTCACTTAATTAAAACACATATATCTGAACTGCTTACTCTGCTACTTTTTTTGCCAGTCACAGATTACATAAGCATTGGTAAACTATGACTAGTCAATGGTTACAATTCAAATGGTCACTTATTACTAGTAAAAATTTACGTAGAAACTGGTAAAATTTAACTTTTAAATAAATAAATACTCTTTTCTCCAGCTCCAACACCTTGCTTTTTGTAAATATCTAAACTTTTGAAAAGAAATACATAAATGAAACTATTCAATTTCTCTTAGACAGTATTGTAATTACTTAACGTTCTTAGCACTTGTATAAATTTTATTTCACACACCGAATGAATTGTATATTTTACAATAAAACGCGATGTCTTAAAAGTTTTGGCATATATACATTAGATGTTTCACTCTAACATACAAGCTAGAGCGGATCAACTATAAGTAATAAATGTGTCGGTCATCTCTACCAGTCAAATGACCAGTCAATTGACTGGCACTCTTAAATTCAATGGAAAATTATTGCAAATGTGTTAGTAAAAAAACTTCCACGCAATCAGCGTGGATATCCAACAAAATATTAAATGCACGTATTAAGGCACGAATGGTTCCGTACGGACACTAGATATGCAATACTATACGAAATTTTTTTCGTTATTGGGATTTTTTCAGTTTTGAGCGTTTTTTAATATGGCATTTTTGAAATTTTTTCGTCTTTAACGATTTTTTAGCTTTGGCGAATTTCTCTCGAATTGGCGATATCTGCCGTTTGTGGCGTTTTTATTTGGCGATTTTTTTAATTTTGGCAATTTTTTTATTTCTGCGATTTTTTGGTTTTGGCGATTTTCTTTAATTTGGCTTTTTTGGCGAGTTTTTAGGTTTTTGACGACTATTTTTTGGTTTGGCGATATTGGGCGCATTCATAAGAAGTAGCTGTTGAGCTCAACAGTTGTGAAACTGCTGGCAACTGTTGGCCCCAACAGCTACTTCTTAGAAACGGCTTGATGTATATAATGTAGTTGTATATCTTTATTTCGTTACTTCATCGCATTTGTAATGTAAAACTTAACAAATATTTGTTGCTGCCACCTAACAAATCATATAAAAGAAATAGCTCTATTTGACCAGCTGTTCAGGCTGAGCACAACGTGTTGACTATAGGTAGCGAAAAAATTTTATGATGGAAAATTACTCAACTGTTGAGTGGAGCGGAGATACTCAACTACGCGTTTCTAAGACAAACACTCAACAGTTGCGCAACTGTTACGTCTTATTAATGCGACCATTATAATTTTGGGATTTTTTAGTTTTGATGTTTTTGAAAATCTTAAGAGTTTTCCTCTTATGGTTTCCAAGGTACAACAAGATGTCAAAATCACATTTACTGATAATTTAGACTTTTTTAAATTTTAGTGTTAATTGTTGTAGTCTGTATAGAAATACACTAATTTTACACATTTCAAGTGTCTGTAATATAGCCTCTATATACATACAATTGTGTGCATATTAGGATTTTAAAATTTTTCGTTTCTCGTTTTTGAAACCCCTTCTTAACTTTCATGTATTTGTTTGTTTCAACACACCCGTGAAAATAGCCTGTGACGGACAGATGGACAGCTGAGTGAAAACAATAGGATTCCTTTTCACCTTTGGTGTACGGAACCCTAAAAACTGTATCCCTTATTCCTTGAATTACAGCTGAATTCAGACTTTTTAGTTGCAATATATATGTACTTACAACACTAAATTCTGCTATATGAAAATTGGTAAAAGAAATGTATATTTTGTTATTGGTTGTTGTAATATAGGGTTTAACAGTGTTTTCACCAAATGTTAATTCCTGATAGCGTTTATGCCAGTGAATAACAATAGATGTCGCTTGAAATGAAATGGATGCAGCAGCAACAATAATAAAAAAATATCGTTATCATATCGTCCTTTTCACTTCACAGAAGTCAATGAAAAATTTTCGTTGTTTTCCTTCAAAAAAACTCTTTCTTCTATATTTTTTTTATTAATGTTGCTGCATCCATTTTTAAGTTGAAAATCTTTCAAGCGACATCTGTTGTTATTCACTGTCATAAACATTATCAGCTGCTTCCGGTAATTTTAATTTGGCAGCACTGAATTTAGCAAAGCGAAAACAAGGTTGCATTTCATAAAACCCACTTAAAACCAATTCTAAAATGGTTTTAAGTTGGTTTTACCAAAAACAATTTGTATGGTAAACCCAGGTTTTAACTTTCAGTGTGAAAATACCATAAGAATGATTTATGTATGCGAAAATAAATTCAATCTGAATTAAATGTTTATGTGTTATTTTCAAATCACTTGAAATATTATTAAGATGAACGCAGACTTTCTGGGCTATGTGTATGTATATGAGAAAGAGCCGTTAAGATAGATACCTCAATATTTTTGAATTACCCACTCTTTAAAATAGGGATGAATTCTTGTTTGTTTTTGCTAAAAATGGATTTTGCGCTGTTATATGAAGAAATTTTTTTGTTGTTAAAATTTAAGTGTTAAGAAATTTAAGTATATATATATACATAGAAATAATAATTAAAAAGAAAAATAGTATAGCAAAATTTTTAGTTGTACTTCTTCATACTACAAATATCTGAGAAAAAAATACTGTATAAACAAAATAAAATAATTTCGCATGTTAAACTTTTATGACAAATAAAGAAGTGTAAGAGTGCCAAAGGCACTCGTTCATTTTCAAAAAAATATGGGCCAATGATCCTTTCTGAAGAAACACCGCCTCAAACAGTATACTTAACTGGGTGTAATTGTCGTTGATGAAGTACTCTCGGGTTTTCAATATCCCATATCCTAAAGTTTTGTTTGTTAACGAGGCTTCGTCACTCATAACTAAGTTATGAATAATGGAAATGGAAAGAACACATATGTGCGAAGCAGAAAATGTCCACCACTTGCGGGATATCATTTTTAATAACTAATTTAAAAATATTCCCTATAAATTTACTGCATTTAAAAAACAAAAAATTAAAAAAATATGTCTTAAATAAAAAGTTATAAGGAATTCACACCACTTCGGTCTTTCTGGGCCACCCTGTATTTAGCACCAGATTCTCAATAGTAGGTTCAAGGCGACTAAAGTGAAAGCTTGAATTTGCATTCGTTGAATTATTTGGCGGTGAAATATTTTGTGTGGGAATAGAACTAGCCTTAGCAGCATCGGCATACGATACACGTGAAGTAACTGGTTGGCTCACTTGAGCAAAAGTGGCGGAGTACGCGTTTAATGGTTGAGCTGGAGCTAATTTAGGTTTTTGCACCATAGCCTGCTTGACGAAAGAGTACACAGGACATCCTCTGTAGTCAGCGGTGTGATAACCTCCACAATTACTGCATTTTTTTCCGCTTGATCTTTTGGTTTGGTACAACTTGCAGTACCGTGCAATTCACCGCAGATAACACACACTGTAGGTAAATTGTATTAAACTTTTGTATGGCCATATTCTTGGCAATTATGACACTGCACGGGACCTGCACGCTTATGTGGTTCTTCAACTGTTATTTTTCTGTATAAAAGGTATTTTAAACTATAAATAGGATGAGTCTCGTTTTTTTTCAACTGTATATCATTCGGCTCCAGTTCAACACGAAATAGAGGTTGGGGTACCTTTTCTCTGTTCATTATGTTAGATACATTCTTTACCTTAAATCCCTGGAGGACAAGTGCATCTCTTATTTCTTCAGGGACAACATAAGAATCTATGCCCTTCAATACGATCTGCAGGCCTTTAGCGCTCTTAAGCTGGTATGTGTAGAAGCTTGTTTTATTTGTTTCAAATTCAGAAACCATTTTGCGGAAATCCTTTTCATCATAAATTTGAATTTTCGTTTCATCGATGTTGCCACGTTTTATTGGGACAATGTGGAATTTATTTTCACCAATGACCGAAATTAATTTTTTAATAAGGGCATTTGAATTTTTCTCTCTCAAGTAGATTGGTGGCGGCTTGGATGTTTTACTCGAGGATACATCGGGTTTGTCGTTCTCATCTTGCAAAATTTTAAAACGGTTTTGGCGATTAGTTGAGGATGTGCTGTTATCCCTAGACATCTTTGGAGCGGATGAAATTTTTGAAGAATTCGGGCTACGCCCACGCTTTACCACGGTTATATATCTGTCCATACCGACTTGCACCTTGGGGTTTGAAATACTGTTATCTGTAGTGATAACTTTGTTAAGTGACGAATACGAGCCTGAAGGGGATGATATTACTGACTTATATGAAGAAGTACTAGGCAATTGTAATGTTAATGAATCACTATTTGGCATTGGACAAAGCGAAGTTGATCGCTGACGAAAAATTGGCTTTGCCGTTAAAAAAACACTTTCATTAGATTTATTATTTCTATTTTTTTCATTAAGAGCTTCAGAACTCACAGTAAAATAGGCATTTCTGCCGTTAGAACTCACTTCATAATTTTTTGTATTTGAGGCACTCATATAGAGTATTCCTTAAGGGCACTTTTTGTGTTTTTTTGCTTACGGTTTTTTTTTGTTTTTGTAATTTATGATTGTTTGTCTGTTTTTGAGGTACTCGTATAGAGTATTCCTCAATGTCACTGTATATATTTTTTTTGTTTGCGTTTTTTTTTGTATTTGTTATTTCCACTATGTAAAAAATATTATCAAAGCAATAAAGCTTATTTATTAAAATCAGTATGTACCTATTACGAATAATATGTACTACGAATAATTTTTTGTATAATTTTTTGTTTGTTTGTATGTAAGAAAAATCTCCGCTAATCGACTGTTCGCTATGAAGGTACCACGAGAACTGATTATTTTCATTCATAAAAAATTGCTTTATAATCCTCTTTTAATTTGGTATCAAAATTTTCATTGTTTTTTTTCAATTACAAAAGTTTATTTGAATCATTGTATGACTAAAATTATACGAAGGAAATGTTTAAGTTGATACTGATCTTTAAACAATAATATCCTGTTTATCGATGTCGAAGGAAATTTTTCATTATAACAATTTCATTTAAAACAAAAAATATCTAAAATTTTGTTTTTGTATCAAATGTAACTTTAAGAAAGAAATAATTTCTTCGACAATGATAAACAAGCAGTAAAATGTCTGTTAATTTTTTTTTAATAAAAAATAAAAATGTGCAATGAACAAAAATTTTGGAAGGTGTAGTGAAAATTTTGAGCTGATAGAAGCTGTAAAATCTTTGAATTGACAGTACTTAAATTTATTATAAGTGTACGCTAGTATTGCAATCCTGAAGGAAATAATTAAAGATAATTAAATTACTAAAATTAAAGACATTTAGACAGACTGTGGCTCAGTGTGTTTAAAATTCGGTGCAGGTGAGTATAGTACTGTAATTTGATTGTATAGTACTTAACGATACAAATCCTTCTGGAAATTTTTCAAGAAGAGTAAAAAACAAGCAAGGAAAATTCTTAATAAAATGATTGGGAAGCTTTGTTATAAAATTGTTTGCTAATTGCGGTAATAGTCGCCAATAAGTCTTTGTATGATCTCTTACTAAGTAATAGATATATTTTATTTTATTGAATTCACTTAAAAGTTCTTCAAGGTGTATTTTAGAAGTGCATTTGTATTAACTTTTATTTAAAAAGAATGCTTACATTAATAAAACAATCGAAATTTTGCAAATTTTCATTTAATAAATGTACTTGAATTGGTAAATTAGCTTTTCCCGGGAACATAACATTTTCATTCCCGTTTCCCGGGAAGTGCAAAAGTCCGGGAAATCTCAAACCCTAGAAGTAATGTTGAAAACAAATAAAACGCAAAAAAAATTCAAGCCGTTCAGGGGCTGGTCGGTGACGATTGATGAATGCTCAGAAATGTCTGGGCGCATCAAATCGAAGGGAAGCGGCAGATTTATCATCATGCAGGCAAAACGAGACCGATCTACTTACTCGTTTTTTTAATACGTGTATTTATTAATTGTATCTTCAAATATGAAGTAACAATAAGTATTCAAATCTTAAGTCTACAATATAATTATTAGGCCCGATCAGCGTCGAACATAAAGTTAGTGATAGTTATAAATAACACATAAGTAGTAATTATCAAAAAAGGATTAAAAAACTAATATAGAATGTATTTCAGTCCAAAAAAGGGAGGGGAAGGAAAGGGAGGGCTGTTTTAAAAACACAATGAAAAGTCCAACGCGTTCAGCTATAATCAGAAAGATATGGTTGAAAGTTTTAAAGAGCTTCTTGCATTTCTTATTGGAATCAATTTCTCAAAAAAGCAATACTATAATATTCGCATGGAGAATATACAAAGAAGTTATTAAACTATTATCATACGAATATCCTTGTGAACAAATATCATTCGCATTTGAAGAAGAGTTGGATGAAGAACATGGAATAAATAATTTGACGTAACATAGCGAACTGAACATAACCATCAATTGATAATCATTTAATCAATATAAGTATTTTTGGAATTTTATACATTGTATTTATAATAAAAAACATACATATTTGTATGTTTATATAATACCGGCAATTGTGTTTAACACCCGTATTCTAAGCACTGTGACAAAATAAAAATTACAACAAATTGCAGTTTACATTGCTTAAAATATAAAAATTGTCATTTCTTATAATTTTTTTTATTTGTCACAATGTTCAGAACAAAGGGTAGGTAAAATACACTTTTGTACATTATTTTACTATTTAATTATTTTAATTTAATAAATTTCATATATTTGATAAAGAACTGCTATATTAATACACAATAACTGATTTATTAAAAAAATAATGTGTTATATTTCAGATAAATAATTTTGGCCAGAAAAAATTGATATTTGACCATTGTACACTGATAGCTTACAAGCAACACACTGAAATAACAGATGTTTCTGAAAAAAAGAAAGATGTTTCTGAAAAAATATGTTTTTTTAAACTTACCCTACAAGAAGGCTACTAGTCAATTGACTAGTACCGATAACCACAACTTCGGTCACAGTCCCCAGTTAGTTTATTAGGGGCTTGGTGAAAAAATGACCAAAACATTTGTGTACGTGTGATTTTTTCTCTCTCTCTCTAACTTATCAATTTCACTTAATTAAAACACATATATCTGAACTGCTTACTCTGCTACTTTTTTTGCCAGTCACAGATTACATAAGCATTGGTAAACTATGACTAGTCAATGGTTACAATTCAAATGGTCACTTATTACTAGTAAAAATTTACGTAGAAACTGGTAAAATTTAACTTTTAAATAAATAAATACTCTTTTCTCCAGCTCCAACACCTTGCTTTTTGTAAATATCTAAACTTTTGAAAAGAAATACATAAATGAAACTATTCAATTTCTCTTAGACAGTATTGTAATTACTTAACGTTCTTAGCACTTGTATAAATTTTATTTCACACACCGAATGAATTGTATATTTTACAATAAAACGCGATGTCTTAAAAGTTTTGGCATATATACATTAGATGTTTCACTCTAACATACAAGCTAGAGCGGATCAACTATAAGTAATAAATGTGTCGGTCATCTCTACCAGTCAAATGACCAGTCAATTGACTGGCACTCTTAAATTCAATGGAAAATTATTGCAAATGTGTTAGTAAAAAAACTTCCACGCAATCAGCGTGGATATCCAACAAAATATTAAATGCACGTATTAAGGCACGAATGGTTCCGTACGGACACTAGATATGCAATACTATACGAAATTTTTTTCGTTATTGGGATTTTTTCAGTTTTGAGCGTTTTTTAATATGGCATTTTTGAAATTTTTTCGTCTTTAACGATTTTTTAGCTTTGGCGAATTTCTCTCGAATTGGCGATATCTGCCGTTTGTGGCGTTTTTATTTGGCGATTTTTTTAATTTTGGCAATTTTTTTATTTCTGCGATTTTTTGGTTTTGGCGATTTTCTTTAATTTGGCTTTTTTGGCGAGTTTTTAGGTTTTTGACGACTATTTTTTGGTTTGGCGATATTGGGCGCATTCATAAGAAGTAGCTGTTGAGCTCAACAGTTGTGAAACTGCTGGCAACTGTTGGCCCCAACAGCTACTTCTTAGAAACGGCTTGATGTATATAATGTAGTTGTATATCTTTATTTCGTTACTTCATCGCATTTGTAATGTAAAACTTAACAAATATTTGTTGCTGCCACCTAACAAATCATATAAAAGAAATAGCTCTATTTGACCAGCTGTTCAGGCTGAGCACAACGTGTTGACTATAGGTAGCGAAAAAATTTTATGATGGAAAATTACTCAACTGTTGAGTGGAGCGGAGATACTCAACTACGCGTTTCTAAGACAAACACTCAACAGTTGCGCAACTGTTACGTCTTATTAATGCGACCATTATAATTTTGGGATTTTTTAGTTTTGATGTTTTTGAAAATCTTAAGAGTTTTCCTCTTATGGTTTCCAAGGTACAACAAGATGTCAAAATCACATTTACTGATAATTTAGACTTTTTTAAATTTTAGTGTTAATTGTTGTAGTCTGTATAGAAATACACTAATTTTACACATTTCAAGTGTCTGTAATATAGCCTCTATATACATACAATTGTGTGCATATTAGGATTTTAAAATTTTTCGTTTCTCGTTTTTGAAACCCCTTCTTAACTTTCATGTATTTGTTTGTTTCAACACACCCGTGAAAATAGCCTGTGACGGACAGATGGACAGCTGAGTGAAAACAATAGGATTCCTTTTCACCTTTGGTGTACGGAACCCTAAAAACTGTATCCCTTATTCCTTGAATTACAGCTGAATTCAGACTTTTTAGTTGCAATATATATGTACTTACAACACTAAATTCTGCTATATGAAAATTGGTAAAAGAAATGTATATTTTGTTATTGGTTGTTGTAATATAGGGTTTAACAGTGTTTTCACCAAATGTTAATTCCTGATAGCGTTTATGCCAGTGAATAACAATAGATGTCGCTTGAAATGAAATGGATGCAGCAGCAACAATAATAAAAAAATATCGTTATCATATCGTCCTTTTCACTTCACAGAAGTCAATGAAAAATTTTCGTTGTTTTCCTTCAAAAAAACTCTTTCTTCTATATTTTTTTTATTAATGTTGCTGCATCCATTTTTAAGTTGAAAATCTTTCAAGCGACATCTGTTGTTATTCACTGTCATAAACATTATCAGCTGCTTCCGGTAATTTTAATTTGGCAGCACTGAATTTAGCAAAGCGAAAACAAGGTTGCATTTCATAAAACCCACTTAAAACCAATTCTAAAATGGTTTTAAGTTGGTTTTACCAAAAACAATTTGTATGGTAAACCCAGGTTTTAACTTTCAGTGTGAAAATACCATAAGAATGATTTATGTATGCGAAAATAAATTCAATCTGAATTAAATGTTTATGTGTTATTTTCAAATCACTTGAAATATTATTAAGATGAACGCAGACTTTCTGGGCTATGTGTATGTATATGAGAAAGAGCCGTTAAGATAGATACCTCAATATTTTTGAATTACCCACTCTTTAAAATAGGGATGAATTCTTGTTTGTTTTTGCTAAAAATGGATTTTGCGCTGTTATATGAAGAAATTTTTTTGTTGTTAAAATTTAAGTGTTAAGAAATTTAAGTATATATATATACATAGAAATAATAATTAAAAAGAAAAATAGTATAGCAAAATTTTTAGTTGTACTTCTTCATACTACAAATATCTGAGAAAAAAATACTGTATAAACAAAATAAAATAATTTCGCATGTTAAACTTTTATGACAAATAAAGAAGTGTAAGAGTGCCAAAGGAATGGAAAAAAATATATGTGTACTTATGTACATACATATGTACATACATACCCACATACGTTGTAAGAGGATATACTCATTACTACATATTTATAAGTCTGTATGAAACAATTAGTTTCTCATTAAGTTATGTCTAATTTGAACGATAAAAAAAAGCAACCATAATTTTTGAAGAAAACTTTCAAATTGATATTGTAAAACTAATTATGTATGCATATACATATGTATGTATGGATGTACGAATGTATGTGCAGTGCACATTCACACATTGTACACATACATATTTATAATGTGCTTACAAAGAAACACTGTAAAAGTGAGCTATAACTCATATACTTACATATGTACATATGTACATATATATGTGTCTTGATTGATAACAGCAAAATTTAAATTTTAGTTGTCAGAAGGAATAACAAAAAGAGAAAATTCGACATGTATACATATGTATGTATATGTAGTAGGTATGTTTTGTTAATAGTAAATATTACTAAAGCCCCGTTCAGACTATTATACAAGTATTATTAATTTTGTGGAAAATGCAACTCTGACATAATGAGTTGTTATTGTTTTTTTTTGAAATTTTAGAAACAAATATAAGACCAGGGATGCATTTTCGTCAAAAGTATTAATACTTGTATTATAGTCTGAGTGGCCCTTAAGCAATATGTACAATATAGAATAGTTGATTAAATGTGTAACACTAAGGCCCAAATTCACAGTCATTAGTTGGCTAATAGCAATAGATTAACCAATAATATTTGATTCACAGATTTTTGTTAACCATCAGTTAAACCACCAAATGTCATTGGTTAACAAATAGACAACCGCTGATTCCTTGAAATTATTATTAGGCCGGGTTTACATCTGTGTACCAAATGCCACATAAGCATAAAAAAGCGTAACTAACTAAATACTTATGAAAAACTGTTTGATTCAGACATTTATTTATTAATTTAAACAGTTTCATACATAATTAATAGACAATTTCATAGAATCCAACATTATTGCAAACTGTTAAAATCAATTAATATATGTCTGGATCAAACAGTTTTTCATTAGTAATTAGTTGGTTACGTTTTTTTGGGCAAATGACATACAATAAATACCAGATGTAAGCTCAGTCTTAAGGTAGGATCACACGATTGCCGCAAATACACCCAATTTTTATTGTGTTGAATTGATGCACAATAACAAAATTATCCCAATCAAATAAGTTGCAGTCAAATGATTGCCCCATTTTATAAAAATTTGATTGACGCAAATTGGTGAAGAATGAATTTGGGACAATAGTTGTCGCAGCCCAGTCATACGATTGTTCTAACTTGCGCAATACAAGCAAGTAACTGTTGTGGTAGTTTTTTTTGTTTTACTTGCAAATATTTTTTTTAAGAAATAATTTTTTTCTGTTTCATTTTGTACGTGAAAATGGTTTGTTCGCTTAAAGCAAATAAAATTTTCTCTGCTTTCTATATTTTGTACTTATCAAATATACAAATCAGAGGAAATTTTCGTTCTTTTAAACGAATAAAAACTAATCATATGGAGTAAAGATTAGCTTACAGTTCCATGTTAACATTTCAAATAAGTTATAACTACATATCTATAAAGTAATTTTAAGTTTTCTGTACTTACGAAAACCCTTGGCGCACATGAAAAAAGAAATTAGTTTAAGAAATTGTCGCGTATTGCCTTCTTTGATTGCTGCTCGCGAACACAATAAATGTTGTAGTACTTTTAACATTTTTATTGGGGCATGGTTGCCTATTAACCGTTCACACGATTGCCGTACCAAAGTTGCATTTCATTGCGGCAAATCATCAGAATATTGTTTTCGATTGTCGTATGGGGCATATAAAATGGATCAATAACTTGTGCATTGCGGCAATCGTGTGATCCTACCTTTAGTATTGTTTTTTTCGTGAAAAATTTTAGACACATTTCACACATACATTGCCAAGCATCTCTTTTGTGTTTAGCTGTAACAGTATCAGTTTATTATTTTCTATTATATTTTGGTTTTCCCGAGCCAATTTCAGCACATATTTAATATCTCGCACGATAAAGTTTGATGGTGCGAGCGCACGCTTCTTTTATAAATTTTTAAGAAAAAATATGGGAAATGTAAGCAAAAAACATATGCTACAGCAGTTGGCAGCTCCGCTACTAAAACTTAATAGTTTATTAGGGTTACCATTCTTTGTTCATATTAAGAATTTTAGTTAAAGGTGGCGTTGGCTGAAGTAGTGAGCACGTTGACTACAAAACCGAACGTACTGGGTTCACTCCCTGCATCCAACAGTCATTAAATAACTACACGACGCATTTTTCTGCTGTGCGTTAGTGTTCCTTTGTGTCAGTTATTGTAGGAAATTTCAAGTGATGAAGGCATAGTCACTGGTCACTGAACTATTTTTAGTGAAATGTTACTATAAGAATATTAAAGGAATTCGTTATTAATAGTTTAGATTAAAAATTTTATTTGGTGAAAGAAAAACAAGCATAAAATATATTTTTTCATATATACTCGCACATACATAAATAAAAAAGCGAAAATTAACAGTAAGCTACAAATAAACTTCCAATGATAGCTTCGCAAACAATTTTGAGAGTTTGTTGAATGCTCATTACAAATGGGTTTTTAACATTTATTACAAGCTTTATGTGTTTATCTTTTAATTTTTTACAAAAAATATTAATTTCCAATACTATTTCCTTATAGGCATCCGCGGACCTTGCAATGCTGTTAAAGGTGTTTTTTTTTGCCATGCACATAATACTCTGTTCACACTTATGTTTTTAAACGTGTTTAACGCCTCATTCGCGACGATTTAAGCACTCCCTTAAACACGCAAATGGAGGATGCTCTGTCAGATTTTTGATAGATCTGGCAGCTTTGTGTTGTTATTAAATGGTGGCATGTAAAAAATTATTCCGTACACAAGCAATTAGTTAAAAAATATTAGTTGTTTAAAAATAATAAACCAATAAAAACGCATTATAGCTCGTAAAATTTTACAAATACAATAATTTACTGACAAAACGTCAACAATCAACATCTCAAATGTAATGTGAAGAGTTGTGTTTAGTTTTTTAAAACCCTTGGCTTAAACACGCTTAAAGCCATAAGTGTGAACATGGTATAAAGGTTAGGGCCATTATTATGACTTAACGATAAAGTTTCGGATAGTTATTCCTAACTTTAGCAAAACTGAACTATAAAGTGACCTTTCAAATTTTCCATTATTACAACTGTCCGATAAAATAAATAATAAAATATTTGGTTGGTGGCAACATTTGTGTGGATATTGTGGATCTTGTTGCTTAAAAATGATTAGTGGCAACTTGCTTTTGTTTATTTGTCAAATTACAAACATAATGAAAATATTTTTGTTTTTTTTATTATTCTTATGTGTTTTGTGTTGTATTGCTTTTGTTTTATGCCATATTTTGACAAAATAAATTTGATTTTGTTTTATAAAGCAGAAAGTGAAGCAAGTGGCGAAAATGTGGCAACTTTAAATGACAATACCTCACAATAAAAGTTACAGGTAGGATCAACTTGTCTTTAGTTTATCGCTCACTTTTTGTTAAAATGAAGTTGTAATAATGATAAAAGTGTTTATCCATCCAATAACATCCTACTTTTAGCTAACGTCAAGTTATACCCCCTTATGCAAAAAAATATTTTACTTTAGCTTTAAAGTGTATATTAGTTGACAAGCACTTTAAGGCTAACACTGCTTTGTTAAAAAATTGTATGCAAAACACAACTTTAATTATTTTGTTATTTAATAATAAATTCTGGTAACACCACCGTATTCAGCAACCACTTCACAGCTTATGATGTACAAAATCGAATACAATTTCATTCGGATATTCAAATATTTTTTTATTTTGTTAAATAAATTTTTATTTTCTTGAAGAAAGCATTCTAATTTAAACAATATGAGCTTCTGACATGGTAGCAAAACACATAAACATTTCTATGAATTAAAAGTAAAAAAATATGAGGAGCAAAGAAGAATTATAACAATTCCTTTTATTCGAATGAAATGAGTATTTGAATATCCAGCTTTTTTCGATTTGTTTTGATTGTATGTACATCACTAAAACATTTTCGTACAATTGTATTTATTTTGATATTTTTTTATGGATTTTACGATGTATTTTGAATCAGTTGGATAATTTGACGAGGTTTTCCATTACATGACAGAAATAATAAATCTAAGCTAAGAGATAACACTTCTAGCTTCATTTTCAGATGTAACATGAATAAATATTATATTAACAAAAATATTTGAGGTACAAGATACACATTTTGAAAATATCAACTTAAAGAAGTCTTAACAAACGTGGGGACCTACTTTATAAATTTGATGTAATAGTTTTTTTTAGAATACAACTTTACTTAACATTGCTTTGCAAAGCGTTGTTAAGTTTTTTTGCATAAGACCCATAATCTTTTATATTTGTTTGATCCATCCTGTTAATAGTGTTAATAGTGCTTCAAAGTCCGCGTTAGTGCCATGATTTGTAAGCCTTTGCATATTACATATTTTATTAAGTATTTTTGATATGATGCTTCGTGCTTGTTATGGACTCAAGCCTAAAAATTCTGCAACCACTCTATAGCTGCATCCACTTGCCATCCAGTACAGAAAACACATAACTTCATATTCCACAGACCACCCATGGTGCTTCTTAGAGAATTTGCTAACAATTTCAAATACATCCTGCAAATTATTTGTATTTTTTTCTTTATGTCAAAATCTTACAGTTAAAAAATTTTATAATTTCACACAGCAAAAACATGAAAATTTTCTACCACAGACAAATTTTATTTCGAAGTAGAACTTTGCTACCGTTTCATACACACCCAAAGTAAATAAAAATTATTCAAATTAACTATATGAATTAGTTATAATAAATAAGAATTCTTAACCAATGCAACTAAAACTAAATAACGAAACAATAATAGTCAAAACTAAGAAATGCCTTCTATTTAACTATTTACTAAAATTATTTTCTTTAACGAAAAAAAAAATCGTAGACTTGAATAACGAAGCTGTATAATAACCTAAGTACATTTCTACACATCATTTTGCAGTATTTAGATCCATTTTTGGTTCAGTGTACTAAAGGCATAAATGTACATATTTCAACTTTAAAATATTTCAAGTTAGCAAAGTTTTACCAAAGATTTATTAAGCTAAGAAACGTTTTTGGATACAACTTTAAGAAATTTTCCTTAACAATCGTTTATAAAGCTTTGTAAGGTTTTTTGTATACATAACAGCCCACTATGCATTGTTCTTAAATTTTAAAAACAAAATAGAACTGGCTAAAGCTATGCTAAATTTTTGACTAATTAAATTGTAATTTTTTAATGTTCTATTTAAATAGGAAATTGTGTTTTCGAATTCATATTTGAATACTTATTAAATGCCCAATATATTTACTTTTTACGAGCATACCATATGTTCTTATTTATGTATGCTAAACAAAAATAATATTGGGAAATTTTTAGTGCTGTCGTTCTTTCAACATAATTTTATAAGAACTTTTAATAACCACTAAAAAACGAAATCGTACTTAAATAAAATTTAACACCATGAGACCGTGTGTCACCATGTATGTGAGTAAAATAACCTAGTATAAATTTTTTATTTTTCGCATATTTTACCTTTTGTTTGACTTTGTGAAAGTTTCTTATGTCGAAAGACTAAAAAACGTTACCTTCCTTAAAAAAATGTAATACTAAAAACGCTGTTATTTTTAATGTTACGAGTATAACACAACAATTTTTTGAATTTTAATATTGAAACAAAAGAGCTTAAATTTATTAAATATCTTTGTTTTATTCTCAAAGAAAGAAAACTAAAAAAACATGAAATTTTAACAACACATTTCGAAAAATCTTAAGTTGAAAACCCTGGTGCTTGGGACAGGTGTCACTATTGATCAAAGCCAAATTTGCGTCACCATTGGCAGGTTAAATATAAATAAAAATTAGCTAATTACGTACTTAAATATTAAGTTAAAAAAACTAGGGGTTAGATTTTACAATATTGTCAGATCTAGCAATGTGCGAGCAATGTATTGACAATTAATAAAATTCCAGCACAAAGTAGATTGTCAATTCACACGGATGTGTCAAGTTTTTCAGAAAATCTTAAAATTTGTTGCCAGATGATTATGTGACAAAAAATTTATCTAACAATATATCGGTAAAAAAACAGTCAATTCACACGGTTTTCATATGTAAAAATTTTCAGATCTGTTCGTATGCATTGTCAGACTCAAAGCAACTGACAGAAGCTTTCAGTTATCAATTGCCTGAGCTTATTATAAAAGTAAAAATTGAAAATGTAAATAATTATGGACCATAAAGAAGGAATTGCAATTATTTTGGTTGCATATATTTTATTATATTTTTGCAACTTTCTTTTTCTTTAAAGGAACTGCACACAAAGTTTGGTGTTGAATGTGTTTTTTTACAGTGATCGGATGCATACATTTCGCACATCTAATAATGATAAAATGTCTGTCAAATATCTGGCAATAATTTAGCAAGGACTGCGAAATATGTTCACAAGATTGTCAGACTTCTGACATATTCAATGTCAGCTGATAGTCATGCAATGTACTGACAACGTTTTTCTGGCAACATTTTCAGACAAATATTGTCAGTTCACAAGATTGTAAGAAATTTTTATCACACTTTGCTGACAGTATTGTACGATCCGACAATCATATGTGTATAGCCTCGGTCAAAGACAAAATGTATAATACCTTAAATGCTTGTTGAACTAACCTTTTTTATTGCAGAATTGAACATAATGTAAATTCATGGAATGTAACTTATTAATCCAATTTGGCACCACATTCGGAGACGATTGTAAAACCATAACTATGAGAACGTCATCATCAGCGGGACAGTTCGTGTTTATTTATAAATTGAGACCAATAATTTACATAATTTTGCACTTAAATATATATTTCTATCTTATCAGTGGTGGTTTATCGTTATCGAACTCAAATGGTAAGTGTACTATACAATTTTATACATTTATGCTGATAAAAACTCTTTCGAAGTTCAAATCTTAGAAATTCGTTAGGGTATTTCTTCAAATCAAGCCATCATCACTATTTCCGTGGCAATAAGGAAAAAGTTGTTTAGCAATTTTTTAAGTTGGATTCACGCATTGTTTCCGAACAAAATTTTTGCCCAGAAAATTTTTTTTTGCTTAGAGATTTCTGCAGCACTATTTATCCATTTGAACATTTTGTCTGGAAAATTAAAGCCACCATATGAAATACATGTGTAAGCGATGAATATTAATTTTACAGCACAGCGGCTAATGATTACAAATTGCTGTGTCTTTTTAATTATTTAATGCAATTCTTTCGTTCAACTCCATATCTATGTATATGTATTATTTTTAAATTTTCCTTTATTTCTATTATAATAATTACAATTATACTCTGTGCTTTTATTATTCATATAACATGATGTGTGTGGCAGCTCAGTTAAACTTTGGGTGAAAAAATAGTTGGCAGCTCAGTTCGATTTTGTCTGGACAAAATATAAAATTAAACCAATTCAAGCTGGAAGTTAAATCACGTGGGAGTGCGTGAGCGTGACTTCAAGAAAATTACTCGTGCATGAGCTATTTTTAAGAATCACACACGAATTCTCACGCTTTCACGAGATATCATTTCTGGATGGGTACATATGTAACTGTATCGAATCTTTTGAATTAAATTATTTTATAATAAAAAATATGTATCTTATAATTTGAAATTTATTTGCTGGTTAAGCGTTGTCTACATGCATTTCATTGTTGCTTGAACAAATCGTCAGTGGACTACAACCACATATTTTGAACATTCACAAACATCTTATCTTATGCACAGATTTTCAAAAATTATTTGAGAATTCACAAATAACAATATTTTTGAAAATCAGAAAAGCAAAATAAGCGTAGTATACTTAGAAACTTATACAAAATCCAGCAGCAGCATAATCAGGTAGCACCTCCCGATGCTACTGTAAAGTAACACGCTAAAACTTTTTTGAATCCATTAAAAAATGTTTTGTTATTCGTTAAATGGTACCTGTTATTTGCATTAAATACTCATACATGGAAAAACATATCGTATAATTACAAGAAATATTTTTTATTGCTTATTGGATAATATTCCAAATTTAGTTTTGTTTTTCTATGCAGGTAGAATTTTAGAAATCACAACAGTTCTAAATAGATGCAGAGGCACTCAAAAAATTTTATTTAAATATTTTTAAAACTATCTACATAATAAAATGTAGAGTTGAAATTTTCAAAATTTTCAACTCCACAAATTTTTAACTTTTTGTAAGTAAGCGCTTAATCACAAAAAATATTTGTTAAATTGACTTTTTTCGGACATTACTGTATGTAGGGTACATGTCCATAATACAAAACAATTGGCTATACGCATAGTCTTAATGCTTTGTCTATATTGCTATGTGGTTAAAAAGTGATTGTGTTAAACAAAACTTTTTACAAAATTGAAATAAATTCAGTGAAGTGCGACTTTGACCCGCGCACGAAGGGTTCCGTACTGACACGAGATATGTAATTGAGTACGAATTTTAGCCAATGTAAACTATAGTTTGGGCATTTTTTTCGTTTTTGGGTTTTTTCGGTTTTACGCTTTTTTTAGTTTTTGGGTTTTTTGAATTTATTGGCGCTTTCTGAGTTTTGGCACTTTTTTTTTCTCGTTTTGGCGATTTTTTGTTTGTTTTTGGAGTTATTTTAATTTTTGCGATTTTTATTATTTTGGGGTTTTTTTATTTTGGCGATTTATTTATTTTGGCGATTTTTTTAATTTTGGCTTTTTTTTCATCTAGGTGATTTTTTTGGGTTTTGGCGATTTTTTTAGTTTTGGCACTTTTTTCTCGTTTGGAGCATTTTTTTTGGTTTTTGGGGTTTTTTTTAGGTTTTTATCGATTTTTTTCGTTTTGGCGATTTTTTTTATTTTGGCGATTTTTTTTTTAATTTTGGCGATTTTTTTCATTTTGGAGATTTTTTTCATACATTTAATTATTTTGGTTTTGGCGCTTTTTTCGCGTTTTGACGATTTTTTTTCCGGTTTTGGCGTTTTTTTAATTTTGACGTTTTTTTCGCTTTTGTAGGATTTTTTCGAATTTCGCGATTTATTTTAGTCTTAGATTTTCTTTTAATTTTGGCGATTTTTTTAATTTTTGGCGATTTTTTTTTTAATTTTTGGCGATCTTTTTCGGTTTGGCGATTTTATAATTTTCGGATTTTTTACTTTTACCGTTTTTGAAAATTTCAAGAATTTACCTCTTACGGTGTCCAAGATATAGCAAGTTGTCAAAATTGCATAGTCAAAATTGCATTAACTGATGGACCACGCTTTAATTTAAATTTTTTTAAATTTTAGTGTTAATTGTTGTAGTCTATTAAAAATACACTAATTTAACAAATTTCAAGTGTCAATATACATATCGCTCATTTACTTCAATAGTGGCATAACTCAAAAAATGGGTTTTTTGAGTTAATAACGCAGAAAGATTCGGCATTTCGTATTTTATCTTGTGTAAAAATTTCATGCAAATAGCTTGTACCATCACCTCCTGAGAGAAGATTTTTTTTTCATTTCTCCATTGAGTTGTATGCAAATTGAAAACTTAAAACGCGTTTTCTGCAAAACTGGTTTTTTTGAGTTGTGCCACTATTGAAGCAAATGAGCGATATGTATATACAATTGTATGTATATTACATGGCACTTTACATTTTCGTTGCTCGTTTTGGAACACCCTTTAATTTTTAATTCTCATGTATTTGTTGTTGTAGTGGGCAAGGTTTTACATACTCTGTCCGTAGTTCTTATTGTTCCTAAGAAAATACCGTGTGACGGACAGACGGACAGCGTAGCGAAAACAATGGGGTTCCTTTTTTCACCTTTGGTGTACGGAACCCTAAAAATGAAGATGCGTACTTTTTCAGGGAAATTTAAAGATTTTGATTTCTTAGTTTATATACTTTCGTTATTAAATTATATATTTTTTCGTGAGTGTGCGTCATCGTGATAAGTTGTAAATTACACATGCGTGATTAAGAATATTTTGTTCCTGAGCGTGCGTGGTCGTGAAAATTTTCAAGATAATTCATGCGTGAAAGTGCGTGACTAAAATATTTTTCTGTGTGTCGTGAGTCAAAAAAGGCTCACGTGCACATCTCTTGTTAAAACCAACATAAAACCATTTTAGAATTAGGTTTAAGTTGGTTTTACATAGTGTCCACACCTGATGATTTTATATCATACCTCGTAATATGACGCCGACAGAGCAACTGTCATTTTAAGGGTTCCGCACACCAAAGGTGAATAAATTCAGTGAAGTGCGACTTTGACCCGCGCACGAAGGGTTCCGTACGGGCACGAGATATGTAATTCAATACGAACAATATAAACTATAGTCTTGTTTTTTTTCATTTCTGGGTTTTTTTCGTTTTGAGGATTTTTTTCGGTTTTTGGGTTTTTTTTTAAATTTTGGCGATTTTTTCGTTTTGGCGTTTTTTTTAAATTTGGCGATTTTTTTTAATTTTGGGGTTTTTTTCATTTTGGCGATTTTTTTTTTCACATAAACAATTATTTTGGTTTTGGCGCATTTTTAGCGTTTTGGCGATTTTTTTCGGTTTTTGGCGTTTATTTGATATTGGCGATTTTTTTTTCATTTAAACGATTTTTTCGTGCTAGAATTTTTTTTTAATTTTGTCGATTTTTTTCGATTTGGCGATTTTTTTTAAATTTCTGGCGATTTTTTTCAGGTTTGGCGATTTTTTTCGGTTTGGCGATTTTATAATTTTCGTTTTACCGTTTTTGAAAATTTCAAGAGTTTACCTCTTACGGTTTCCAAGATATAGCAAGTTGTCAAAATTACACCACCAACCTTTAATTTTAATTTTTATAAATTTAAGTGTTAAGATAATTTCTTGTCGACATCGTGGGCCAGGCCGTAAATTTACAAATTTCAAGTGTCAATATACATATGTACATACAATTGTATATATATTACATGGGATTTTAACATTTTTCGTTGGTCGTTTTGGAACACCCTTTAATTTTTAATTCTCATGTCTTTGTTGTTGTAGCGGCGAATGTTCTACATACTCTGTCCACATTTCAGGTCCGTAGCTCTTACGGTTCCTGAGAAAATAGCGTGTGACGGACAGACGGACAACGTAGCGAAAACAATAGGGTTCCTTTTTTCACCTTTGGTGTACGGAACCCTAAAAACTATCCAAACTTTTAATGATCGTCATTAAATAGCATTTGAAAATATTAAAAAGCACAAATTTCTATAAAAAATTTAATGAAAATTTATTTTTAGCCATTTATTTAAATTTAGGACTTATGCATTTATTTAATTTTTTTGAAAATGAAAATGGCCGAACATTCGGCAATTCGAATCCTAATATTCGTGCATCACTAGTATTGTATGTCTGAATACATACATAAATATGTATATGTGCCGAATGTCAATTTTTGATAATCGTGAATTCGAATATTTAAAACGATATCCGCGAAAACCAATATTTAAAATGGTATTCGCGAATACGAATATCAATTGCATGTGAAATTTATAGACATTTTCAATTAAAAAAAATTTTATGGACTTCTTTCCATATCAAACTGCAACATACATTAACATTAAATCTACCATATACATAGAAGGAAATAGTATTTGTGTCCTTTCAAAAATATATTCTACCATATATGTGCATGACAATATAAATTATCAAGTTTTAAAATTTTTTGGTCAACGCAGTGAATCAGCGCTGAAATTCTGTTTATTTTATATGTTTTGCTTTTATGTCATTTAGTCTTGTTGTTCATTTGTGTTTATAAAATTGCTGTGCACGGTGATGGTTCATCTGATGAAGAGTATTTTGCTTTTCCTAGTGTGATTAAAGCAATTATTAACACGAAAGAATTTGGAAAACATCCAAACGATTGTGATACAATTTTTTTTTGGTCCCACAAAGCAGGTCGGGAAAAATGTCAATTATTATTTGACCGATATCCGTTTTTTTAGGGTTCCGTACACCAAAGGTGAAAAAAGGAACCCTATTGTTTTCGTTACGCTGTCCGTCTGTCCGTCACACGGTATTTTCTCAGGAACCGTAAGAGCCACGGACCTGAAATTTGGACAGAGTATGTAGAACCTTGGCCACTACAACAACAAATATATGAGACTTAGAAATTAAAGGGTGCTCCAAAACGAGCGACGAAAAATTTTAAAATCTCATGTAATATACATACAATTGTATGTACATATGTATATTGACAATTGAAATTTGTAAAATTAGTGTATTTTTATATAGACTACAACAATAAACATTAAAATATTAAAAAATTTAAATTAAAGGGTGGTCCATCAGTTAATGCAATTTTTACTATGTAATTTTGACAAATTTATCTTGGAAACCGTAAGAGGTAAACTCTTGAAATTTTCAAAACCGGTAAAACTAAAAAATCCGAAAATTATAAAATCGCCAAACCGAAAAAATCGCCAAAACCTGAAAAAATCGCCAAAAATTTAAAAAAACGCCAAATCGAAACAAATCGACAAAATTAAAAAAAAAATTCTAGCACTAAAATAAATCGCCAAATTCGAAAAAATCGTTTAAATGAAAAAAAATGGTCAATATGAAATAAATGCCAAAAACCGAAATAAATCGCCAAAACGCAAAAAATGCACCAAAACCAAAATAATTTTTTATGTGAAAAAAAATCGCCAAATGAAAAAAAAATCGCCAAAATTAAAAAAAATCGCCAAATTTAAAAAAAATCGCCAAAATTTAAAATAAACGCCAAAAACCGAAAAAAATCCTCAAAACGAAAAAAAAGTGCCAAAACTAGAAAAAATCGCCAAAACAAAAAAAGTCACCTATATGAAAAAAACGCCAAAATTAAAAAAAATCGCCAATATACAAAAATCGCCAAAATAAAAAAACGCCAAAATAATAAAAATTGCCAAAATTAAAAAAAAACTTCAGAAACCAAAAAAAAAATCGCCAAAACGTGAAAAAAGTGCCAAAACTCAGAAAGCGCCAATAAATTCAAAAAACCCCCAAACTAAAAAAACGCTTAAAACCGAAAAAACCCAAAAACGAGAAAAATGCCAAAACTATAGTTTATATTGTTCGTATTGAATTACATATCTTCGTGCGCGGGTCAAAGTCGCACTTCACTGAATTTATTTATTTTGAAACCATTAAAAACACGTCTGCACGCTAAAAAGTAACCAAAAACAATGTTTTCGGCGCTGAAATGCGCTTTGAAACTGTTTTCTCGCACTCATCGGCTTTGCTCTTGTCGGCGTTCACTGTGTTATACACAAGCTTATTTGTATTGACTTGTATGTAATCAGTTTTATCGCACTGACAATCTTTATCGCATTTACAATCTCGGCTCGGCTTTCAGCGCTCATTCTGTTCGCACCATAATATTAATAAATTGAGTCTATATCCCAGTAAAAAAAAGCCAAAAAAGCCATGAAAATGTAGAGTTTGCGATGCGGAAGTAGTGAACATTTCGATCCGATCTAATAATTTTTACGTAGGGTTGTCATTGCAAGAAATTCTCTGGTCACTGAATTGGAAGCGATATTAAGAAAAAGTGCCTTTTTTGTGTTCTATGATAATATTTTCAACAACAACCCGTTTCTTTTTATACGAATTTAAGCCCTAAACAGTGTTTTCATGTAAATTGAAGCAAATAACTTTTAAATTTTTGACGAAAATTAGTTCATAAATTTCTTTAAAATTTTTTTTTAATTCTGGTGAGTATTTTCCAACACTATGGAGGAGTTACAAGGTTTTGTATGACTAAAGTAAGCTTCTATATGGTTTTTTGCTCACTCTCGGCAAATTAAAAATATCAATTTCTTGGAAGCAATGAAAATGTAGTCCCACTAGAATGACTTCCATTTTTTTTCACTGGGACGTATGACGGACAGCGTAGCGAAAACAATAGGGTTCTTCTTCACCTTTGGTGTACGGAACCCCAAAAAGACGATATGACTGACATAAAGTTTTATTTTGTGATGTATTTGTGCATTTTTTATATACAATAACTTGACTTCCAAGCACTTCTACACTTTGTATTACTAGTTCCATAATTTTAAAATATTTATTTACATAATATAAAATAATTTCAATGAAATTACTTTTTTAAGCTTTAGGTCAGTAAATTTCATATATTATCGATATTTCGTTATCCTTTGGTTAACTTCTTCAGGATTATTCTTATTTTATTTTTTGATAATTATCAAAAATAAAAATGTTAAGAAATATATGAAATTTACCGACCTAAAGCTTAAAATAATAGTTTCATTGAACATGCTTATAAAAAAAAATCGAAAATTAGATAAACAATTTAATATAAAATTTAAGAAATTTAATATTCGACCTATTGCCACAATTATATTTTAATTTGAAATTTATTTGCTGGTGGTTCAGCTTTGTCTATGTGCATTCATTGTTGCTGTAAGAAATTATCAGTAGACTTCAACCACACAAACCTCAGTAGTTAGTAACTGGCGGTTCTATGGCAATAAAAATTGTCAAATTTGGGGAATTAACGTCAAAAATTTTGTAATTTATGGGAAAATTTTAAAATAATTTCAAAGGTGTGAAGTGACGAGGGTACTCGATGGTTTGTAGATGTCTGTCGGTTGATGTGCATAGTCGTAGTTTATTATGTTGGCGCGCAAGTTAAGTATTAAAAAAGAAAAGGCTTTCTTAATATAAACTTATTTCTAGGCATACAACATATTGTAATGTTTAGCAAGCAAAATCGATCATAAAATTTCTTTATGTCGATTTTGTTTGGTCATTGGAATATCTTTTTTTGTTCAACGACAAATTTAAACACAAGTTTTATTTTTTCATGATTCATAAGTTTTGTGTTTTAATTGTCGTTGCCCTTTTTTTCAATAAAATTATAAGAATGAATTTTTTGTTAACAGAACGGAAGGGGAATTTGATTTCAGAAACAAATGAAAGAAATTAAATTTAACTGAATGAAAGTCAGCATTTTCGAACTTGTGTCAAAGACGCTTTTATATGTATATATAAGAAAGTGTCATTAACTTAGTTTAAGTTTTGTTTGTTATATTTGGCTATAATTGAATTAATGTCTACGAGGGGGTTTTCTGGAAGTATATACGTAACTCCTCCCCCTGAAGATAAAGGATTCTCCTGAATTCTTTTATTTGATGTTTTACATTTATCATATAATATAATAATTAATATTATTATTAGAGGTATAACTACAACTGGTGGTATAATGTAGGATATAATTTTATTGCTATATTTAATTTCTTCTATTTCTTTTAAATTTTGAATAGTTGTTAGTTTAACTTCTTCCATTGTAAGTGTACTGTTAAATGTTATATTTTGGAATTTTGGAACGACTATTTTGTCTAAATACATTTTATTTTGGCTTGAAAATTTTTGGTTTGCTATCATTAGTGTGCAATTATTATATTGTATTAAAAAATTTCCATTTAAAATATTTTTTGTTTTGTTGTTACTACTTGTAATTGTATTGTTTTTTGCGTTTTTTACTATAATCGTTTGATCATTGATGTTTATGATTTCAGTATTGTCATTCTTTATAAGTTTACATGTTTTCTTTATTGTACAATGTTTTCATATTTTATATTCGTTTATATAATTGTTTTCTTCATATGTAAGAGTTTTGTTATTATATTTAAATGTATTTTCGATTTCTGCTTCTATTTCTTTATTTAAATATGGTATAGGTATTATAGTTATTATTTGTAAATATTGGAATGTTTTGGGTACTTTAATTAAAAAAATTAATTCATTGTTCTTTTCAAGAATTGCTGTTCTTAAATATTTAATTTTATTAAATTAATGTCATAATCTTCTATTTCTTGTTTTGTCAAAATGCTAGCATCACTTATGCCATTTCCTGCTGTTGTTATGTAGTTCTGTATGTGTTCTATGTGATTTCTTATATTAGTCAAAATGAGTAAGCTTTCAAGATATATAGTCCTTTTAAGGATGTCCCTTACTGATTTGTGGAGTCCTTCCATGAAGTGTACTGTGTTCTTTTGGTTTTGTGCTAAAGTATCTCTTATACGCTGTATTGTTTTATTTAGATGGTTGTTGATTTTTATTTGTTGATTTAAGTTCGTTATAGAGTTATGTATGTTTGTGTCAACTGTATTAAAATGATTGGTGATGTCCTCCCGGTCGGTGTTGTCCATAGTGCCAAAGAGGTATTTCCACGCATTTCCTACTAAATTAACCAGTCCACGTTTTTGTCTGTTGTTAGGTGTTATTGTTTTTAACTTACTTAATAATGCATCTATTTAATTTTTTATAAATATTTGTTCATTCGTATTTAAAATATTTAAATCGTTTCTCATTTGCATAAGAGTATCTGCTGTTTCTTTTACATCTATATAGTGTAAAATTAAGTCCGACTCTATTGGTATGCTAAAATTTTTGTTATTAACTTCTATGTAGCCGTTAGTTTCCACTATTGATTGAATGACTATGTTGGCTTGGGTTGGTGCTAATACTATTATTGTCAATATTATCCACGATGTTGCCTGTAATTTAAGTTGGTTGTTAATTTGAATTTACTTTAATATTGCTAAATTTATTAGTACTTGTAAAGATTTTTCTAAGCTTAGATTCTTTCTTATGCCTTACATTTTTTCCTATATATTTTTAAATATTTGTAATCTTTAGAAAATTATTGTGTATCTGGGTCCTCAGAATTTACTTCGGTGGCTGATTGATTTTAATGTTCCTTATATGAATGCCGTCTAAGTTTTTCTTAACAAATTTAGGTTGTTCCTTGTGCCTAACACTTTTGTAATTTTTTATAAATCCCTGTTGTCTAAATTCTAAACATATTTCTCTATCTCTGTTTGCTCTGTTTATTTTCTTATCTTTATGTGTAACTAAATTTCTGTAAATAATGTTTCGATTGACTTTATTATTTTCCGCCTCAAATGGTGTACATTTCATAGTACTGTGATATAAATTGTTGTAGTAAAAAATTGCTTTGTTCATCTGTTCTATAATTGGTAATTTTTCTCCAATATTAATGGTTCTTAATTTTTCTGTTATTGTATTGTTCAGCCTTTCGGCATCGGCATTGCCGGTGTGACTGTTTGGTTTTGTGAAATGAAATTCTATGCACTCTTTACTTAAAAAGTCTTTAACATTAGTATTATTAAATTCATTATCAACTATAAATTTTTTTATTTTGCCTTTTATGGATACAAATTCTTGTATTTTTGAAACTAAGGTTCTACTATTTCTGTCCATTAGTGGGAAACATATTGCATGTTTTGTGAATTTGTCCACGAAAATGATAAAAACTTGCTTCCTATTAACATATGTGTCAATATGGACAATTTCATTTTTGCGTTTTGGTGTTTCTGTTAAGCTAAACTCTTTTTTATAGGTTTTCTGGAATATTTCCCTCCAGTACATATATCGCAGTTATTAATAATTTTATGGATATTTTCTTTCAATTTTGGGTTGTAAATTTTTCTTTTGATACCTTCAAACGTTGGTATTATACCGGCATGTCCGGTTTCATTTTTGTGGAACAATGCTATTTGCTTATGAAGTTGATCTTCGTTGCAGATATCTTTAGCGAAATATGAGCACTTAACAAACTTTATCGGGCCGCCGCCGAAATTTTCGATTATTATTTGTTGCAATTTGTTATATTCGTGATCATTTATTTCGGAATATATTGCAATTTTGCCTTTTGAAAAGTATTTTGATATTAATGTTGGTATGCGATTATGCGAAAAATCAGTTTTGTTTATAAAGAGTCTTTTGTTGTTAAATACCTGTTCAAATTCTTTATGCTTTCTGTTCTGAAAAAGTATCTGTTGGTGAAATCTATTGACAATGGTAGTAAGTATAGGAATATGATCATTACGTTCTTCTTCCTGTGAGTGAGTTGTTTCCACTTCCAATGATCTTCCGGATTGTCTTCTCTCTCTGTTGTGCCTTGTTGTGTCGTTTAGACAATTTATTTCAAAATGTTTAGGATTTATGCGGCTTAAGAAATCAGCTATTTTATTATCTTTGCCTTTTATATGTTCTATTTTAGCGTTATATTCTCCTAATTGAAGAATCCATCTTTGGAGTCTTGGATTTATATCTTTACCTGCAAATTTTGCTTGAAGCCATTTAAGTGGCTGATGATCTGTTTGCAAATCGAATTCTCTTCCGTATAAGTAGGGTCTGAAATACTTTACTGCCCATACTATGGCTAGTAATTCTTTTTCTACTGTTGAATAATTACGTTCATGCTTATTTAATGTTCTGAATGCATAAGCAACCGGATGGCCTTCCTGTGTTAGCACTGCCCCAAGAGCGAAGTTACTTACATCTATTGTCACTTAAAATTTTTTGGAAAAATTAGGATATTGCATAATTGGTGCCTTTGTTACTATATCTTTTGGTTTTTTAAGAGCAAATATATAGTTTGGATCATTTTTATTTACCCTTGCGTCTTTTTGCAAATATTTTACCATTGGCGACGCTATCTTAGCGTAATCTTTAATGAATTTTCTGTAGAATCCCATCATGCCTAGAAACGATTTTATCTGTTTTTGGGTGAGTGGTAGCTTTAACTTTTGAATTGTGTCTACTTTCCGACTGTCAGGTTCGACACCATTTGCCGTTAAAATGTGTCCCAGAAATGAAGTTTCTTTCCTAAGAACGTCACATTTATTCTGTTGAACTTTTAAGTTTGCCTGTCTTAAAGTTGATAACACCAAGTTTATATTACATATATGCTCTTCTAATGAGGTACCGAAAATAAGTACGTCATCCATATAGACAACACATATGCTGTTATGCTGTCTTAGGACCGTATTAATTAGTCTCTGAAATGTAGATGGGGCATTTTTTAATCCGAATGGCATTCTTACAAACTCATAATGCCCAAATGGAGTGGAAAACGCTGTTTTTGCTCTATCTTTTGCATTTACTTTTATTTGATAAAAACCCTTTTGCAAGATCCAAAGTAGTGAAATAATGCGATCTTCCTAGTTTATCTAGTATACTGTTTAAATTTGGGATTGGAAATTTGTCATCGATAGTATTGTCGTTTAAAAGTCTATAATCGACAACCAAACGCCATTTATTTTCCTGAATTATCCATTTTTTTGGTACAATCCAAAGCGGACTATTGTAAGGTGAGTTACTATTTGTAATTATTTTTTGTTCTAGCATTTCATTAATTTGTCGTTCTATTTCCTCTTCGTGTATTTGTGGATATCTATATATTTTTGAGTACAAAGCTTTGTCAGTTTTTGTCTTAATTTCGTGTACTACGATATGAGTTGCTGTTAATTTGTCCCCTTCTTTATAGAAAACATCAGCAAATTTATCTTGTATCTTAAGTATTTCATCCCTTTCTTCATTGTTTAGGTGACCAAGATCAATAGACTTAGCTATGTTTTTTTCATTTATCGGTTCCATTACTCGAATTTCTTCGTAAGCCAGTGGCTGGAAATTATTTTGAAAGAATACTCTGTTTCCGAATACATCGATATAACGATGGTATAGATCAATTTTTGCTTTAAACGGAATTAGAAAATTTTGACCTATAATTGCATTATAATTGTTGCTATGGAAATTTATAATTTTCCAGGAAATTGTTCCTGTTGAGTTAAACTCTTTTGGTATTGGTGTGTTGTAGTAATGTGTAACTTTAATCAAACCGTTTATTGTTTTGTATATTAAATTTTTCTTTAGGGGTTGTGGTGAAAAGCCACGAAGTGCTGTTGGCTTGATAATGCTTGCGTCCGACCAGGTATCTATTAGGCATTTTAATATTTGTTTGCCTATATTAATTACTATTATTGGTAGTTTTGATCTGGATGCGGTGTCGTAAAATTTACTTCACCCTCAGAACTTTGTTCGATATTGGTAATATCCATATGATTATTTCTTCGGGTAAAATTAGACCGATCTACACTCATATGGGATTGGCGAGTTTGTCTCGAGTTATTGTTGTAATTATTTGGGTATAAATTTTGTCTATCTTGGTGATTGTTAAATCTATCAGTGTTCTGTGTGTATGAGTGATTATTTGGTTGTTATTTGTGTATTCGTTTGATTGTAGTTGCTTGTATAAGTGGATTTTTAATAATACTTTTTGTTAAGTCTGTGTCTATTGTCCAAGTGTCTCATAGCAATTTAATTTTTGTGTAGTGTTTCGTTCGGACTAACATTAGATCTTACAGTCCCGTCGATTTTTTCTAGCATAATGTCCACTAAATCTCTATCGATACATTTAGGACTATACATATTTGGTTTAATGGGGTCAAATGCGTAGAGTTCATTCAAGTCGCACTTAGCCCTTTCAAAGATTCTAAATAATTCATCTAAATTACTAACCTTGACTGCTCTGCAGCGATTAAAAACCTCTCCATACGTAATTCTGGGTTGGAAAACATAGGAAATTTTCATCTTAAGCTCGTTCCAAGTAATGTTGCTAATATCTCCCAACTCTTTTCTTTCTTCTCCAATAATTTTTTAATTTTTGACTATCTTAAGCCAAAATCGATCAGCTGCTGATTGTTGTTACATAAACCAAGGGTCAGCTCCACAGAATCAATAAAGCATGTTATACCAATGTCACAGCTCAAAGGGGGTATCCGCCTGAATTGCTCTATGACATCTTTGGGTTTCATCATGAGTTGATCATTTATTTGTGGGTTCAGCTGTTGTTGAAGTTGTTGGTGTTGCAGTTGTTCAAGTTGTATTTGTTGCCGTTCTAATTGTTGATGTTGTAGTTGCACCTGTTGTTGTCCTAATTGTTGTTGTTGTATTTTTTCTTCCTGTCGTCTTATTACCGTCTCCAACTCAGCAACCCTTTGCTCTTCCATGTTGTTGTTTAATTGCCTATTTTTATTAAAGGTGACTTGACGGTTCATATGTTCAAACTAAGCTGGGTTCGATGTGAAGTGGCAGGAACCTCAGCTAATAAAATTGGTTGATTAATATGTATTAACCAATCTAGTGATTTTCCTTTGGGAATGTAGGTTGATTGATTTGTTTTAATCAATCTCCGTTGACTGCGCCAGTTAAGTATTAAAAAAGAAAAGGCTTTGCCTTTTTGAGTTCTGATATGAGACTAACTTTATTTGTGGTTTTTTCTTATTTTTATACAACTTTCTTAATATAAACTTATTTCTAGGCATACAACATATTGTAATGTTTAGCAAGCAAAATCGATCATAAAATTTCTTTATGTCGATTTTGTTTGGTCATCGGAATATCTTTTTTTGTTCAACGACAAATTTAAACAAAAGTTTTATTTTTTCATGATTCATAAGTTTTGTGGTTTAATTGTCGTTGCCCTATTTTTCAATAAAATTATAAGAATTAATTTTTTGTTAACAGAACGGAAGGGGAATCAAATTTCAGAAACAAATGAAAGAAATTAAATTTAACTGAATGAAAGTCAGCATTTTCGAACTTGTGTCAAAGACGCTTTTATATGTATATATAAGAAAGTGTCATTGACTTAGTTTAAATTTTGTTTGTTATATTTGGCTATAATTGAATTAATGTCTACGAGGGGTGTTTCTGGAAGTATATACGTAACTGGCGTAATACTTATATTTTAGATTTAAGATTTGAATACTTGTTGTTAGTTCATATTTGAAGATACAATAAATAAATAAATGTATTTAAAAATTAGTATTAATTAATTATATTTTAATAATTTAACTGAGGTTAACATAATTCATGTAAAGATAAAGCAAGAAATAAGCACGAAAGGTACCACTTGCTTATCTCTTCCGCTTTCTAAAAAAAGGGGAAGGTATAATGCAACTCATAACCCTGTAGTCAACATATTAACTAATTTACTATGAAAACTAAAAAATTATTTTTCTGTTACGAAATAATTTTATTGCGCTAAATAAATATTTTATACCTTCACACTATTTAATATTTTCCATAGCAAGAACAGAAATATTTTTGTAGTAATATTTTTCTATGCACACAAAATCAAAATATATCCACAATAATATTTTACGCAGTACACAGATTTAAATTTTTGCATATTAGCTTGTGTTATATTTTTGTAACTGCAAAATATTATAGCACACAAATATTATAAATAACAACTACCGAAAAATATTATAAAAATTAGTGCTACATAAATATTTCGCCATTCAACTACTCTGAGAAATATGAGAAAATTGAAATATTTGAGAAAAATATGTAGATATGCAAACAAGAAATATTGGTATTTTGAAAATATTTTCAAGAAATATTTTGAAGAAATATGCATTTTTATGGCAAAAAATAGTTGTGTCTCATTTTGATGCGTAAAGTGGAATGATTGAAGATGAGTGTGTGCATTTGACTATGTGTGTATGTTGTATATTTATGTGTGTACGTATGTAAATTAATTTACGCATTATTAATAATAATAATAGTAATAATAATAATTTTAATTATTGCTTTTTTTAAATATATTTTACTTAGAATGTGCTAGTAAATAAAATGTTCACTAAGAAAACATTTCCTTCTAGGATGAATAAAATAGTAAAACTACAATTCATATTAGATATTCCTAAAAAATACGTTAATTCAACTTACCAGGTAGGACAAACTTGCCCTTAAATAATCGCTCACTTTAGGTTAAACTAAAGTTGTAATAATGAAAAAAACTTTTAATACGTCCGATAGAATCATAACTTTAAATAATTAATAAGCTCTTCCCAAATCAAATGTCAATGCAGAATGATCACAATTACCTATGTATATCTTTGTAGGTTTTTCTTCTAGCGCATTGTAGATGTTGGTGTTTTATTATTTTACTATTTAAATTTATAAAACCAAATTCCCGACAGACAAAATTGATGAAAATGGTATTTGTGAACTCATTTTTTATATTTTTTTTTACAAAACGTGCAACAAATTATAATTAAATGGACGCGCTGATAAAAACAATTATATTAAAATCATGCACATATCGTCGCTGTTTTAACTATCTGACCTAAGTAACATTTTAAAAATTTAACAGGAGAGCAGCTTTTATGGTTCATTTATACACTCATTCTTATATAGGCACAAAAGTAATGCTTACAGTCGTGAAAATTGTAGACAATGTGTATTATGACTTATAATGTCTAGTAGAGGACTTAACTAATTTTTCAAAAATATGTCGTTAGGTCATGTAGTTAAAACAGCGACGATATGTATACTAAAAACAATAATAAAACATGTAAGTTTTGACTTAATTATATAAGCCATGCGAATAAAATTTAGCTTTTCAAATATTTTTCATTCCAAATGATATTTTACATTCCAAATTATTTGATTCGAGAAAGAAGTAAGAGCAATAATAAAATAAGAAACTTCACCTTGAAAAATATTAAAGGTAACAACTAACATTCCGCTTTCTTGCGGGATTTATTTCTTTATTCATAAATGAAAATTCCAAATGACTGATTCACGCAAACAGAGGTTCACTAAAAATATAAACAAAATAGATCACATTGCGGTATTTATTTCTTTATTCATAAACGAAACTTCCAAATGACTTGATTCACGCAAAAAGAGGTGCACCAAAAATATAAACAAAATTGATCAGTAGATCAAAATAGACCGCATTCTTGCGGTATTTATTTTTTATTCATAAATGAAAATTCCAAATGACCTGACTGCTAACGACTTCTTGGACTGAAATTGATCCTTTTGAATTTAGAATTAGCACACAAAATTCTAGGTAAGTAATAAAACCATCCCTTAAAACCATACATATGTATGTATATGTATGCGCCTCGATTTTTAAACCTAAAAAACAAAACGAAATATGAAATTGAATGTGCCTTTAATTATGAAAGTGGCCTTAGTCATACATATATTTCTTTGGTCGAGATAATTAGTAGTTTACCATTTATATACATTAAGATATTCACATGCTTACAAATGTGCTGCCTCATTTATATTTTGGAACAAAAATACTATCAAAATTTTACCTCATAAAGCTACTACTAGTAATTTTAAAAATGTAACCAACATGTTGAAAATACTCGTGACGTCATAGCCACATACGCATTTGGATTTTTACACGCCGTGTACTATAGGCATTATACCACTTTAATAATTAAGGGCACATAAGTAAATTAGGTAAAAAAATTACTAATTTACTAATAATAAACCAAATTTATTTAATTAAACGTATTCTCATTGCTTTATTCATAATAATTATACATTAAAACTGTGAATAAATTATAAGAAATTTCATCTTAGTAGAACATATACCACTAACGTAACACATAAGATTTTTAATTTTTATTTTAATAATTAGTTATTTTTTAAAGATTTTTCTCCTCTATTGCTTCGTCAAGAAGGTTTGGATTTAAGTTGACCAGCAGTATATTTTCGACCGTTTCGGAACTTACTCTATTTCTAGATTCACTCAAGATAATTCTTAAGGCTGAGAAAGCTCTTTATATTGTAACCTGCAAGATATACATCATGTATGTTGTATAAACAAGATATATATGTTTATGTGTATAGAATATTAAATATAAAACAATTCAAAGTTTGTTATGTAATAGTTCAAGATTATATGAATTGATTTACCTGCGTTGGTGGAACGCCAAATATAATGTTTGCAAGCTCGTATACCTCCTTATCTATACATTTTCTTTCTCGCCAATACTCCTATACGCAAACTGTGCTTTTCTGAAATGTTATCTTTATCCTTTCAATTTTTAAATATACGTTATCAGCCTTTTTTCCCTCAGGTACATCTTGACGTAAAAACGCTGTCAATATGTCTTCATCGTCATTAACGTTAGTATCATCTAATTTATTAGACTCCTTAGTTGAATAGTTTTTGTTCAATAAAATAAACCGATCCCATAATTTTTTAAGATATATCACAGCTCTTTCTTTGGAATCTTGGGACAAGGTGTGATGGAATCTTGGATCTAAATATAGACAACAAATTAGTATGTCGTTCTTTATAAGGTTTGCTGACCGCTTTTCAATTTGCCGAAATGTTAAATTACCAAGAGTTTTAGCAAACGAGTTTTAAACCGATTCATCGATAATACGTTTAATTAATAACTTTGATTTTAGCCAACTTGCATAGAAATCACCGTAGTTAAGACTCTCCTTTTGATTAATTAGTATAATATCGTTAATAGGACTAAGCACCAATAAAAAGTCATCCACGTTCTTCCAGAATTGTTCGTTAATTTCAAAAAAAGTCACCTTCAATATTGTTTTTATTAATACCTTAATGGTTTTGCAAGTTTTATGTCTTTAAGCATTTTATACCTAGATCACCATCGTGTAGGACAATCTATTTGGGGAATTCGAATCTTATTAAACTCGAAGAAACACCGAAGTCCATTTGATGATTTTCGCAAGAACTTCTAGGTTTCTGGATTATAGTATAAATTCTTTCATATTATAATTTTTTAGAACATCTATTGCAACGAGTTTAGCGGTATGTGCTGCGCATCTGCATATTGTAATGTCTCCCAAATTAATGTCACTATTGTTTTCTATTTCATGTAACTTTTTTTGATATTCATCATTATTCAAACTATTTTCTTCATCATAATTTGCGATGCATTTTGATAATAAAGAAGTTGTCTTGAGCATATTGGCACCATTATCAGAAGTTATGGCAATAACTTGGTTTAAACTAAGTCTTTATTTGCTTAAGGTTTTTAATATTTCAGCAGCTAAGTTTTTTGATTAAGTGGAACCATAACCTTTAACATTCCAATAACTCTAAAAATTATGATACCGTCCTGGCAATACTGAAGGCTAATTCCAAATATGCTTCTTTCCAATCTAGTTGCACTGTCTATTTTTATAGAAAACAGTTCATTTTTAATAATTTTACGAAATTTAGAAACTACTTCAGATAACATTTTTTTTTCGCATTGTCTGCATTTAAAGCAAATATTTTATTTTCACTGTTCTTTAGACACTACTAATTGGTTTTAGTGAATTGCGCATAGTATCAGAATTTAATATATCAAAGGGTAGTCCGCTTTCTGTCACTAAGCCAATGTACGGTTTAATTGCTTCATGTTTAATAATTTCAACTTTTTCTTTTACAAGTTTGTGTTTCTTATTAATTTTACTATTACATTTTATTGTCACCTTTTCAATTTCTACTTTATGTAATTTCGTTAAATGAGATTTAACCCTTTGACGACCATAGGCAAATATGCTTGCCCGGGGTTCCTTAGATTATATATTTGTCCAGGTAACAGATACAGCAAATTTGTCAAAGACTGTTTTATAGAAGAGGATTGGGGCAACAAGAGTGTGGTTGAGTACGATTCCCCATCGGGCCCCACTTGTTCCCTACGAGGCTCCAAATTTGGCCAAAAAAAGTATTTATGATGAGGGCTGCCAAGGGGTGAAAATGGGGCGCAAGGGGATTAGAGTCAATTATGTTTTGGATTCAACCTTAATCTGTCAAAAAATATAATGGATAAGTTTGCGTAAATTCCAAGCTGTCTACAACTAATCAAATTGTGTTTGGCAATTATGTTTGCCTATGGGTTGAAACGAAAATAAACGTTTCTAAAAAACTTTACAATTATAATCTCTAACTTCGAACTTTTGAGCGCTTTTTTTTTTACTAATGTTAAACACTGAAACAGAATGCCTGTGTTTAGTATTTTGCATTCATAATTTGAAACGAAAAAGGGGAATCACCAAATTGCAATACATACATATGAACACATGTAAGTATTTTGACAGTCTTTATTTGAAATTTGAAACGCGTGCACTAGTTGCATTAGTTTGTATAGAAAAGTGAAAGAAAACAGTAAACAAGTTTAAAATGAGTGGAGCAGCCCGAGATCGTTTCTTTTTCCTTCGACCAGAGCAAATCGAACAACTTTTACTTTGCGATTTTAGTGATGACGACGAAGAAGCTGTTACAACCTTGGACACAGAAGATGTTTTATTTCTTGAAAATGACGCTTTAGGAATGCAAGATGATGAGCCCATAGAAGTTATCATTGAGGGTAGTATGCACGTTGACCATAACCCAGCTGGCGCAGTAGATGAGCTAATTACATCGAATTTAAATGTTGTACAAGCGCCAATAATACCAACGTTATTCATACCACCCGAAAAGATCTTCCGCTTTAGACAGACTCTTGCTTATAAGAATCCCGTTTTTACCGGATTTAAAGAGGATTGCGCATACAAACATTCCCAAATTTTAAAGCCCGTTGTGCATATGCATGAAGAAATCCCTTCAGTGTACGGTGTTCAACAGCGTTTGTAATTTTGAAGGTAAGTTTTTATCAATCGTAAATTTTTTGCTATTTTGAGACAATATTGACTTGCTGTTATTATACATACATATATCTTAGAGCTGTGCTTAATGATAGTGGAGCAGTCCAACCTATATGCTTTGCAAAAAGGGCGTGTATTTACTTTGACCGTGGCTGAATTTAAGGCTTATATGGGTATTATCATACGTATGAGCTTAGTGAAACTCCCCTCAATACGTCTGTACTGGTCTACTGATCCAACGTTTCATGAAGCTCAGATCGCGGGTGTCATGCCACGGCTCCGATTTGAGGAAATTACAGCTAATCTTCACTTTTGCGACAACAATAAAGCTGATGTTAGTGACCGTGGGCATAAAATTCGGCCAATTTTAGATCATATTAACAAGGCTATGCCGGATGCGTATACTTATTCAAAAAAGCTGTCAATCGATGAACATATGGTAAAGTTTAAGGAACATAATGCTATGAAACAGTACATGAAGGACAAACCTATTTCGTGGGGATTCAAACTTTGGTGTTTATGTAAGGCAGAAACCGGGAACTTATACAATATTGACATTTACACCGGAAAAAAACCATTTGTTGAGCACGGTCTTGGCGAGGCTGTTGTTTTGCAGTTATGCGAGCCACTGGCAAAAAAAGGGGTTGAAGTTTACCTCGACAATTTTTTTACAAGCCTGAACTTAATGCACATTCTCCAGCAAAATGATATAATGGCGTGCGGAACCATTCGATGTAATAGAAAGCACATACCGAAGAATTTTCCAGCGGATAAATATATGAAAAGAGGGGACATAAGTTACTTCATGTCTTATAGCATTTCCGTAGTCAGATGGATGGATAATCGTGGTGTCTACCTCGCCTCAAATTTTATTGATCCAACAGCGGTATTCAAGGCCAAGCGACGTGTAGCTGGACAAGCTGGTAAAATAGATATTGATTGCCCCCTGATTATACAGCACTATAACAAAGGAATGGGAGGTGTCGATCTAATGGATCAAAAAAAAGTATATTATGAGTACGATCGTAGAAGTAAATGGCGTTTTTATTTACGTTTGTTCTTCGACCTTTTCGCGTTATGTGTTCACAATAGCAATATAATATATAAAAAACTCATATTGGCCAACAGTTCCTCAATCAATTTGACCTCAATTGAATTTCGGGCAGCTTTAGCCAAAGAGTTGATAAGTAGCTTCAATTCAAGGAAGCGTGCCTTTTCAGCCGCAACCAAATGCGGAACCCATTTTATAAGCAAACCTTGGAAACGGTGTTCTCATTGTGCTTCCAATAATAAGTATAGTCGCACAAATGTTTTTTGCGTTCAATGTAATGTGTTCCTTTGCTTCACTACGTCCCGTAATTGCTTTGAAATCTATCACGAACAACAATAATTATAATAAATTTTTGTGATCTCTTGTATTTTTCTTTACGTTTTAAATAAAAACTGATTTTTAAATTGTTTCTGCAATTATATAATTTGGGATGAAAAATTTCGTTTCAACCCATAGGCAACTATATTTGCCAAGCAAAATGAGGGACTTTGAGGGTTCCAAGGAGGGCAATTTTTTTTCATAACTACTATTAGACCATAGATCGCGAAAATATAACACATAAGTAAATCGCTTCAGCCAAAAATGTTTGGTCGTCAAAGGGTTAAGGTTGTACTTTCTTGAACCATTTAATGTTTTTTGCATATTTTGCTCACAACTTTGTCAGATTCATCAGACGTATCAAAATAATTTTTAAATTTTTCCATGGTTGTTATTTCAATACTTTTTGATGTAATTGTATTTTTTAATAAAATAATTAGCATTAATAAATTAATTTGCGTGCTTTAAGTTAAATTTTTTTTTAATGTTTTTAGAATTTCTTAAAAACTTTTTTATGCGCTGTGTAAAAAGTGTGTATAAGCCTTTCACCATCAAAATGTATACTATGTACATGAATGAGATGGGTGCACAAAAAGTATATACTTCTTTCTTATCTCTCTCACACAAAATCAAAGGATGAGCAAAAAAACTGATCTAGGTAAAACCTGACGAAAACGGAAAGAATTTATTTGTTATTGCAATTCGTGTTTAAATAAAAATTAAAAATTTTTTTAATTTTTTGTAAAGTTAAATAATTGAAATTAAAAATTCATTCATGTACATAGTATATGTACATTTTGATGGTGAAAGGCTTATACACACTTTTTACACAGCGCATAAAAAAGTTTTTAAGAAATTCTAAAAACATTAAAAAAAAATTTAACTTAAAGCACGCAAACACACTTGCTAATTATTTGATTAAAAAATACAATTACATCAAAAAGTATTGAAATAACAACCATGGAAAAACTTAAAAATTATTTTGATACGTCTGATGAATCTGACAAAGTTGTGAGCAAAATATGCAAAAAACATTAAATGGTTCAAGAAAGTACAACCTTAAATCTCATTTAACGAAATTACATAAAGTAGAAATTGAAAAGGTGACAATAAAATGTAATAGTAAAATTATAAAGAAACACAAAGTTGTAAAAGAAAAATTTGAAATTATTAAACATGAAGCAATTAAACCGTACATTGCCTTAGTGACAGAAAGCGGACTACCCTTTGATATATTAAATTCTGATACTATGCGCAATTCACTAAAACCAATTAGTAGTGTCTTAAAGAACAGTGAAAATAAAATGTTTGCTTTAAATGCAGACAATGCGAAAAAAAAATGTTATCTGAAGTAGTTTCTAAATTTCGTAAAATTATTAAAAATGAACTGTTTTCTATAAAAATAGACAGTGCAACTAGATTGGAAAGAAGCATATTTGGAATTAGCCTTCAGTATTGCCAGGACGGTATCATAATTTTTAGAGTTATTGGAATGTTAGGACTTAAAGGTTATGGTTCCACTAAATCAAAAAACTTAGCTGCTGAAATATTAAAAACCTTAAGCAAATAAAGACTTAGTTTAAACCAAGTTATTGCCATAACTTCTGATAATGGTGCCAATATTCTCAAGACAACTTCTTTATTATCAAAATGCATCGCAAATTATGATGAAGGAAATAGTTTGAATAATGATGAATATCAAAAAATGTTACATGAAATAGAAAACAATAGTGACATTAATTTGGGAGACATTACAATATGCAGATGCGCAGCACATACCGCTAAACTCGTTGCAATAAATGTTCTAAAAAATTCTAATATGAAAGAATTTATACTATAATCCAGAAACCTAGAAATTCTTGCGAAAATCATCAAATGGACTTCGGTGTTTCTTCGAGTTTAATAAGATTCGAATTCCACAAATAGATTGTCCTACACGATGGTGATCTAGGTATAAAATGCTTAAAGACATAAAACTTGCAAAACCATTAAGGTATTAATAAAAACAATATTGAAGGTGACTTTTTTTGAAATTAACGAACAATTCTGGAAGAACGTGGATGACTTTTTATTGGTGCTTAGTCCTATTAACGATATTATACTAATTAATCAAAAGGAGAGTCTTAACTACGGTGATTTCTATGCAAGTTGGCTAAAATCAAAGTTATTAATTAAACGTATTATCGATGAATCGGTTTAAAACTCGTTTGCTAAAACTCTTGGTAATTTAACATTTCGGCAAATTGAAAAGCGGTCAGCAAACCTTATAAAGAACGACATACTAATTTGTTGTCTATATTTAGATCCAAGATTCCATCACACCTTGTCCCAAGATTCCAAAGAAAGAGCTGTGATATATCTTAAAAAATTATGGGATCGGTTTATTTTATTGAACAAAAACTATTCAACTAAGGAGTCTAATAAATTAGATGATACTAACGTTAATGACGATGAAGACATATTGACAGCGTTTTTACGTCAAGATGTACCTGAGGGAAAAAAGGCTGATAACGTATATTTAAAAATTGAAAGGATAAAGATAACATTTCAGAAAAGCACAGTTTGCGTATAGGAGTATTGGCGAGAAAGAAAATGTATAGATAAGGAGGTATACGAGCTTGCAAACATTATATTTGGCGTTCCACCAACGCAGGTAAATCAATTCATATAATCTTGAACTATTACATAACAAACTTTGAATTGTTTTATATTTAATATTCTATACACATAAACATATATATCTTGTTTATACAACATACATGATGTATATCTTGCAGGTTACAATATAAAGAGCTTTCTCAGCCTTAAGAATTATCTTGAGTGAATCTAGAAATAGAGTAAGTTCCGAAACGGTCGAAAATATACTGCTGGTCAACTTAAATCCAAACCTTCTTGACGAAGCAATAGAGGAGAAAAATCTTTAAAAAATAACTAATTATTAAAATAAAAATTAAAAATCTTATGTGTTACGTTAGTGGTATATGTTCTACTAAGATGAAATTTCTTATAATTTATTCACAGTTTTAATGTATAATTATTATGAATAAAGCAATGAGAATACGTTTAATTAAATAAATTTGGTTTATTATTAGTAAATTAGTAATTTTTTTACCTAATTTACTTATGTGCCCTTAATTATTAAAGTGGTATAATGCCTATAGTACACGGCGTGTAAAAATCCAAATGCGTATGTGGCTATGACGTCACGAGTATTTTCAACATGTTGGTTACATTTTTAAAATTACTAGTAGTAGCTTTATGAGGTAAAATTTTGATAGTATTTTTGTTCCAAAATATAAATGAGGCAGCACATTTGTAAGCATGTGAATATCTTAATGTATATAAATGGTAAACTACTAATTATCTCGACCAAAGAAATATATGTATGACTAAGGCCACTTTCATAATTAAAGGCACATTCAATTTCATATTTCGTTTTGTTTTTTAGGTTTAAAAATCGAGGCGCATACATATACATACATATGTATGTCTTTAAGGGATGGTTTTATTACTTACCTAGAATTTTGTGTGCTAATTCTAAATTCAAAAGGATCAATTTCAGTCCAAGAAGTCGTTAGCAGTCAGGTCATTTGGAATTTTCATTTATGAATAAAAAATAAATACCGCAAGAATGCGGTCTATTTTGATCTACTGATCAATTTTGTTTATATTTTTGGTGCACCTCTTTTTGCGTGAATCAAGTCATTTGGAAGTTTCGTTTATGAATAAAGAAATAAATACCGCAATGTGATCTATTTTGTTTATATTTTTAGTGAACCTCTGTTTGCGTGAATCAGTCATTTGGAATTTTCATTTATGAATAAAGAAATAAATCCCGCAAGAAAGCGGAATGTTAGTTGTTACCTTTAATATTTTTCAAGGTGAAGTTTCTTATTTTATTATTGCTCTTACTTCTTTCTCGAATCAAATAATTTGGAATGTAAAATATCATTTGGAATGAAAAATATTTGAAAAGCTAAATTTTATTCGCATGGCTTATATAATTAAATCAAAACTTACATGTTTTATTATTGTTTTTAGTATACATATCGTCGCTGTTTTAACTACATGACCTAACGACATATTTTTGAAAAATTAGTTAAGTCCTCTACTAGACATTATAAGTCATAATACACATTGTCTACAATTTTCACGACTGTAAGCATTACTTTTGTGCCTATATAAGAATGAGTGTATAAATGAACCATAAAAGCTGCTCTCCTGTTAAATTTTTAAAATGTTACTTAGGTCAGATAGTTAAAACAGCGACGATATGTGTATGATTTTAATATAATTGTTTTTATCAGCGCGTCCATTTAATTATAATTTGTTGCACGTTTTGTAAAAAAAATATAAAAAATGAGTTCACAAATACCATTTTCATCAATTTTGTCTGTCGGGAATTTGGTTTTATAAATTTAAATAGTAAAATAATAAAACACCAACATCTACAATGCGCTAGAAGAAAAACCTACAAAGATATACATAGGTAATTGTGATCATTCTGCATTGACATTTGATTTGGGAAGAGCTTATTAATTATTTAAAGTTATGATTCTATCGGACGTATTAAAAGTTTTTTTCATTATTACAACTTTAGTTTAACCTAAAGTGAGCGATTATTTAAGGGCAAGTTTGTCCTACCTGGTAAGTTGAATTAACGTATTTTTTAGGAATATCTAATATGAATTGTAGTTTTACTATTTTATTCATCCTAGAAGGAAATGTTTTCTTAGTGAACATTTTATTTACTAGCACATTCTAAGTAAAATATATTTAAAAAAAGCAATAATTAAAATTATTATTATTACTATTATTATTATTAATAATGCGTAAATTAATTTACATACGTACACACATAAATATACAACATACACACATAGTCAAATGCACACACTCATCTTCAATCATTCCACTTTACGCATCAAAATGAGACACAACTATTTTTTGCCATAAAAATGCATATTTCTTCAAAATATTTCTTGAAAATATTTTCAAAATACCAATATTTCTTGTTTGCATATCTACATATTTTTCTCAAATATTTCAATTTTCTCATATTTCTCAGAGTAGTTGAATGGCGAAATATTTATGTAGCACTAATTTTTAGAGTTGAAATATTTTTCGGTAGTTGTTATTTATAATATTTGTGTGCTATAATATTTTGCAGTTACAAAAATATAACACAAGCTAATATGCAAAAATTTAAATCTGTGTACTGCGTAAAATATTATTGTGGATATATTTGGATTTTGTGTGCATAGAAAAATATTACTACAAAAATATTTCTGTTTTGTTTGCTATGGAAAATATTAAATAGTGTGAAGGTATAAGATATTTATTTGCGCATACTTGTAATATGCAATACACTTGAATATTTTTATTATGTACTTTGTCACAAATTCAAACAAGTCATATTTTCATAATAGTCATGTTTAAACTAAAAATGTTTAAAAACTAATTTTTGAACCCTGGTCAGAACTATAAGAATGAGACCAGAAGATAATTTAATAAAAGATGGTGAATCATTCGTTGTGAAATCTTAAACAAGTGCGGATCATTTTTATTACAAAAGTAGTTTTGGAAAATGTGATTTTTTGAAAAAGGACTCTTTAAAAGGAAAAATGTACTTTTTGTAGAAAGTACTTTTTGGAAAGTATACTTTTTTGGAAAAGTACTGTTTGGAAAATGTACCTTTTGGGATTTTTTGTAATGAAATGCAAAATATAATGAAATCGGTCCAAACACGTTGACACCCTAAAATATAGGATATACTGAAAATATTATTAAGCGAGTACCAGACAATATATAATATAATGTACATACATTTTATGTGCAAGAGTGTTTGTGTGCGTTTATTTAAAAGCACATATATGTCACCCACTTTAGAATTACGAACAAGTGCAGTAACGGAAGAGAGAGAGAGAAAGTGCTCTCTATAATAGAGAGCACATTCCACACACAAATGTATGTACATAATATGCATTTTATTTACAACATATATTCAATGTCTACGTCAAAAAATAAAACAACTGAACTGCGCAATGCACAATCTTGATTTTTTGATTCATCATGGCTCCCCGCCTTTAATTAATCTCTACTCTGTCTTAATGTAACAAAAATCTACAGAAAACGTACAACATAACAAAAAAGTTAAAGTAAAATACGTGTGCGCTTGCTCATGTGACTTGATGTGCTGCTCATTTCGTGTTCCACTCAGAAAATAAGTAGTGCCAATTTGCCCATGCTCATAGGTGTGCTGTAAGCACATAAAAACCCCCTCTTACGCCCAATGTGTTTTGAACCGATTTCATTATATATTGTATTTCTTTCTCAAAAATTCCAAAAAGTACATTTTCATAAAAGTACATTTTCTAAAAAGTAAATTTTCTTAAAAAATACTTTTTTACAAAAAGTTTCTTTTTCCTAAAAAGGGCTTTGAGCGATAAGTATCATTTTAAAGAGTCACTTTCCAGAAAATTATATTTTCCTGAAAGGACTTTCTTCAAAATGTATTGTTACTAAGAAAAAAAATTTATTAAATAAGTACCCTTTTCAAAAAGTGATATTTTCAAAAAGTTCAAGGAGTACTTTTTGCAAAAATTTTAATTTTCCAAAAAGTACCTTATTTTAAAAAGTACTTTTTCAAAAAAGTACCTTTGTCTCAAAGGTGCTGTTTCCAACAAGTGCCTTTTATGAAAAGTACATTTTCCAAAAAGTATTACTTTTTCCAAAATGTATCTCTTCATTAAAACTACTTTTTTTCCTAAAAAGTACTTTTCCAAAAAGTACGTTTGCCAAAAAGTACCTGTTCTAAAAAGAACTTTTTCTTAAAAGTAATTTTATCAAAAAGTACTTTTCCTAAAAAGTACCTTTTTCTAATAAATAATTTTCCCAAAATCTACCTTTTTTCAAAAAATACTTTTCCCAAAAAGTACTTTTTTCTAAAAAGTAATTTTTCCAAAGAGTACCTTTTTCCAAAAAATACTTATTTTAAATGTATCTTTTTCTAAAAACAGATTTTCCCAAAAAGCACATTTTTCAAAAAATACTTTCTTCAAAAAGAACCTTTTCCTTAAAAGTACTTTCTTAATAAAGTATATATTTCAAATAGTACCTTTTTCTAAAAGGTGCTTTTTAAAAAAGGTACTTTTTAACTTTTTAATGCCAATGCTACTTTTAATAATTTAAAAAATATGTCAAATGCAAAAAAGGTACCAAAATATAGTTTGTATCCCCTTTTAAACACTAAAAGTGCACATATTACAGCATTCTTATCCTTTTGGAATTTTTAGTCTATCTGCTGTAGTTTCCGAGATATAAAGATACCAATTTTACCCTTTTTACTCCCTTAGCACTTTTTGCGCAGTTAAAAACAACATACATTTTATTACCACAGCTTCTACTGACGTGTAAAAAGTCATAGTAAATTATTTTTACATTCATGTTTATGTTTAATTTACCATTAACATAAAGGTACTTAAAACGGGTAAAATTTTAACCCTTATAAGTGGAAATTTCCTGAAAGTGTCAAACGCATTCAAGGTTCTGTCCAGAAGAAAGGAACACACCAAAAAGTTCTCTGCTACGTTCAATAATTTAAAAGATATATTGAGTGCAAAAAAGTACCAAAATTCAGTTTTTACCCCGTTTTAACCCCTAACAGTAAACATATTGAAAAAGTACTTAACACGTGTCGGCTTATTTTTTACAAGCAATCGTATCATTTTAAAATTTTTAGTCTTTCTAATGTAGTTCACGAGATATAATGACATCAATTTTACCCCCTCCCGCGTTCGAATTTCAAAAAATCCCTTCTTTCCTTTTCCGATGTATAGATCCATACATCGGAAAAGGAATCTACACCCCAAATTTTATCTGTAAAGCTATTGTGGTTTTGGGCTGGGCGATGATATGTCAAAAAGAACTCAACTTGCTGCCTAACTTGAATGTTTATGCGAATAATTCTTTTGCATTCGTTCTTTAGAATTATAAAATAAAATTCGGAAAAGAATTCTGTTTTAAATTCTTGTTTTTTAATTCTTCTCGCAAAAGAATTAAATCAACTTTTGTCTATTTAATTCGTTTGCGAGGAGAACGAAAAAAACAAGAATTTGAAATAGAATTCTTTTCCGAATTTTATTTTTAAAATTCTGAACACAAATTTTAAAACGAACGAAAAAATAAAATATTGATTACGTATGATTATTTTTCCAATCACACATTGCTGTTCACTTGTCTGAACCTATTAGTTATAAATAAAACTTAAAAAAAAATAAACCGACTTCAAAAAAAGCAATAAAAATCTAAAAACAAGTAAGAGCGCTATATTCGGCTGTGCCGCATCTTATATACCCTTTACCAAAGTGCGCTTATGTAGTATAGAGATACATACATAAGCACAGAGATATGTAGGTACATATTAATTTTGTGAAAAAATTCATACTTTTTGTGCAAAATTTAGGTTTTAGGCATTATGTTTAATTTGGTGCTTTTTTTGCGATTTTTTTCATATAGGCAATTATTTTGGTTTTGGCGATTTTTTCGGTTTTTGGCGTTTTTTTAATTTTGGTGATTTTTTCGTTCTGGCGTTTTTTTTTGATTTTGACGATTTTTTTTTCATTTAGATGATTTTTTTATTTTTTAAATATTTTTTTTTATTTTTTTGTGGCAATTTTTTTAGTTATGACACTTTTTTTCTCTTTTTTTTAATTTTGGCGACTTTTTTCCTTTTGGCAATTTGTTTGATTTTGACAATTTTTTTCATTTAGGCTATTTTTTAATTTTTGGCGATTTTTTTCATATAGGCAACTTTTTTTTTTTGTTTTGGCTATTTTTTCGGTTTTTAACGTTTTTATTTCTTTTTGGAAATTTTTTAGTTTTGACACTTTTTTCTCGTTTTGGCGTTTTTTTCGGTTTTTGGCGTTTTTTATATTTTGGCGATTTTTTTTTACAATTTTTGTTTGTTTTGGCGATTTTTTTCAGTGTTTGGCGTTTTTTTTAATTTTGGCGATTTTTTTTCATATAGGATATTTTTTTTGGCGAATTTTTTCGGTTTTTTGCGTTTTTTTTTTAATTTTGGCGATTTATTTTCGTTTGGCGATTTTTTTGATTTTGACGATTTTTTTTCATTTTTGGCGATTTTTGTTCATATAAGCATTTTATTTTGTTTCGGCCATTTTTGCGGATTTTTGTCATTGTGGGAATTTTGTTTTGTTTTGACACTTTTATCTCGTTCTGGCGATTTTTTCCTTTTTTTGGCGTTTTTTTAATTTTGGCGATTTTTTTTCGTTGTGGCGAATTTTTTGATTTTGCCGATTTTTTGTCATATAAGCGATTTTTTTAATTTTTGGCGATTTTTTTGTTTTGGTGATTTTTTTCGGTTTTCGGCGTTTTTTTTTAATTTTGGCGATTTAGTTTCGTTTTGGCGATTTTTTTGATTCTGGCGATTTTTATTCATTTTGGCGACTTTTTTTCATTTTTGGTGATTTTTGTTCACATAAGCATTTTTTTTTGTTTTGGCGAATTTTGCGGATTTTTGTGGTTGTGGGAATTTTTTTTTTGTTTTGACACTTTTTTCTCGTTTTGGCGATTTTTTTCGGTTTTTGACGTTTTTTTAGTTTTGGCGACTTTTTTTTTGTTTTGGCGATTTTTTTCAGTGTTTGGCGTTTTTTTTTAATTTTATCGATTTATTTTCGTTTTGGCGATTTTTTTTAATTTTTGACGATTTTATAATTTTTGGATTTTTTAGTTTGAACGTTTTTGAAAATTTCAAGAGTTTAACTCTTACAGTTTTCAAGATATAGCAATTTGTCAAAATTACATAGTCAAAATTTCATTAACTGATGGACCACCCTTTAATTTAAATTTTTTTAATTTTAGTGTTAATTGTTGTAGCCTATATAAAGATACAAATTTCAAGTGTCAATATACATACATACATATGTATGTATATACAATTGTATGTATATTACATGGTATTTTTTCAGGTTTTGGCGATTTTTTTCGGTTTGGCGATTTTATAATTTTCGGATTTTTTAGTTTTACCGGTTTTGAAAATTTCAAGAGTTTACCTCTTACGGTTTCCAAGATAAATTTGTCAAAATTACATGGTCAAAATTGCATTAATTTAAATTTTTTAATATTTTAATGTTTATTGTTGTAGCCTATATAAAAAAACACTAATTTTACAAATTTCAAGTATCAATATACGTATGTACATACAATTGTATGTATATTACATGGGATTTTAAAAGTTTTCGTCACTCATTTTGGAACACCCTTTAATTGTAAGCTTTTATATATTTGTTGTTGTAGCGACCAAAGTTCTACATACACTGTCCAAATTTCAGACCCGTAGCTTTTACCATTCCTGAGAAAATAGCCTTCTTCCTGAAACATGAAATATGTTTAATTATTAGAAAAAGAGTTAAAGTTTTCCAACCCTGGAAACGTTTTTTTAATTTAATAAACAAATATATAAAAGCTTAAAATTAAAGGGTGTTCCAAAATGAGTGACGAAAACGTTTAAAATCCTATCTAATATACATACAATTGTATAATGTATGTACAATGCATATTGACACTTGAAATTTGTAAAATTAGTGTATTTTTATATATGCTACAAAAATTAACACTAAAATTAAAAAAATTTAAATTAAAGGGTGGTCCATCAGTTAATGCAATTTTGACTATGTAATTTTAACAAATTGCTATATCTTGGAAACCGTAAGAGCTGAACTGTTGAAATTTTCAGAAACGGTAAAACTAAAAAATCCAAAAATTATAGAATCGCCAAAAATTAAAAAAAATCGGCAAAACGAAAAAAATCGCCAAAATGAAAAAAAGCTAAAATTAAAAAAAACGCCAAGAACCGAAAGAAATCGCCAAAACGAGAAAAACGTGTCAAAACTAAAAATAAATTTCCACAATGACAAAAAAAACCCAAAAACCGCAAAAATCGCCAAAACAAAAAAAAAATTGTTATATGAACAAAAATCGCCAAAAATTAAAAAAAAATCGCTTAAATGAAAAAAAATCGCCAAAACGAAAATAAATCGCCAAAATTAAAAAAAAAACGCCAAACACTGAAAAAAATCGCCAAAACAAAAAAAATCGCCAAAACGAAAATAAAGCGCCAAAATTAAAAAAAACGCCAAACACTGAATAAAATCAACAAAAGAAAAAAGAATTGCCTATGTGAAAAAAATCGCCAAAAATTAAAAAAATCACTTATATGAAAAAAATCGGCAAAATCAAAAAATTCGCCAAAATTAAAAAACGCCAAAAACCCAAAAAAATCGCCAAAACGAGAAAAAAGTGTCAAAACGAAACAAAATTCCCACAATGACAAAAACCCGCAAAAATCGCCGAAACAAAAAAAAGGTTATATGAACAAAAATCGCCAAAAATGAAAAAAAAATCGTCAAAATCAAAAAAAATCGCTAAACGAAAATAAATCGCCAAAATTAAAAAAAAAACGCCACACACTAAAAAAATGGCCAAAACAAACAAAAATTGTCTATATGAAAAAAAGCGCCAAAATAAAAAAACGCCAAAAACCGAAAAAAATCGCCAAAACGAGAAATTAGTGTCAAAACTAAAAAATTGCCAAAAAGAAATAAAAACGCCAAAAACCGAAAAAATCGCCAAAACAAAAAAAAAAATTGCCTATATGAAAAAAATTGTCAAAATCAAACAAATTGCCAAAAGAAAAAAAGTCGCCAAAATTAAAAAAACGAGAAAAAAAGTGTCAAAACTAAAAAAATTGCCACAAAAAAATAAAAATATAATATATATATAAAAAATAAAAAAATCGTCTAAATGAATAAAAATCGTCAAAATCAAAAAATCCGCAGAGCGAAAAAATCACCAAAATTAAAAAAAAAACGCCAAAAACCGAAAAATCGCCAAAACCAAAATAATTGCCTATATGAAAAAAAAATCGCAAAAAATCACCAAATTAAACATAATGCCTAAAACCTAAAAATTCCACAAAAAGTATGAATTTTTTCACAAAATTAATATGTACCTACATATGTATCTGTGTGCTTATGTATGTATCTCTATATTACATAAAGGCACTTTGGTAAAGGGCATATAAGATTCGGCACAGCCGAATATATGTAGCACTCTTACTTGTTTTGTTTGTTTTGTATTTACGTGAAATCAGGGAACTTGCAGAGAACGTACATCATCATTTCAATGATGAGCAGTTTTGTTAAATGTGAACCCATGGGCGTCAATGACATGTCTGTATTAAAATCATACGTTTTGCACCTAAATTAAACCAATTCATTTTGCATGGCTATTTTTCATTCATATATGTATGTATGTGCATATATTTTTGATGTACATACATGTATAAATGTTTAATGACATAAGTAAATTTCCTTTTCCAGGTATGGAATCTCAACAGCAACAGCACCAAGCGCAACGTCCATATTTCGATGATGTAAATGCGAGAAATATCACAGTAGTTGCAGATGAAACTGCTATTTTAAAGTGTCGTGTTAAAAATAAAGGCAATCGTACTGTATCTTGGATGCGTAAAAGGGACTTGCACATACTTACTACCAATATATATACATATTCGGGCGATCAACGATTTTCTGTTGTCCATCCGCCTGGAAGTGATGACTGGGATTTGAAAATAGAATATGCACAACAACGTGATAGTGGCATTTATGAATGCCAAGTGAACACGGAACCAAAAATCAATTTAGCTATACTGCTAGAAGTAACAGGTATGTATGTATATTATAATTATTCAATTAAGTTGAATGCCCTACACTCAAAGAAATACTTCCTATCAATGATAGGATTAATAGTTTTATTTGCAGTCGACTATCGATGGTTATTTGTAGTTCGATACTAATGACAATAACAGTCAAATTAACGACATCTAACGTTGTCGTTCGCAATCATTTTTAACGGCAAACAGGTGATTTGGGTCCCACTAAGCGTTCTCAGTAGGACAAGTCGATCGACAATGAATGCGAATGATAACGTAACCATTTTCATACAAATTTGGTACCCACTATGAAAAGCCAAGGGACAATAAATGTCGAAATCAGTCACTTGTGTTATACTTATCGACAAAACAAAAAAAATTCATATGCATGTACATAAACACCAAGTTTTTAAACACAAATTTACATTTATGAAAATGGAAAATTAATTATAAATTTTTGTTTTTTTTTAATTTTGTAATTTTGCTCTACAAAACTTACACACATACATATTTATGTCCATTTTTGTCATAATCTTCTACTTTTTTTTGATTTACATACTTATGTACTCGTATATGTATATTTTTTTAATACATCCCAGCTAAAAAAATATGTATGGAGCAGATAAGATATCCCATATATGGTTCGGATCCGAAAAATGAGGGTATATGGGCATATATGATTATATATATACATACATTTTCATACATGTATGTGTAAATTCCCTCCACAGTATGCAAAGTTCATATTCATACACTCTTGATTCACAAAAGCTCACTGCTGTGCAATAAATTAAATTACTAAAATTAAATTTTTTTAGACTTGAGAGAGAGGTTGTATTTAATGAAACATTTCTTTGGACAAATAATTCAAAACGAACTAAAAGTTCAATCAGATTAAAAACTAACGCAATTAATTATAAAAGCAAAAATAATCCGTCTAACAATAGTTTTCAATACAGTAATATGAACTTTGTTTCTTATCTAGAGAATTTTGTTATTTTCTATAAAATTAATGACTGGATTATCCTTTTGATTATTTGATATATTAAATGGGGCCACAATGTATAAAATCATACAAGAATGGTTTTTTTGTATCAAAAAGTATTTCTTTTTTAAACGTTAAGGGTACGCATATAAACTTTGCATACCGTATGTATTTTCTAATGGATTTCCAATTCAGTAGTGATAAAATTCCAAGCTTTTTGGATTGCAAAAACGATCTTATGTTAGATATCATGTATGCATACATTCTCATATGGCTCCATACATAAAATCTTATATTTATACATATATGGATCCACATATGAAGAGCTTCATAATTAAATTTTCATATATGAGCTCATATGTTATAATACATTTCATATATTTGTCCATATATTAGTTCATATATAATAGTTTTGCCATGTATAATCCCATATATTTCCATACATGAATTCATACATATTCATATGTAGTTATATACATTCATGTATTAAAAATATATGTACCATATATAATATTTTTAGCTGGGATGTGTTAATTTATTGTATCTTCAAATATGAATCAACAATGGTGGTATTCGATGTTTGATGCAAACTGTCATGCGTAAATGCTAATACAAAATATCGTAGCTTTTCTTTGGATTATATGTGTATTTTGTTGTTGGATTTGAAAGAAAAGCTACGATATTTTGCATTTGCACTTACGCAATACAATTTGCATCAAACATCGAATACCGCCAATAAGTTTTCAAATCCTAAATCTAAAATATAATTATTAGGCCCGACTACTGTCGGACATAAACTTAGTGATAGTTATAAAAATACATAGCTAGTAATAATCAAAAAAGAAAAAAAAAGTATTTTCAAGCAATCCCATCGTGAGTGTTGAGTATAAGAGCCCTTGTGTCCCACTTTTTTAGGCAGATGTGTCCAGTAAAGTTTATAACATTACGAGCAAGCGGATAAGGATGTGACTCGAGTTTTGTTAAATATTTGCCTGCGTATTTTGCAATTTCTTCAATAACTATTGGCATATTGAAATCACGATGTATATTTAAATTTTTGATGTATCATGGAACCGATGTTATCAAACGTAAAATTTTGTTTTGCCTTCGTTGGATTCTCTCGACATTGGAAGCAGAAGCAGTGCACCATAGTTGAATTCCTTAGCACCATATAGGTTTCAAAAGCGACTTGTATATCAAAAGTAAGTTTGCAATCTAGACTGAGAGTTGAATTTTTAACAATCATCCAATGTAACTGAGTTAACTTTAGTTTCATTTGTGTTAGCTTTGAGTCAATATGTTGTTTCCATGTAAGTACTCGATCAAGGTGTATACCAAGGTATTTTACATGTAAATGTTGAGGAACAATGTGATTATTGATTCTAATGTGGGAACAATTATCTTTTCGTAGGGTAAATGTTACCTGAGCACACTTCTGTTCGTTTACCTTTATTCTCCATAAGTTTAACCATAGTTCCAGCTAGTTAATATGTTCCTGAAGATATAGGAATGCCTCGTGGGGGTTTTCGTGCATACTTAGGCAGGCTGTATCATCGGCAACATAGATGTATGGATATTACTGCTCGCAGGCATATAACAAGTAAATATGAAATACAAAACTGGCCCCAGTAGACTCCCCTGGTTCAAACCGGATGAAATAGTAACATGCATAGTCATAAAGTCTCCTTCCACAACAGTAAGCTTCTGGGCAATAATGTAACTTTCCAAAAGATTTAGAATGTTTATTGGTATGTAAGTCTTCAATTTTAAAATTAGGCCTTCATGCCAAACTTTATCAAATGCCTGAGAAACGTCAATAAACAGTGCAGAGCAATACTTCTTTTCTTAAAAGCTCTTCTTATAAATTCAACTAATCTATGAGTTTGTTCAATGCTGACTTCTAAAACCAAATTGATAGTCTGGGATGAATCTACTACCTCTTACACAGAAAAAAATACCATCAAAATGCAACCAGCAAAACAAATTGTTAATAGTTAATTTAAATTGACATTTTTTCAATAAACTGAACTAACCAAATTTTATGTTATACATGGCGCAAAAACTCAAAAAATTCATTTTTGATATAACAAATTAAAATTTTTCTAGTCAATTAGTTTACTCAACAAAATTAATTGTTAAATTATATCATAACGGAATACGCACATGTAGAAGAAACAGAAGAACTAACATTTTGTGTGTATTCATTATTTGCTTATCTAATAACGATTTAGTCTTTAGCTGAGTGGTAAGTACATTAGTCTATTAATCAAGAGATTGCCGGTTCGACTCATCCAAACATCTTTAAAATTTAACCAAAAATAAAATTCTAAAAAAAATATAAAAAATACAAACAAAGAAACAACACATTAGAATTTGGAAAACAAATGCATTAAAAAAAATTTTCTGTTAACAACTCAATTTTTAATAACACAATATTTTAATTGGAAATAATTGAGTTGATTTTCTTTTCTTATGTTACAAATGTGTGTTTGTATTTACAAAAATCGTTGTAGGTGCCTTTTTAAATAATATTTTAATTGTATTCACAAATAAATTATTTGTATTTACAAATCTTTTTTTTTCTGTGTATATGGAGCCATATAAGAATGTATGCATACATGATATCTCACATAAGACCGGTATGCAAAGTTTATATGCGTACCCTCAACGTTTAAGAAAGAAAAACTTTTTGTTAAAAGAAAACCATTCTTGTAGGATTTTCTACATTGTGGCCAAAGAATAATCCAGTCATTAATTTAATAGAAAATAACAAAATACTCTGGATAAGAAACAAAGTTCATATTACTGTATTAAAAACTATTGTTAGAGAGATTATTTTTTCTTTTATAATTAATTGCATTAGTTTTTAATCGGATTTCTTAAGCTAAATGTACGAATATGATTTATGTGTTTTTTCAATTATTGATTCACCTTTTGATGAATGAAATGACTTAGTTCGTTTTGAATTATTTGTACAAACAAATGTTTCATTAAATAAAACCTCTCTCTCAAGTCTAAATAAAATATTAAATTTTATTAATTTAATTTATTGCACAGCAGTGCGCTTTTGTGAATCAAGAGTGTATGAATGTGAACTTTGCATACTGTGGAGGAAATTTACACATTCATGTATGAAAATGTATGAATATATATAATCATATGTGCCCATATACCCTAATTTTTGGTATCCGAACCATATATGGGATATCATATATGCTCCATACATATTTTTTTAACTGGGTATATAAAATTTTATGAAATAAACCAGATTAAAAACTAATGCACTTAAAAACAAGTAAGAGCGCTATATTCGGCTGTGCCGAATCTTATATACCCTTTACCAAAGTGCGTTTATGTAGTATAGAGATACATACATAGGCACAGAGATGTGTAGGTACATATTAATTTTGTAAACAAATTCATACTTTTATCTCTAGTGCAATTTTTAGGTTTTTGGCATTATGTACAATTTGGTGCTTATTAAATTTTGGCGATTTATTATATTTTGCTGATTTTTTTAGTTTTGGCGATTTTTTTTATATAGGCAATTTTTTTTTTGGTTTTGGCGATTTTTTTCGGTTTTTGGCGTTATTTTAATTTTGGCGATTTTTTTATTTCTGGCGATTTTTTTGATTTTGACGATTTTTTTTCATTTAGGCGATTTTATTTTTTATATATTTAATTTTTTTTTATTTTTTTGTGGCAATTTTTTTAGTTTTGACACTTTTTTTCTCGTTTTGGTGATTTTTTTGATTTTGAAAATTTTTTTTCATATAGGCGATTTTTTTATTTTTTGGTGATTTTTTTTCATATAGGCAATTTTTTTTTGTTTTGGAGATTTTTTTGGTTTTTGGCGTTTTTATTTCTTTTTGCCAATTTGTTTTATTTTTAACACTTTTTTCTCGTTTTGGCGATATTTTTCGGTTTTTGGCGTTTATTTAATTTTGACGATTTTTTTTGTTTTTGGCGGATTTTTTTGATTTTGACGATTTTTTTCCATTTAAGCGATTTTTTTAATTTTTGGCGATAATTTTTCATAAAGGCAATTTTTTTTGTTTTGGCGTTTTTTTCGGTTTTTGGCGTTTTTTTAATTTTGGCGATTTATTTTCGTTTTGGCGATTTTTTTGATTTTGGCGATTTTTGTTCATATAAGCATATTTTTTTAATTAGTGTTGTTATGGGAATTTTTACAATTTAAGTTTAAAATTTGTAAACGCACTAATAATCCCAAAATTATATTTTACTTATTCAGTAAAATATTTTTTTATTAAAATACATTGAAATTGATTATTGAGGGGTTTAGCTGGATCCTATGCGCATTTCACTGTTGCTAATGCAGATCATCAGGGAACCTTTACCCAAAGTTTCTTAGAACAACTAGAGTTATTATGTTATAAACTTTCATTTAAATAAATGAGAAGCTCAACAACAAATAACAAAGTTGAAACAAGAACTCAATAATCAACATGTTTTTTATTTTCTTACTTTACCATTACTACACTGGCTGACTTTTTTTCAGCATCAAATTGTAGATATAAAGAGTATGTAAAAAGAAAATAAATGTAAATAACAACAACAGCTATTCAAGATAGAGTGTTGCCACACAAATAAATAAATGACAAGCTCAACAACAAATCTGCATTAGCAACAGTGAAATGCGCATAGGATCCAACATAACCCCTCAATAATCAATTTCAATGTATTTTAATAAAAAAAATATTTTACTGAATAAGTAAAATAATAATTTTGGAATTATTAGTGCGTTAACAAATTTTAAACATATTTTTTTTTTTGTTTTGTCGATTTTTGCGGATTTTTGTCATTGTGGGAATTTTTTTTGTTTTGACACTTTTTTTTCGTTTTGGCGATTATTTTCGGTTTTTGGCGTTTTTTTAATTTTGGGAATTTTTTTTCGTTTTGGCGATTTTTTTTCATATAAGCAATTTTTTTAATTTTTGGCGATTTTTTTCATGTAGGCAATTTTTTTTGGCGATTTTTTTCGGTTTTTGGTGTTTTTTTTAATTTTTGGCGATTCATTTTCGTTTTGCCGATTTTTTTTTATTTTGGTGATTTTTTTTCATTTAAACGATTTTTTTTAATTTTTGGCGATTTTTGTTCATATAAGCATTTTTTTTGTTTTAGCGATTTTTGGCGTTTTTTTTTGTCACTGTGGAAATTTATTTTTAGTTTTGACACGTTTTTCTCGTTTTGACGATTTTTTTCGGTTTATGGCGTTTTTTTTAAATTTTAGCGTTTTTTTCATTTAAGCGTTTTTTTTCGTTTTGGCGATTTTTTTAAATTTTTGGCGATTTTATAATTTTCGGATTTTTTAGTTAGACCGTTTTTGTAAATTTCAAGAGTTTAACTCTTACGGTTTCCAAGATATAGCAATTTGTCAAAATTACATAGTCAAAATTTCATTAACTGATGGACCACCCTTTAACTTAAATTTTTTTAATTTTAGTGTTAATTGTTGTAGCCTATATAAAAATACATTAATTTTACAAATTTCAAGTGTTAAGATACATATGTACATACAATTGTATGTATATTACATGAGATTTAAAAAGTTTTCGTCACTCATTTTGGAACACCCTTTTATTTTTAGCTCTTATATAATTGTTGTTGTAGCGACCAAAGTTCTACATACACTGTCCAAATTTCAGACCCGTAGCTTTTACCGTTCCTGAGAAAATAGCCTTCTTCCTAAAACATGAAATATGTTTAATTATACGGAGAAAAGTTAAAGTTTTCCACCCTGGAAACGTTTTTTTAGTTTGTTAAATTTTTTAAATTTTTTTTAATTATAAATACCAATTTTATTCATACCCAAGTATAAAATAAGTTAATTTAATAAAAAAGTAATAAAAACTAGTTTTCGGTAGTTATTTTCTATGGGAAAATAGAGTTTGAGTTTTCCAGCTCTGAAACCGTCTGCCCGATTTTGCTGATTTTCATTAGCAATTTTTCGGAGAATTTTTGAGACATCAGTCCAAGAACGAAGTCTCTAGCTGTTCTGGGAGCTTGGGAAAACCGATTTCACGTACAGACAGACGGGCAGACGGACATCGCTTGTTCGTCTTCCCTATGCATAAGGATCCAGAATATATATACTTTATGTGTCTCTTATTAATATTGTAGAAATTACAAACGGAATGACAAACCTATATATACCCTTTTACCATTTTTTTATGCTAACGCTAGTTTTCCACATAATTGTTGGCATTAACACGAACTTTGTTTCTTAAAAATATCTAAAGTATTCCGTTCTTTTGTTAAAAGTTAATAACTGACTTATTGTTTTGATTATTTGATTTATTAAATATGGCCACAATTATTATACATATACATCGTACAATAAGAATAGTTTTTTACATAACATTTTTTGTTTTATTTAACATTGAGGCTGTACTTGCATATATAAACGTCTGTCCGTCTGTCTGTACGTGAAATCGGGTTTCCCAAGCTCCCAGAAGAGCTAGAGACTTCGTTCTTGGACTGGTGTGTCAGAAATTTTCCGAAAAATTTTGCTATTGAAAATCAGCAAAATCGAGCAGACGGTTTCAGAGCTGGAAAACTCAAACTCTATTTTCCCATAGAAAATAACTACCGGAAACAAGTTTTTATTACTTTTTTATTAAATTAACTTATTTTATACTTCGGTATGAATAAAATTGGTATTTATAATTAAAAACAAAATTTTAAAATTTAAAAAATTAAAACAAGGTTTCCAGGGTTGGAAAACTTTAACTTTTTTCCTAATAATTAAACATATTTCATGTTTTAGGAAGAAGGCTATTTTCTCAGGAACGGTAAGAGCTACGGGTCTGAAATTTGGACAGTGTATGTAGAACTTTGATCGCTACAACAAGAAATACATGAGAATTAAAACTAAAGGGTGTTCCAAAACGAGCAACGAAAAATGTTAAAATCCCATCTAATATACATACAATTGTATGTACAAATGTACATATGTATATTGACACTTGAAATTTGAAAAATTAGTGCATTTTTATATAGGCTACAACAATTAACACTAAAATTAAAAACATTTAAATTAAAAGAGTGGTCCATCAGTTAATGCAATTTTGACTATGTAATTTTGACAAATTGCTATATCTTGGAAACCGTAAGAGTTAAACTCTTGAAATTTACAAAAACGGTCTAACTAAAAAATCCGAAAATTATAAAATCGCCAAAAATTTAAAAAAATCGCCAAAACGAAAAAAAACGCTTAAATGAAAAAAACGCTAAAATTTAAAAAAACGCCATAAACCGAAAAAAATCGTCAAAACGAGAAAAACGTGTCAAAACTAAAAATAAATTTCCACAATGACACAAAAACGCTAAAATGCTATTGAAAATCAGCAAAATCGGGCAGACGGTTTCAGAGCTGGAAAACTCAAACTCTATTTTCCCATAGAAAATAACTACCGAAAACAAGTTTTTATTACTTTTTTATTAAATTATCTTATTTTATACTTCGGTATGACTAAAATTGGGATTTATAAAAAAAAAAATTTAATAATCTAAAAAATTAAAAAAACGTTTCCAGGGTTGGAAAACTTTAACTTTTTTCATAATAATTAAACATATTTCATGTTTTAGGATGAAGGCTATTTTCTCAGGAACGGTAAGAGCTACGGGTCTGAAATTTGGACAGAGTATGTAGAACTTTGATCGCTACAACAACAAATACATGAGAATTAAAACTTAAAGGGTGGTCCAAACCGAGTGACGAAATTTTTTAAAATCGCATGTAATATGTATAATTGTATGTTTGTGTGTACATATATATATTGACACTTGAAATTTGCAATATGTGTATTTTTATATAGGCTACAACAACACTAAAATTAAAAACATTTTAATTAAAGGGTTGTCCATCAGTTAATGCAATTTTAGTATGTAATTTTGACAAATTGCTATATCTTGGAAACCGTAAGAGTTAAACTCTTGAAATTTTCAAAAACGGTCAAACTAAAAAATCCGAAAATTATAAAATCGCCAAAAATTTAAAAAAATCGCCAAAACGAAAAAAATCGCCAAAATGAAAACAAACGCAAAAATTAAAACAAAATGCCAATAACCGAATAAAATCGCCAAAACGAGAAAAACGTGTCAAAACTAAAAATAAATTTCCACAATGACAAAAAAACGCTAAAAACCGCAAAAATCGCCAAAAATTAAAAAAAAATTGCCTTAATGAAAAAAATCGCCAAAATCAAAAAAATTGCAAAAACGAAAATAAATCGCCGAAATTAAAAAAAAACGCCAAAAACGGACAAAAATCGCCAAAACAAAAAAAATTGCCTATATAAAAAAAAATCCCCAAAAATTAAAAAAAAAGCTTATATGAAAAAAAATCGGCAAAATCAAAAAAATCGCCAAAACGAAAATAAATCGCCAAAATTAAAAAAACGCCAAGAACCGAAAGAATCGCCAAAACGAGAAAAAAGTGTCAAAACAAAAAAAATTCCCATAATGACAAAAATACGCAAAAATCGCAACAAAAAAATGCTTATATGAACAAAAATCGCCAAAAATTAAAAAAAATCGCCAAGATCAAAAAAAATCGCCAAAACGAAAATCAATCGCCAAAATTAAATAAAACGCCAAAAAACCAAAAAAAAATCGCCAAAACAAAAAAAAAATTGCCTATATGAAAAAATCGCTAAAAAATTAAAAAAAATCGCTTAAATGAAAAAAAATCGTCAAAATCAAAAAAATCCACCAAAACGAAAAAAAATCGCCATAATTAAAAAAAATCGCTTAAATGAAAAAAAATCGTCAAAATCAAAAAAATCCACCCAAACGAAAAAAAATCGCCTAAATCAAAAACTCGCCAAAACGAAAATAAATCGCCAAAATTAAAAAAAACACCCAAAAACCGAAAAAAATCGTCAGAACAAAAAAAAAATCCCTATATGAAAAAAATCGCCAAAAATTAAAAAAATCGCTTAAATGAAAAAAATAACGTCAAAATCAAAAAAAATCCGCCAAAACGAATAAAAATCGCCAAAATTAAAAAAAAAACGCTAAAAACCAAAAAAAAACGCCAAAACGAGAAAAAAGTGTCAAAACTAAAAAATTGCCAAAAAGAAATCAAAACGCCAAAAACCGAAAAAATCGGCTATATGAAACAAAATCTCCAAAAATAAAAAAATCGCCTAAATGAAAAAAATTGTCAAAATCAAAAAAAAGTCACCAAAATTAAAAAACGCCAAAAACCGAAAAAATTTCCAAGGCCAAAAAAAAATTGCCTATATGAAAAAAAATCGCCAAAACTAAAAAAATCAGCAAAACAAAATAAATCGCCAAAATTTAAAACCCACCAAATTAAACATAATGCCAAAAACCTAAAAATTGTAGTAGAGAAAAAAGTATGAATTTTTTTCCCAAAATTAATATCTATGTACCTGCATATCTCTGTGCTTATGTATGTATCTCTATACTACATAAACGCACTTTGGTAAAGGGTATATAAGATTCGAATATAGCACTCTTACTTGTTGATTGTTTAATCATTTTAATATATATATATATATATATATATATATATATATATATATATATATATATGTATATAGGTATATAGATTGAACTATTGTGTAGGGCATGAGGGTGTCAGCCATGACCGACATATTTTTTTTCTTGGGTTGTGTTTTCAAAATTTTAAATAAAATCTATAAACCACTGTTTTTTATTTCAGCAATAGCCGTTGTCAAAGCTAGAATTTCCGAGACGCCATACTATGATGCCAAAGGTGGGACTAATCTTTCTTGTATTGATTTTTTTTCAGTAACAGATTTATTATTCATAAAACGGCATTTGCAAAGAAATGGCCAACCTTTATATAAAAACAAAATATTGTGGACGTTTACACAAAACTGCCGACAAATCAAAATTAAAATATGTACATACATATTGTTAATGTAATATGGTGGAACAACTAACAGAAATTATAGTATTAAAATTTCAATCCTTAAAAATATGTATATTATCGGCTTAAGTGGGGTAAACATTATCGAACATGAGTGACAGTCAAAAATTTAGCAGTTTTGTATGATGCTGCTGGCTGTTCAGACTATCGATCATGTTCGACACTCAAACCTTCATTCATGAAAAATATTGGGCACACGAAAAAAACACAAATTGGATGCGCATTATTGCTAACAAAATTTTTTTATTATGCTTTAATGAAATTTATTTGACATATTGTCAGAAGTGTAAATACTACAATAATTGAAATTTATTTGCTGGTGGTTTAGCATGTCTATATACGTATTTCATTGGCGCTTGAATCAAATCATCAGTAGACTGTTCAAAATTTGTGGTTGAAGTCTACTGATGATTTGGTTCAAGCGCCAATGAAATACGTATATAGACAGGCTAAACCACCAGCAAATAAATTTCAATTTTTTTATTATGAATTATTTTAATGTTTTATTATCTCTTACAACTCCTCGTACGATATTGTGTTATTGTTTTGTCTTTAACATCATACACAGCCTTGCATTTCATAAAAATATATAAAATTCTTTAAAAAAAGTAATTTTCCGCAACCGCTCAAAACACAACATGGCCGCTGACTGTCAGCCAACCACAAAAAATTCTGTGGTTGACTGACGAAATTCGTGTGCGCACTATCGATCAATGTAAAATTTTAGCAAAACTGTCATTCGATAGTGTGTACCCCACTTTAGAGTACAAACCTGCTAAATCCATTATTTTTTACTTTACGATACTATAACATTAAAAAAGGACAAGTTACTATCAAAAATGTTCGCCATTAAAAGTACTGCGATAAGATTTGGAAAAAATCTTGTTTGTCACAATATCTTTCACTACAATGTAGTCAAAGTGTCATGTCATTTCAAGGCAACCTGCTACTTGACAACTTTTTGCCCATATTAAAAAGCCAACATGTGTCCATTATTCTTTCCTGTATTAAAAATATATAAAAATATTGCCAAGTTAGCAGGTGGCCCAAATTTTGGATTGGAACTTGACCTTTTTTAATATTTCTATTTTTGTGAGCATATGACTCCCATTTTACAAGTTTTTTTATAAAAAGCTTTTAAGCTTAAAGTTTCCCTTGTTTTGGTTTAAATAAGATAAAGTTCGCATTTTGAGGAATCCAAATTACATAATTTCGAATGAACAAAATATACCAACCAGCTTAAAAAAATATGTATAATTATTATCCTCACAAAAACATAAATGTGAAAATAGGTCAAGTTCCTTTCCAAAATTTCGGCCATCAAAAGTAGTGAGACAAAAGTTTTGACCAAGTTCGTGTTTGGTACAATACCTATCTATCACTGCAATATGGTATGCATTATATACATTTGTAATCGTAAGGATGTTATATAATTTTTAGATAATTGACAAAATTTTTCCCGATGTAAAGAAATGAACAATTATACATTATTTTTTTCTTTCTTAGAAGAGTAAAAATATTGCCAAGTTGGCACATTATCTAGAAATTATATAACACCCTTACGATTACAAATTTATATAATGCATACCATATTGCAAATTATATTGCATATTGTACCAAACACGAACTTGGTCAAAACTTTTATCTCAATACTTTTGATGGCCGAAATTTTGGAAAGGAACTTGGCATTTTTTCACATTTATGTTTTTGTAAGGATTTGACTACTTTTGGGAAGGGTTTCTTAATAAAGCTTTTTAAACTTTAAATTTCTAGTCTGTTATAGTTCTATTCATAATATCTGCGCCAGTTCAAAAGGGTAGAATTACATAAAATGAGGGGTTATAGGGTGAAATGTGCATCATTGTCTCATAATAAGGACCGAGTAATTTGATTAATTTTTTAAAAAATCGATTAAAACTTTACAAACTTCCCTAATTTAACAATCGGTGCCTTTAGATTTTTCCTATTCGTAAATCCTTTAACTTAAATTCTTTATTTTGGGCTTAAAGTGTGTGTACATGCCCCCAATTGAAACTTCCAGGATTTTAAATCTTTCTTTGTGATCTCTAACTTAGATTTATTTTTTTATTGAATTTAGGCTCTGTGGTGCAAATTCTAGCTTAAAATGTTATGGCCGTTACCCCCACTCTCCGTCAGCTTTTTAAACTCAAGATTTTGTTATGAGCAGCGCTTAATTATCATCGTATCCTTTTTAAGATGTTAGCTTTTAGTTAAAGCTTCAATTAAAAGCTTCAGTACAAAATTATCGTGACCCCTGCCACTCCTGGTTAAAATATTTGGGTTTTTAGATTTTTCTATTTGGTTTCTCATCTTGACCTACTTGCGTATCAAACTTCAGCTCTCTAGCGCATATTTAATTATTTATTTTTTATGGGCGTATTCCCACCCACTTTTTTTAAATAGTTTGTAATGCCAGTCCCAATTATATGTGTCAAGTTTCGTTGGAAAAGGATATTAATAATTAAATAAATAGTATCTTTAAATATGCTAATCCAAAGTACATGAAATAGGAGGTTTAAATTGTATGCGCGTGTTAACACCCACTTTTGTTAACGAAATTTTATAACTTTGCATTATTCCAACATTTGTATCAAATTTCAATAAAATCGCTTGGGATAAACATTTTAAATTAGTCTTTTAATTGTGTGCTTTTTTGGAATAGCCCGCCCCCTGGTCAAAATCTCAGGTTTTTCAGATTTTTCTAGTTAGTTGCTAATCTAGACCTACTTGCTTATTAAATTTCAGCTTACTAGCGTACATTTTATTTATTTTCTTCTCATGGGCGTGATACCGCATACTTTTTCAATCTCAATACCTGCTGTAGCCATTAGTTATCTTATCTGTCGAGTTTCGTTGAAAACGGACAGCAATGAATTTATTAATATATAAATATTTAGTATTTAAATATGCTGACCCGAAGTAAGATTTGTGTTTTAAATTGTGAGCCTGAAGGGCGCAGCCCCGCCCTCCTAGGTAAAATTTTTTGATTTTCAGATTTTTCTATTAATTTGCTGATCTATAACTACTCGTTTATCAAATTTCAGCTCACTAGCGCAAATTTTTATTTTTGTTCTTATGGGCGTGTTTCCGCCTACTTTTTTTAATTAAAAAGTGCTAGTGTTTATCTTTCCTCTTTAGTTTCGTTGGAAACGGATAATAGTAAATACATAAACAGTACATTTAAATGCAAGGTTGGAAACCGAAACAAATAACGGTATCGTATTTTTTTATTGAATTTAGGCTCTGTGGTCAAATTCTAGCTTAAAATGTTATGGCCGTTACCCCCACTCTCCGTCAGCTTTTTAAACTCAAGATTTTGTTATGAGCAGCGCTTAATTATCATCGTATCCTTTTTAAGATGTTAGCTTTTAGTTAAAGCTTCAATTAAAAGCTTCAGTACAAAATTATCGTGACCCCTGCCACTCCTGGTTAAAATATTTGGGTTTTTAGATTTTTCTATTTGGTTTCTCATCTTGACCTACTTGCGTATCAAACTTCAGCTCTCTAGCGCATATTTAATTATTTATTTTTTATGGGCGTATTCCCACCCACTTTTTTAAATAGTTTGTAATGCCAGTCCCAATTATATGTGTCAAGTTTCGTTGGAAAAGGATATTAATAATTAAATAAATAGTATCTTTAAATATGCTAATCCAAAGTACATGAAATAGGAGGTTTAAATTGTATGCGCGTGTTAACACCCACTTTTGTTAACGAAATTTTATAACTTTGCATTATTCCAACATTTGTATCAAATTTCAATAAAATCGCTTGGGATAAACATTTTAAATTAGTCTTTTAATTGTGTGCTTTTTTGGAATAGCCCGCCCCCTGGTCAAAATCTCAGGTTTTTCAGATTTTTCTAGTTAGTTGCTAATCTAGACCTACTTGCTTATTAAATTTCAGCTTACTAGCGTACATTTTATTTATTTTCTTCTCATGGGCGTGATACCGCATACTTTTTCAATCTCAATACCTGCTGTAGCCATTAGTTATCTTATCTGTCGAGTTTCGTTGAAAACGGACAGCAATGAATTTATTAATATATAAATATTTAGTATTTAAATATGCTGACCCGAAGTAAGATTTGTGTTTTAAATTGTGAGCCTGAAGGGCGCAGCCCCGCCCTCCTAGGTAAAATTTTTTGATTTTCAGATTTTTCTATTAATTTGCTGATCTATAACTACTCGTTTATCAAATTTCAGCTCACTAGCGCAAATTTTTATTTTTGTTCTTATGGGCGTGTTTCCGCCTACTTTTTTTAATTAAAAAGTGCTAGTGTTTATCTTTCCTCTTTAGTTTCGTTGGAAACGGATAATAGTAAATACATAAACAGTACATTTAAATGCAAGGCTGGAAACCGAAACAAATAACGGTATCGTTATTGATACCGGTACAACTATTTTTTTAAATTTCGGTATCGGTAACGGTATCGGTATTTTTTTTATTTCGGTATCGGTATTACCGGTACATACCGTTACCGGGCTTATAATACCGGTATACCGATATAACTGCTAAATTTATTAGTTCAGACAGTCGACATAGCAAAAAGTCTCTTTTTTGTTAAATTTCTTCGGAAAGGGAGTATTTTTATATTAACTTAAAAGTATTTAAACTTACATACATATATGTTTCTATATACGTTTTTATATTTTTATTAAAAAATAATTAATTAAAAAAGTAAAATAAGAAAACTGCAGTTGAAACTTTGCATAAATAAAGTGTACATTTTGGTTCATTAAGCAAAATAATAAAAATAAATACATAGAGTGTATGTATCAGTGATACCAGAATTCCTTTACCAAAAATGGCTAAATGTAGACAAAAAAAATTGCTAAAAAATGGCTAAGCGCCATCGAATGCAAAAATCATGAACCTTATGCAAAAACAAGATGGTATTTCATATATTATTTTTTAAAGCAAATCGGGAACTTTTTTAAAGTAAATAAAAACAATAAATTGAAGTAATAAGTTAAATAAATTTTGTTTAGGTAATCAAAAAACTGCGCATTGAGTGCAAAATTACAATACTTGCATTACACCCTATATTCATTTGAACATTCTGCAGAATAGCATGATATTCAGTCTTTTAGTTTTTGGGTTACTAATCCATTCCTTGCGAAATATGTATTTGTTTACACTTTTTGTTCATTTTATATTTTGTAAACTTTCATTTAAACTTTTATTTATATTTTATTTTCACTCGTGTAAAACAAAAATTACTCTTCTTTGATTGATATTGTAAGCCACCAACTACACCCGGCAACTTATAACAATATTGCAACGAATATAATCTTATTGTTACCAATTTATAATCAAATTGTTACCAATCTTTCATATAAGCTCTTTTAGATTTGCAATATTTGTTGCAGCAGTTTTCGTATTGCGAGTATTGAAATAGAATTGCATACATACATTTTGTATTCCTCTCTATGTCTTTTTCGCACAAAAACAAAAAGCTTCTGCAACAAAAATTGCAAGTTTGAACGGGAGTTTATTGATATTAATGCCAAAACAATAACACATTGCTCTGTTGTGTTTTTATAAAAATTAATAATTTAATATTGGCGGTATTCGATGTTTGATGCAAATGCTCTTGCGTTAGTGCAAATGCAAAATATCGTAGCTTTTCTTTAAAATCCAACAACAAAATACACACACAGTTCAAAGAAAAGCTACGACATTTTGCATTTGCACTAACGCAACGATATTTGCATCAAACATCGAATACCGCCATTATGTTTGTTTTCTTTGTTGTGAGTTCAAATTTTTTATAAAAAATCAAACAAACAAATTTCATGTTTGAAAAAATAGGTAGAAAATAGCTAGATTAAAATAAAAATGGCTAAAAAAATAGCTAATAGCTAAACACACTTTTCTTCCGGCTAAATGGGATCAAAAATGGCTAAATTTAGCCAGAAAATGGCTAAATTGGCATCACTAGTATGTATGTACATATATGTATACACGAAGTATATGTAGAATTGTATCGACTTAGTAAAATGCGAATATTCGTATTCGAATATATATTATATATTATATATATATTATATATATATATATATTCGTACTCGCCAAATTCAAACGAAACGAATATTTCAATTCAAATTTTTTGTATTTTTTTTTGGAATTGCCGGGAACTCATAAGCAAATTCTCGTTGTTATTACTTTCTGTGTATTGATTGCATCATTTTCTAACTAAGAAAGACTTTTCAGCCGAAAATATTTATTGGCAAATGTTATGTTTAATGTTTAATGTTAATTTTTTCCCCCTTATTCATAATAAGTTTCATTTTCTAAATCTAATTACATTTAACTTCTTCATTTACAGAACAGTGGACAAAGGTTGGTAAAAAGCCAATTTTTTTAATACTTCCTACACTGTAAGTGAAAACCCATAAATGTAGCCGACTTTTTTTTAGTTTTTGGATAGAAAAAAATCAACTTGCAAAAATCATTTTTATTTGATCAAAAGCATGAGCTAATCATCGATTTTAATTTTTCATCAAGCCAAGTTAACCTATTTGCTTTGTGGCTCCGCCCCTTTTAAAGATATATACTCCAAATTGCAGACTTGAGCTCTGTGACACCTCCTCAAATGCTGTATAAAATTTCATAACAATCGGACAGCTAGTTTAAAAGCTGCAGAGTTATTTAAAATTAAAAAAAAAATTGCCGTGGGGGCCTAAAGTACCCGTGGGGTACCGCCAGTAGGCATCGTCGGATCGAGCTAAATAAATTCAGTGAAGTACGACTTTACCCGTACAGGCACGAGATATGTAATTCAATACGAACAATATAAACTATAGTTTTGACATATTTTTCGTTTTTGGGTTTTTTCGGTTTTAAGCGTTTTTTTAGTTTGGGTGTTTTTTGAATTTATTGGCGCTTTCTGAGTTTTGGCACTTTTTTTCACGTTTTAGCGATTTTTTTTTGGTTTTTGAAGCTTTTTTAATTTTGGAAATTTTTATTATTTTGGCGTTTTTTTTTATTTTGGCGATTTTTTTATTTTGGCGATTTTTTTAATTTTGGCGTTTTTTTCATATGGGTGATTTTTTTTGGTTTTGGCGATTTTCTTAGTTTTGGTACTTTTTTTCGTTTTGAGGATTTTTTTCGGTTTTTGGCGTTTATTTTAAATTTTGGCGATTTTTTTCTTTTTGGCGATTTTTTTTAAATTTGGCGATTTTTTTTTTAAATTTGGCAATTTTTTTTCATTTTGGCGTTTTTTTCACATAAAAAATTATTTTGGTTTTGGCGCATTTTTCGCGTTTTGGCGATTTTTTTTTGGTTTTTGGCGTTTTTTCATATTAGCGATTTTTTTTCATTTATAGCAATTTGTCAAAATTACATAGTGAAAATTGCATTAACTGATGGACCACCCTTTAATTTAAATTTTTTAATATTTTAATGTTTATTGTTGTAGTCTATATAAAAATACACTAATTTTACAAATTTCAAGTGTCAATATACATATGTACACACGTACATACAATTGTATGTATATTACATGAGATCTTAACATTTTTCGTCGCTCGTTTTGGAGCACCCTTTAATTTCTAATTCTAATGTATTTGTTGTTGTCTCTGTCCAAATTTCAGGTCCGTAGCTCTTACGGTTCCTGAGAAAATACCGTGTGACGGACAGACGGACAGCGTAGCGAAAACAATAGGGTTCCTTTTTTCACCTGTGGTGTACGGAAATTAAAAATTAAGACCGCATTTACGGCAGCTGACCTCATATTTTAAACAACGCCCGTATATCAATTAAAGAAAACATCTTCGCGACCAGTCTAATGTGCATACATTAAAAAAGCACTATTCAAACCTTTAAATCTCCCCATTACCTTAGGTATGTGGAACAGCCAATAACTAACATTTGCTATTTCATATACATAACTGTGGCTTACAAAGGCTTTGCTTTTTTCACCAATTTAAAACATTTATATGTCTAGAGATACGTTTTTCCTTCCTAAAGGCATAAGCAGCTCACGAAGGATCTGTAAAGGCTAACAAAAACGTGTTTATATAAGAAAGTTAATTGAAATATATTTTTGAAATTTTGTTTTTGGTGGGAATCGGTATACCGGTACATACCGGTATAGACCTAAACGGTATTCCTAATACCGGTATTTTCTAACCGAAATGAATTTCGGTATCGGTATCTAATTATAGCGGTATTTGAATCGGTATCGGTATTTTTACGATACCGTTTGCCTACCTTGTTTAAATGTGCTGACCCTAAGCACATGAAATAGGAGGCTTAAATTGTATGGGCGTGTTAACGCCCACTTTTAACAATAAAAATTTAGGGCCTTGTGTTGTTGCAACATGTGTGCCAAATTTCAATAAAATCGCTTGAGTTAAGCGCCTCAGAAATGTTTTTTTATTTCTGAGCCTTAAGAGCGTAGCCCCGCCCTCTGGTTAAAATTTTCGGGTTTTCAGATTTTCTAGTTCATTGCTCACCTAGATCTACTCGTGTAACAAATTTTAGCTTTCTAGCTATAGCGGAAGTGCTTCATCAATTTGATGAGTGTGTCAGTGGTCAGTGAGTATGTCTTTAACTATGCACTTTTTTCACCTCCATGTCTCCGGAACCTTTAATTGTCAAACTTCGCATATGAGGTTGCATGAATTTATTATAATTATGGTTTAAATTGTATAATTTAACGATTGCGGGCAACAAAGTTATTAAGGGGGTAAAAACAGCTCGAATGGCTTTCTGTAAATATACACACTCCGTGCATTGGCCGAAACTTGGCCTGTCGCACTACCGTGCGCCTAGATAAAATGAATTGCAAACAGCTGTTCGAAACATTGATGAGAGTTAAATATCTTCACATTATTGTTGATTGTGTATGTTTGTACGCACACATGTATATTTTACACATTCATACGTACATATATACATATATATATCACTCATTTACTTCAATAGTGGCATAACTCAAAAAATGAGTTTTTTGAGTTAATAATGTAGAAAGATGCGGTATTTTGTATTTTATCTTGTGTAAAAATTTCATATAAATAGCTTGTAGCATCACCTCCTGAGAGAAGAATTTTTTTCATTTCGCCATTGCGTTGTATGCAAATTAAAAACTTAAAACGCATTTTCTGCAAAACTGGTTTTTTTGAGTTGTGCCACTATTGAAATAAATGAGCGATATGTATATGCACAAAAAAAACAAACACACGATTGGCAATCTCAGGTTAGATTTTATAAAGAAAAAATCTTTGTTAGAAAACTAAATTTATTGAAAATGCCATGTACGTATACAAATTTAACAAAAATGATCAAAAGAAACAAAAGTACCACCATAGGGCTAATGTGCCACATTCCCAAATCAATTTACACACAAACCATCACTGTCTACAAATGTCGCGTAACCTCGTCATGAAATTCTATTTTCTGCAGGTTCAGACGTTACATATACGTGATATTTCAGTCAGGTAAGCATTTGCATAGCTTTTCATGCAACAGATTCGATCAGCTGACACATTTACGTTTACAGTCGGTTAATTCTGCCTTAACTCAAGTCAATTTCTTGTGTTCAAAAATAGATTAATGCACATATGATGTATTTTAATGCCCCTTATTTCTAGCCATAGATATATATTAGTGGACAGATATCTATTGTGTAAGTTAAATTTTATGAAGCAAACTCGTAGGTAAAAACCTTAGTTAAATTAACTGTTTGTAGAAATAACGAGTATAAATAGTTTCAGATATGATTATTCAATCTCTAAAAAGTAGAAAACCTTGAAATTAAAATAATTTAAAAAGAATCCGTTGTTGTGTAATAAAATTCGACTACACAACCGGCACATTTGAATAGTTTGAGATTAAAGGATAACCCTGATTGTAGTTACAATTGAGTACAAATTATATAAAAATACAAATTATCTCTTATTGCTCTCTTCATTATTGTGAGAGCACTCGCATGCGTGCGCGGTTTTGAAGATCGCTGCTCTTAACTGATCTTGGGTAAGAGTAATATTAACAGAATTATTAGAATTTCCCGATGGCAAAGCTTTCGGTGCAGTATCACATGGGTTTTCTTCATCAACTTGTGATGCCGTTGACGAGTCAAGTTTTTGTGTTCAAAAAGAGATTAATGCACATTTGATGTATTTTGAATAGTATATAATAACTTAGTTTCAGATATGATTATTCAACCTCTAAAAAGTAGAAAACTTTTAAATTAAACTAATTTAAAAATAATCCATTGTTGTCTAGTAAATAGAGTGAGATTCAAGTGGTAACCCTGATTATAGTAGCAATTGAGTACACATTAGATAAAAATACAAATTATCTCTTAAAGCTCTCTTCATTATTGTTAGAGCCAGGCTCGCCCTTTTAGCACTTTTAGTGCTAGATTTAGCAATGTACGGTACTGCTGGTTGTACTAAACTTAAGGATCTAGCAGAAAAAAAAATTAAGTAATTGTGGAGGTAATCACACCGCTAACTACAGAGGATGTCCTGTCTATTCTTTCGTTAAACAGACTATGGGACAAAAACCTAAATTAGCTCCAGCACAAACAGCAAACGCTTATTCCGCCACTTTTGCCCAAATGAGCCATCCTGTCACTTCACGTGTATCGTATGCCGATGCAGCTAAGACTAGTTCTATTCCCACACAAAATATTCCACCTCAAAATAATTCAACGAATGCAAACTCATGCTTTTATTTTAGTCGCCTTGAAGCTACTATTGAGAATCTAGTGCTGACTATAAATAATTTTACAACAAATATGACTAGCATGATGCAAGAAATGCTACGAATGCAGTCTACACTGCTTCAAGCATTAGTTAACAAGCCATGAACACGTTAAAAATATGTTTCTGGAACGCAAACGGCGTTCGCCAACATAAAAATGAACTTGAGCACTTCCTCACGGAAAAAAATATTGATATAATGTTGGTTTCTGAGACTCATTTGACTTCAAGAAGCCTATTCAAAATTAATGGCTACAAGCCATTAATTTTTTTTTTTAAGAGCTTGCGGGTGATCAGCAATTTTAATAAAGTCAAGACTCAAGCATTATATTCTTGACAACATTTGTGAAGAACATCTACAAGCAACGAATATTTGTATCGAAAATTTTTGCACAAATTTTGTCATATCATGAATTTACTCCCCTCCTAGATTCGCAATTACTGAGGATCAATACGAGTATTTTAACAAATCTCTTGGCCCTTGTTTCGTAGCAGCTGGAGACTATAATGCAAAACATACTTTCTGGGGTTTGCGTCTTATCACACCTAGAGGACGAAAGTTGTTCAACACAATTTCAAAAATGGGCTTGGACGTCATTTCGAGTGGGGAGCCCACTTACTGGCCTACTGACATCCATAAAATTCCGGATGTTATAGATTTTGGCGTCATGAAAAATATTTCTAGGGAATTAATTCACGTTGAAGCTTCCCTAGATCTATCGTCCGATCACTCTCCCACCATCGTTACAATATGTAGCCCACTGAGAAGTGCTATACCTCACACATATGTGAAAATGGTCAGTCGTGTTAATTGGCTGCGATTCAAAAAATATCTTAGTACTTATTGCACTGAAAACCTTAAGCTAAGAACTCGTGATGATATTGAATGTAATATAGTAGAGTGGTAATAGGGACCGGCGACATGTTTTGGGAATTAAAAATCGGGAAAAAACATGTCGTCCGCCCCCATTAATACAAAAATGATGGCAGCCCTAATACAAATGGGGGATTTTGGGGATTTTCATGCTGAGATTTTCTTGGCTATGTGTGTGTGTATGGAAGATTGATTCTTTCTGTGTATATGTATCTATACTTCTGTGCACAGCTTTTATTGTTATTGTAGAAAAACGTTGTGCTTACAGTGCATGGATACTTTTGTTGTAGTGGTAGACAAACATTATACCACTTTAGGAAATATCGATTTTGAAAAATGTATTGACTCGCTTTCGACTTGTCACCAGTACTACTCTATAATTATCACCCATACAATACTTTGTGCTATAGACATCTAGCATGTGCTTGTAATACTAAAACAATTGACTAGGTAGTGACTACGTAGGTGTTATGGGATGTGGAGACATACCAACCAAACAGTTAGTTCCAGTAATTTGTGTACATACAAATGCATATATGTTTATAGACAAGTTGTTGAAAATAACTATATATTTCTATATTTCTTTTATAATGAGGGATAGAAATAAACTTATTATATCAAAATTGTCTCTAGAATTTTAGTGTTGCTACAAAGACACTTGGTTCTCAGTCTGACTGTAGGGTAGTGACAAGGGATCTGTGTAATTGTGTGTATGTAGTGATTGTTATTTGATAGATTTTGGATAGCTGTTGTGAGTTCTCGTTGCTATGCGTATGTATGGTTATTATTTTATGTATGCATTAACTTTTATTTTTTATTTATATATCTGGGGAAATAGTCTTATACCTCCAGAGAGTGGCAACTCTGATATCTGTTGTAAATAGAAGTGGAGAGAGAATGGATTTGGTAATGTATGTATATGTTTTTGGATTCATGTATGTGATCGTATCTATTTTTGCTTTGAAGAATATCATTGCTTGTGTGAATTACATCATCACTTTTTCATACATATTTACAAATGAATGTATATATGTTTTCAAGGCTATTGACGTTGCGTTTCTTATGGAGATAGAAAATATTGTGTTGACATAGGCTTTATAGTATGTCCAAGGGATGTTAAATTCTTTGAATCCAGTCAGGTTGATACGAAGAGCTTTTGAATAGGGGTAATGATATTTTGATTTCAATATATTTTACTTTAATGAAACGATTATAGAAAATAGCTTTTGGAGCAATACAGTAAAAACTTCTCGTACCTTTGTATTACAAACTGATGCTAGCGATTTTTTTCTGGTTGTTGCTGTGTATATGAATTTCATCATATATCGTAATACCAAACGAGATTTGTGGAAATGTGTATGTGTGTGTGTGTGTGAGTAAGAATATATATATATATATATATATATATATATATATATATATGTGTGTGTGTGTGTGTGTGTATGAATTTCATCATATGTCGTAATAAATTAGATTTGTTGAAAAAACACAATTGACAACTGAATGTATATATTTTCTTATTATTTTGTTATAAAAAAATAAATTCATGTGAGTGTACGTGTATTGTCAGTATTTATTCATTTTGGTGCACTTTTTTTGTACACGATTATAATTTTTCATTCGCCCATCTTGACATTTATAATGAGCCAAACCGTGTTACACAAACCCAAATAAATTGAGAGTTGCTACGTTTTTTAATTAAAATCTTCAACAGTCGCGATATAAAAACCAAAAAATTAAAAATGCTTACATGTTAGTGATTATTATCGACGAGCCGTGTTCTACAAACAGGCTGTAAAAATTTGATACACACTGTTATATTTTCTTGTTTTTTTTTCTTACTGCCTGTTTATCTAAAGGCGAACGATAGATTCGATCGAATATTTATATTGAAAACAAAAATAAATTTCAGTTTTAAGGTTTTGTTTCTTATATAAATTTTTGATCAAAGCTATCGTTTGCATTTAGATAAACATGCCATTAATTCACCTTATAGTTTTTATCTTTGACAATAAAATCGATGAACTCTTTTTTGTTACATAAAATAGTCTTATGTGTAGTTTTCACAATGCAAGTAAGCGACTTGTCTAGAAAAAACTTATAAAAAACACTAACAATTTTTAGTGATTCCTATACAAATTTTCTAGAAAAGTCAATTGCCTGCATTGTGAAAACCACACATTAGGTGTGTTTTTTACTTTTGCAGTAAAATGCAGTAAATGAGTAGTTACTGCGAAAATTTTAAAATCTACTCTCAAAAAGAGCTGTTACTGAAAAAAGTACACGAACGGAAAAATAGTAAAAATTAGTAAGATTAAAGAAACAGCTGACTCCAACTCCACATAGTGTTGAAAAATATATAAACTTTTGACTATTCAACTCTTTTAATTATTGGTACTCGATACAATATTTTTATAACACGAACAATCTAAGAATAAATTTTGTAATGTTACTGATTACCTTAAAAGCAATACTAGGTAATCAGATACTTTACAGTTTTACACCTCTGAGTAATTAGAATAATTTGCAAAACAAAAGAATTACAAAAGTGAATTACAATATATGTATTTACTCGTATATTAACAGTAATTATTATTATACTTTATGAAATAATAATTTTTTAATGAATTTCACAATCTTTGTTTAACGATTTTCTCAAATTCTTACACTTTTCGTTTGCTTACTTTTCATTTGTTTACATTTTGATTCATCTGTTTTTATCTTGCAGTAAAAATTTGCAAAACATTCAGTCTAGAACTGTCACTTTTATCTCTCAATTTGTGTTCTCATTTACTGCATTTTTGGTACGTGAACGCAATTTAGTAAAATTTAGTAAAATTTGTAAAAACTTTTGAGTACGCGAACGCAATTATTATTTCTAATATGATATATTAGTTGTTCAATAAAACTAAGGCGTATATGGCCAGGTGGCAGATCTACTTCAGCTGATAATTTTCTTTCTGTATGTGCAAAACAAAAACTCCTTTTAGTTTTGGTTTTGGTACAATAATTTTTGTGCTTTTGACGTTCTTCGGTTCTTTACATAGTAACGGTTGCCGTATTTTTTTTTACAGGAAATCCTAATGCAGCCACCTGGTATAATGCACCATGAATAAAACGGATAATTCTTGTATGACGATTTTATTTGAAATTTGACGATTTTCAGAAAAAGTTATCTAACAACTCTTCTTCTACATATTACCGTAGTTGGTATGCATGAAGGCAAAGACCAGGGTGCTGTTTCTCAAAACTAACAAGTGTTGTCATACAACTAAAAAAAAATTGTGAAAATGTATTATTTACATGAAATATAAAAATAAATATTTACAAATATTTTCCTTGTATTACAACACTTGCAAGTTTTGGAATTCTGGGGCAAGTGTACTCAATTGATTTCCTACAGGCATTATATTTTAGAGTTTTCGTAAATTCTAATTTTTAATCGTATTTAGATCACGATGGTCGGTTTTCTTATGCTCTGATAAGTGCCCCTTGATATTGTTTTCGATTTGCTTAAGAATATTCATTGTAGAGTTTATTACTGACGTTTGTGTTTTTAGTAACAGATGTGGATACTTCACGTTTTGCTTTAAGTTAGTTATAGTTTGAGTCAGTTCTTTTGCATACTCTGAGTTCAATACTGCAAATAGAGCATGGGACATATTCTCACTTTCCTGTTCCTATTTGGAATTAAAAGATCTGATTCTTGCATAAGGTTGTCCAAAGTATTTTGAAGTTTCTAGGGAAAGGATTTTCATGTAAATACATGTTTTTCGTCGCTGGTCGTAGTCCAACGTATATAAAATACCTTTGCGAATCAACATATTTGCGACAAAATGGCATCGATTTGTTAGTGCATATTTTTTTTGCATATTTTAATATAAATACATATTTTTGCACATTTCAGTATAAATGCATAATTTTAACACATTTTTTAGTTCTTTTCATGCCATAAAAGAAATTTTGTTGTTTTTTGATCAGTTCCAAGGAAAAATTCAATACCTTGTCTTAAATCAAAAATACCAACACCGTTGAAAATAACAATGGTATAAAAGAAATGTTTGCGTAATATTTTTTGACACTATTTTTTAGTTCCGTATTAATTTCATGTTGATAGAAAGTGTTTTTGAAAGCTCCTTTACCTCTTGCATCCTTTAAAGAAAAATATCAAGGATACCACTATCCCCACATCCTATATTAATTAGATGGGGAGCGTGGCTGAAGGCTGTCGAATACTATATTTCTATTAACAAAGTTAAGGAAATTTAAAAGTTAAAAAAACTTAGGCACTAAATTGATATTTTTACACACATACAAGTAGTATATCTTTCTTGTTGACATTATAGCCCAATTATATGGTTTTGATTATTTAACATGCGAAATTGAATTAATTGAAGATGCGGTAAAAAAATTTGTGCTCTGAAAGGTAGAATAATTGAAGATATTAAAAATAAATTAGATACATTTAAACAAAAAAACTATGGAAATAAAAAATTCAACAAATTGCATCAATAGTTTATGTAACAAGTAAGAGTGCTATATTCGGCTGTGCCGAATCTTATATACCCTTTACCAAAGTGCGTTTATGTAGTATAGAGACACATACATATGCACAGAGATATGTAGATACATATTCATTTTGTGAAAAAATTCATACTTTTTGTGAAATTTTTAGGTTTTAGGCATTATGTTTAATTTGGTGCTTTTTAAATTTTGGCGATTTTTTTTCATATATGCAATTTTTTTTGGTATTGGCGATTTTTTTCGGTTTTTGGCGTTTTTTTTAATTTTGGCGATTTTTTTTCGTTCTGGCGATTTTTTTGATTTTGACGATTTTTTTCATTTATGCGATTTTTTTATTTTTTATATATATAATTTTTTTTTATTTTTTTGTGGCAATGTTTTTAGTTTTGACACTTTTTTCTCGTTTTGGCGATTTTTTTCGGTTTTTGGCGTTATATTTATTTTGGCGATTTTTTTTCGTTCTGGCAATTTTTTGATTTTGACAATTTTTTTCATTTAGGCGATTTTTTTTCATATAGGCAATTTGTTTTTTGTTTTGGTGATTTGTTCGTTTTTTGGCGTTTCTATTTCTTTTTGGAAATTTTTGACGATTTTTGTTCATGTAAGCATTTTTTTTGTTGTGGCGATTTTTGCGGATTTTTGTCATTGTGGGAATTTTTTTGTTTTGACACTTTTTTCTCGATTTGGCGATTTTTTTTTGGTTTTTGGCGTTTTTTTAATTTTGGCGATTTTTTTTGTCGTTTTGGCGATTTTTTTGATTTTGCCGATTTTTTTTCATATGAGCGATTTTTTTTAATTTTTGGCGATTTTTTTTCATATAGGCAATTTTGTTTTTGATTTGGCGATTTTATTTCGGTTTATGGCGTTTTTTTAATTTTGGCGATTTATTTTCGTTTTGGCAATATTTTTTGGATTTTGGCGATTTTTTTTTCATTTAAGCGATTTTTTTTTTAATTTTTGGCGATTTTTGTTCACATAAGCATTTTTCTGTTTTGGCGATTTTTTCGGTTTTTGGCGTTTTTTTTTAATTTTAGCGTTTTTTTCATTTTGGCGATTTTTTTTGTTTTGGCGATTTTTTAAAATTTTTGGCGATTTTATAATTTTCGGATTTTTTAGTTTGACTGTTTTTGAAAATTTCAAGAGTTTAACTCTTACAGTTTCCAAGATATAGCAATTTGTCAAAATTACATAGTCAAAATTTCATTAACTGATGGACCACCCTTTAATTGAAATTTTTTTAATTTTAGTGTTAATTGTTGTAGCCTATATAAAGATACACTAATTTTACAAATTTCAAGTGTCAATATACATATGTACACACGTACATACAATTGTATGTATATTACATGGGATTTTAAAAGTTTTCGTTACTCATTTTGGAACACCCTTTAATTTTTAGCTTTAATATATTTGTTGTTGTAGCGACCAAAGTTCTACATACACTGTCCAAATTTCAGACCCGTAGCTTTTTTTTTTTTTTTTTTTTTTAAATAGCCTTCTTCCTAAAACATTTAATTATTATGAAAAAAGTTAAAGTTTTCCAACCCCGGACACGTTTTTTAATTTGTTAGGTTTTTAAAATTTTTTTTAATTATAAATACTAATTTTATTCATACCGAAGTATAAAATAAGTTAATTTAATAAAAAAGTAATAAAAACTTGTTTTCGGTAGTTATTTTCTATGGGTAAATTGAGTTTGAGTTTTTCAGCTCTGAAACCGTCCACTCGATTTTGCTGATTTTCAATAGCAAAATTTTTCGGAAAATTTCTGACACACCAGTCCAAGAACGAAGTCGCTAGCTCTTCTAGGAGCTTGGGAAAACCGATTCCACGTACAGACGGACATCGCTTGTTCGTCTTCCCTATGCATAAGGACCCAGAATATATATACTTTATGTGTCGCTTATTAATATTGTAGAAATTACAAACGGAATGACAAACCTATATATACCCTTTTACCATGTTTTGGTAAAGGGTATAAAAACAGCGAAAATTTAGAAACTGAATATATCACAAATGAACTATCAGCATTATACGCACCAGTAACTGATGTAGAATACATACAAGTTTTTTTTAGAAAAATAAATGTGTTTTCGTCAGTTTACAAAGCTAATATTCATTTACGTAAATAAAAGTTTGACTTAACTTTATTTTGAATTCCATATGATTGGCAAAATGTTTATTAAGAAAGCATTGAAGCTGAGCTTTTTGTGTTTTAATGACCAAATGTGTGTTAAAAAAGCAATAATGCTGATTTTTTAAAGTATTAATGTTGAAACAACGGTTATAAATGCATATTTTATTAGTTTTAAGTACATATATTTTTATTTTGAGTGTATATTTTATGTACATAAAACGCGATTTCAAGAGCATGAAAATCCTTTCCCTAATTATCACCTTTTGATGGCTCTTGCATCTTTTGTGATGAAACCCTGACCTTAACCTCATAAAGAAGTTGTGAAATGTCGTAAAAATTACGGTTAGGTCAGGGTAGAAAGGGTGGTGTTTTACGGCACCGCCACTCGTAGACCCAATTGGGTCCATTGTGATTCCCTTCCCTTCGTAAAAATTAAAGTTTGGCTAAAAGTTTAAGAATTGTGATCAACTTTGGTAAGTATCGATGCTAAAGCTTAATACAAAGTTTTCCTTGAAGTTATGAAGCAGTGATAAAAAACAACGAATATTCTACACCCAGAAAAAAGATTGGTTGAAAAATGGTTACGCCAATAAAATATCATTTGCATAAACTATATTTCAATTCACGCTATCAATTTTCTATTAATCCAAAAAACAATCCATGTTCATATCCATAAGGGCATAATTGTAACAAATATATGATTCTGACAATTCTTAAATTGATTGCATCGACCAAGCGTATGCTTTTGTCATGACCAATTATCTTATTGGTTACCACAACCGAATAAAATATTATGAATTGGATTTCACGACCAACTTTTGGTATTGGCAACAAAAAATTGTCGTTTTATATTAAGGCAAAAATAAACACTTTCTATCAATTGCTGCAACTGACTACGAGGTTGAGTTTACTATCATAGTTTATAGCAGAAAATTAAAAATTAACTTTTGTGATTTTCAAAGGTATTATGATTTATGAATTCTCAAATGGTTTTTGAAAGTATGTGCATAAGATAACATGTTTAAGGCTGTTTAAAATATGTGGTTTAAGAAATGCACATAAACATGCTTCACCACCAGAAAATAAATTTCAATTAAAAAAATAAAGTTATGACAATAATAAATCATAAATTTCTGAAATTATATATTTTTATTTGCGTCTATTGTTTATTTTTTTCAGTAAGAAAGGAAAATTTTTCTTTCGCAGGAACCAATTATGATATTGTTTTAGTAGTACTACCCAGCTAAAAAAATATGTATGGAGCATATATGATATCCCATATATGGTTCGGATCCGAAAAATGAGGGTATATGGGCATATATGATTATATATATTGATACATTTTAATACATGTATGTGTAAATTCCCTCCACAGTATGGAAAGTTCGTATTCATACACTCTTGATTCACAAAAGCGCACTGCTGTGCAATAAATTAAATTACTAAAATTAAATTTTTTTAGACTTGACAGAGAGGTTATCATCATGTATGCATACATTCTTATAAGGCTCCATATATAAAATCTTATAATTATATATGGATCCACATATGAAGAGCTTCATAATTAAATTTTCATATATGAGCTCATATGCTATAATACATTTCATATATTAGTCCATATATTAATTTATATATAATAGTTTTGCCATGTATAATCCCATATATTTCCATACACGAATTCATACATATTCATATATAGTTATATACATTCATATATTAAAAATATATGGACCATATATAATTTTTTTAGCTGGGTAACCATATTTTCGGTAGCACGAATAACTTTTATTTCACATTCAATAGTTGGTTAAGAGTTATAATTAAAATATGGTGGCCCACAAGAAAATTGCAGTCGTTATACCAGAATTTTATGTAGTTGGTGCAACCTCCATAAATTCGATTGGCAATAAATTCGGTTGTCTCAACGAATCTGTTTTCTCTGTGTATAAGATAAGATGTATGTTCATGTGTAAATTTATTTTATTCCATTCCTTTGCTCTTCAACATATAAAATTAAGTGCGATTTATTTTTTGTCCAACTGAGATTGCAGTAAAAATAGTTTTAATTGAATTTTTAAATAATATAGTTTTTAACTGAGTTGCTTTTTGTGCTTGCGCGTTAACAAAAAAATAAATTAAGGTATTTACGCATAAAAGGATGCTTAAAGATTTTTTATTGAATTATAATACATTCCAAACACTCTCAGGTGCGCTATTTCCGTGGCCATAGCTGTACATAGTTGTAGTATATAGTAGTTAATAAGGATATATTTGCATTATATGTTTGATTTATTCTGGATTTTGTTTTTATGTATGCAGCAGCTAGAGCTAAAATCTTGGGCTCTACGGAGATACATGTGAAACGTGACAGTACGATAGCATTGGCTTGCTCAGTAAACATACATGCTTCTTCCGTTTTATGGTATGTATATTCATCTACGAAGATCTCACATCCAATTTTAACTATCGTTTACTTGCAGGTATCATGGCTCATCGGTTGTGGACTTCGATTCACTACGTGGAGGCATTAGCTTAGAAACTGAAAAAACAGACGCAGGTACAACAAGTCGCCTTATGTTGACGAGAGCATCATTAAGAGATTCTGGTAATTATACGTGTGCGCCATTGGGATCAATACCTGCATGGGTACGAGTGCATGTTTTAACTGGTAAGTAAAACACCAGAAACTAGTAAGAATGTTAAAAAAACGAACTCCAAGAATCTAAACAATTACAAAGCAAAAAGTTTCCATCAGATACCATCATGAATTTGAAGGCTGAGTCTAACGAACATAAACATTTTCGAGCATAGGGGCTGTCCCACGATGTCGACAACGTTTCACTTCTCATACAGTTACATTAAAAAAAAACAATAATTTTTTTGTTTGTTTTGAATGTAGTATGTTTCGATGAGTTGAATCACCTACTTCGCTCTCTGAATTTTGTTTATGAATCTTGCTGTTTATACCACACATTCGTGCTTCGTGCCAATTAAGTGCTTTTCGCCATAGATTTAATGCTTTTCGCACTAAATTTAGTGCTTCTTAATTTCTTAACAGTGCGAAATTTTTCAACTTGATGCCTTAAAAAAAAGCACTAAATTAGTGCTTTAAGTGCGTTTTAAAAATCTATTAAATATTAAATTGTTATAGTCTGGTGGATTTAAAAAAAACACCAAATAAGAATTTTTACTTTTCAAAAACTTATAGCACTCCTCTTAGACACGCAAAGTTTCCTTTGCAGAATTCAGCTGGGTGAAATGCAGAGGAAGAAAAACTTTTTCTTTCGCAGTGAGAAAAAGTAACATATTTCCAGATATTACAGAGGATACCATACACGCTATAAAATAACTTAATTACAACAATCCCAGCAACAGAATTCTGATTTCGAAGCACTAAAAACTGAGAGAAGCAATGTCGTGCTTTCTTGATAACGAAAGCTTTGAAATATTCTTCTGAAAAGCACTAACACTAACTAAAGCAGGTTCTCTAATAAAGTGGAAAAAAGTAAAAAAATTTAACCCGTAAATTTTATCTGAGTAGACAAAAACTATAAATTATTACTTATGTGAAACGACTTAGTAAGGCGAAAAATGAATGTATATATAGGAATTGCTTGTTCTCCCAGAAAGCAATTAAAATAGATAACGATAGATAACGTTAGATAACTGTAAACTACAGCCAGGTTTGTGTCTTCGCTAAACACTGGTATGAGAGTTGCCGTATGATGGCGAAAAATGGTGAAAGGAGTGTGTATTTGCTAAATAGTGGTGTGAGCGTTGCCATAGTCAAACGGAAAAAAGGGGTAAAAGGATAGTGAATTGGATAAATGGAGTATATTTACGTCATATGGCAGCGCTGTAAAGAGGTAAAATGTGTGTGAGTTGGCTAAGTCTTGATCAATGTCGCTGAGCTTACCCCAAAAGTAATTAAGTTTATCTTAATGGGTTTTGGGGTGAGAAGTAGTGTACAAGATAAGTTTAGGTGTCAGTAGTGGAGAAATAATAACGGTTTGTGAGTTGGCTAAGTATTGATCAAGCTAATCTCTTATCTGTTAAAGCTATATCTTATTTAAATATACGTAAGTTTAATAATATATTAACGTTTAGTGGAGAAGAGTTGCCGGTGTTAGGTACAATTAGCTTGAATATAAACTATAATAATTTTCAGTTTTCCATGTTTTAAATATGGATTGCAATAACGGTATTGGTCTCGAGATAGCTATACAACTAAATCTGGTAAAAACGGTTAATGCTATAAATTTAAACTCTATTATGGGAGATTATAAAGAAGTATTTAATGGTCGTGGTCAATTAAAAGACGTGTGTCACCTAAAAATTATTGAAGGTGTAGAGCCTGTTGTAGAGGCACCACGTCGTGTGCCTATAGGTATTTTTGAGGCATTGAAAACGGAACTTAGAAGAATGAAAAATCTAAATGTGATAGTAAAAGAAAATGGACCACCGGAATGGGTAAACTCCAACGGCATGGGTAAACTCCATTGTTTTGGTCACTAAACCAAATGGTAGCCTTCGTCTGTGCCTTGATCCTAGGAATTTAAATTTAAGTTTAAGTTTTCCCAATATTGACGAATGTGGAGCTAAACTAACAGGGTCCAAATATTTCAGCTTTCTGGACGCAAATTAAGGATTCTGGATGATACGTTTGGGCGAGTCTTAGTCAAGGCTATGTACATTTAACATGCCTCTAGGGCGCTATCGTTTTTTGCGTTTGCCATTTGGCATAAATGCCGCAGCCGAAATATTTCATTCAGAAATGGTTAGACTTATAATTTATATGGACGATTTTCTAATTCACTCGTCAACCTTAGAAGGGCACAATGAAATATTACTTAAAGTTTTAGAAAGAGCCAAGGCTCTAGGGTTAAGGTTTAACAAGCAAAAGTCTTCAATTTTGAAAAAAGAAGTAAAATTTATAGGGTATATTTTCAATGAGGACGGTGTTAAACCTGATGAAGACAAGATTAAGGCTGTCTTAGACATGGAAGTTTTGGGGATGGTGAGAGACAAAACATTTCAGGAAAAGACGTGCTATGGCATTGGAACGATGAACAGAATAATGAATTCTTAAATCTAAAAAAGGAAATAACTAATGCCCCAGTTTTAACATACTTCGACCCAAGGAAACATTTAACACTTTCACCATCATGCATGGTAACAACCAATTGAATATGCATCTGCCGCATTAATAGAATGTCTATCAAATTACGCTCAAATAGAGAAAGAGCTATTTGCAATATTATTTGGCTGCACCCGCTTTCACCAATACGTATACGGTCTTCATATTACAGTGGAAACTGACCATAAACCACTAGTACCACTAATTAATAAGCCCCTTTATAAAATACCAGCTAGACCACAAAGATTTATGTTACGTTTGCTGACTTATAACATCACAGTAACTTACAAATCTGGAAAGTTTCTCTTTATAGCTGACATATTATCTAGATCCCCTCTTAAGGAGAACACATTAGTCGAGTTAAACAAAGAAATAGACTTACATTGTAATTTTATTATTGCTCAGAATAACTTGAAAGACGTTGCCATAGAAAAAATAAGGGAGGCCACTCGAAATGATGAGGTATTTAAACTCTTGACAGAATGTGTTAAAAATGGATGGCCAACAAATAAAAAACAGTTGAACGAGATGTTACTGCTATTAAAAGTGAAATTACACTTTCAGATGGTATTCTGTTAATGAATAACCGTCTTTTAATTCCTAGAAGTCTCAGAAAGAGATTTGTAAGAAGTATCAGAATTCTAATGCAAAAGAAGAATTACTACCACACAAAATTGTTACTTTGCTTTGGTACAAAATTGTTTGCGACTTTTTCGACTTTAACGGAAAAATGTACTTATTAGTAGTGGATTATTACTCCAAGTATATAGAAATCGATATTTTAAGTTCACGCTGTAACAGTAACCAGGTAATAACCAAACTGAAATCTATTTATGCTAGGCATGGAATACCAGCAATTTTCATGTCTGATAATGGACCGCCTGCCTTTCAATTCTAAAGAATTTTCAGATTTTTGTAATAAATGGGGAATACGGCATATTACTTCAAGCCCTTATCTCTCCAGGTCAAATGAATTGGCAGAACGTTCTGTACAAATCATAAAAAGAATTTTATACAAATGTAAAGATGATTTGTCTGGTCATTATACAGCGCTTTTGCAATATAGAACCACCCGTAAGGGGAATTTTCCAAGCCCATCAGAGTTGTTAATGGGAAGGGGTTTGAGAACAAAGTTACCGTGTATTTCAGAAATTCTGAAACAGAGAATAAACAGCACGGAGCACATTAAGAAACCAATTAGTAAACAAAATAGTAAAATGCTAAAATACTACAACAGAACAATGAAAAATCTTAAGCCAATAGAAGTAGGGGAAAAAATAATGTTCAAGAGAACTCCAACCTCGACTTGGTCCTCGGGAGCAGTAGTAAAAGACTGTAAGGATCATTTGTTGTACGATACCAAGACGGAGAAATCTATAGAAGGAATAGACAACACATAAAAAAAGATCCGAGTTATTTGAATTATAATTTAAGCGATGAATAGATGAAAGAATTAATGAAAACACAAATGAAAATTGTAATGAAAATTATAATGAAAATGTATGTACTAGAATTAATGAAAATCCTATTAAACACCTTCAGGAAAACCTAGGCACAAATTCAAATGAAAGTAATGTGAATGAATATACCACTAAAAGTGGAATAGTTATTAAACATCCTGAAAGGTTTCGAAAATAAATATTTAGCTATAAAAAGGAGATGTTATGATAGTGGTTTTAATACCCTGGCATACTGTTTCTCTTCATAACTACTTACAATTATAAACAACACTGTATAACTTACATTGTATTACACATTTAAGCAAGACTTAGCTTTAAGTACTTTTTGTAATTAATAAGTATTCATTTTTATATAATAAAAGATTTTTCAATAAAATCACAGAAATTAGTCAAAGTAGAATATTTACTGATCAGAAATTCCTGCACATAAGTAATTACAGTTAATTATTTTTCTCCTCAAAACAAGTAAATTTTTCTTAAAATGAAGTATATGGTGTTACTCATACTAACTAATCTAACTAACTAATACTCATACTAATCTTTACTAAATTTGAGTATACTTTGCATTTAATATAAGGAAAGGGCTTTAAATTTGAGTGGTAATTTTAACTTATGTATATATAGTTGGAATGAAGCTAACAATTTCTATATTTAAGTAAGTTTTCTTAATATTAAGTTCAAAACTTTCCTACTTTAAGTTAATTTGTCGTAATTTCTAGAAATTTAGTATTTCTCTTAAATAAGAAGAATAAACAGCTGAAATTCAAGTAAATTTTTCTTAGCTTCAGTCAAAGTTATATATTTTTACTACAGATTTCTTTCAAATTAGTGTAAAACATATGTATACTCAAAATAAAGAAACATTTATTAATAAAAATTCAGTGAAGTGCGACTTTAACCCGCGCAGGAAGGGTTCCGTACAGGCACGAGATATGTGATTCAATACGAACAATATAAACTAAAGTTTTGGCATTTTTTTCGTTTTTGTGTTTTTTCTTTTGTATAAACGCTTTACAAATGCGCTTTTACATACATTTAGACTTCGCTGTTTTTATAACGCGACTTAATCATTTAGGAATTATTCTGATTTCATTATGATGACGCATTTGATGAAATATTTCGCTATGTATAGGCTTTTTTGCTCAGAATTTGTTCGTTATAGCTATAGTGAATTTTTGTATGAAAAACTTTGCAGTAAAGAGGTTTTCTGAAGGGACTCAATAAAACGTATGTTATATTAAGGTTTTTTTATGACGAAGTTTCACTTTATAACCCATTACTACCTAATTTACGAATTCGGTGTCCGATTTTGATGAAATTTCACAGAGTTGGTGCTTTTTTCGGTTTTTAGCGTTTTTTTCATATTGGCGATTTTTTTCATTTAAACGATTTTTTCGAATTTGGCGATTTATTTTAGTGCTAGAATTTTTTTTTAATTTTTTAGATTTTTTCGATTTGGCGTTTTTTTTTTAATTTTTTGGCGATTTTTTCAGGTGTTGGCGATTTTTTTCGGTTTGGCGATTTTATAATTTTCGGATTTCTTAGTTTTACCGTTTTTGAAAATTTCAAGAGTTTACCTCTTACGGTCTCCAAGATATAGCAATTTGTCAAAATTACATAGTGAAATTTGCATTAACTGATGGACCACCCTTTAATTTAAATTTTTACTGCCATATTCATAAAAAATATTTCAGGTTTATTAAGCGCTTATTTGACATATTTATATGGAAAATTTGTCAAATAAACCTGTAATAAGGCTTAAATATTTTTTATGAATTAGACCGTTAATATTTTAATGTTTATTGTTGTAGTCTATATAAAAATACACTAATTTTACAAATTTCAAGTGTCAATATACATATGTACATACAATTGTATGTATATTACATGGGATTTTAACATATTTCGTCGCTCGTTTTGGAGCACCCTTTAATTTCTAATTCTCATGTATTTGTTGTTGTAGTGGCCAAGGTTCTACATACTCTGTCCAAATTTCAGGTCCGTAGCTCTTACGGTTCCTGAGAAAATACCGGATAGACGGACAGCGTAGCGAAAACAATATGGTTCCTTTTTTCACCTTTGGTGTACGGAACCCTAATAAAAACAAAGAAATTTTCAATTCTAGTACAAAACGTATACTATATTTCAGTACCAATTGTTCTTCGTTAAAAATAAATAGAATTTTTTTAATTCAAAAAATACTTGTCATATCGTCGGTTGGTTACTCGTTTGCTGTGTGGGACATTTAAAAAAATTAATTATTGATTGATTATATATGAATAATGTGGCCTCTTTTCAAATTCGTTATCAGTTTTTCGATATCTTAAATATATCAGGAGATATAGAGCTGCAATATTGCGTCATTTCTACAATTGTTGAATATTTAAAAAATTGTTTTACCGCAATCGACAATTTTTGAGATATATCGCACATTTCAAACGTAAAAGTATTAAAATTGTTATTCGCGATTATAAGGATGCATACAAATGCACATTCTACTTAAAGAACGTGAATCAAATCAAAGTACGAGTACAAAAGTTTAATTACTGTGTTATGTTTTCATCAAATGAATAGATATATATTTGTTATTAATAAAATTTCTTTTATTAAATATATTCAAACTCTCTTTAATTTCTTTCGTTGTTTTTATATTAAAAGTCATGTTATATGAATAAAATTTACATTTTCACCTATTCTGTCTACTTAAATATAAAAAGTAATTTAACCTACTTGAAAAGCAGTGAAAGGTATTGTTGTCCTGATTGAAACATGAATTGACAAAGATTTATTTAATTTTCTATTTAAATCCTAATATGTTGGATGTGAAAAGATTATCAATATTGGATGTAAAATAATTATCAACTTTACTTACTTTTATTATTAACACAAAATTCCATTGTATATTTTTATGAAACTAAAGCTATGTACAGACGACTGTCATATCTTACAATATTGTCAGATCTGTCAATGTGCTGGCAATGTACTGGCAATCGAAAATTGCCAGTACAATATTCCTTGTCAGTTCAAACGGTTGTAAGAAAATCTTACAATTTATTGCCAGACGGTTGTATTGCAATAAATTCATCTGACAAAATCGTAAGTCGAAAAATTGTTAGTTCACACGGTTGTCATATGCACAAATTGTCAGATCTGATGTTATGCGTTGCCAGACTCAAAGCATTTGTTAGAAATTGTTAAATATCAATCGTTTGTGTTTGAATTAAATGTAAAAAGTGAAAGTATAAATTATTACAGACCATAAAGATACAATTGCAATGATTTTGTGTGCATATATTTTACCATAAATGTTTTATTTAAAATCAAGCGTGTACAGTGTTGCCCATAGAAATAATTCTCTTACAATGACGCCATTGTCAGATGCATAAACTTCGCACATCTGACAATATTAAAATGTCTGACAAATATCTGACAATAATTTTACAATGTGTTCACACGATTGTAAGTTATCTGAAAATTTGTTGCCAGCTGCTACTCTTGCAATGGACTGTCAATGCCTTTTCTGGCAACGAGGTCTGACATAATTTGTCAGTTCACACGGTTGTAAGAAATTTTGAGCACATTTTACTGGCAATATTGTAAGATCTGACAACCGTCTGTACATAGCTTAATGAACTAAACATTCTTCATCATACTTGAAGTAGAAAATTTCCAAAACAAAAACTTGAAGTAAGAAGTCATTTTGAAATATAAATACAATACATGTAAATTACATTTTTTATTATTTTTAATTTTATGTAATTCTTTTCCCTTAAAGATACCTATTTTGCATAAAATGATGAGTTACCTTAATAATAACAATCACACTACACATTTTTTCACTTTTTTCGCATACAAAAATATTTTACATATGTACATATGTATGTATATACATATGTACATATTTTCATATTTTATTGAATATATTCCAAAAAATTTTCTTTTTTATTTACATATTTATTATATTTTCTTGCTCGTCAACACTTATGTAAATCAAATGCTACTGTGAGCATACAAGTATATTTTATTGTATGTACATTGGACCGTCTCACTTTTTATGTTTTTTTTTTCGAAACAATGACAATTATGTCCTTATGGCCATAAACATGGATTGTTTTTTGGATTAATAAAAAATTGATTGCGTGAACTGAAATATAGTTAATGCAAATGATATTTTATTGGCCTAACCATTTTCCAACCAATCCTTTTTCTGAGTGTATGTATGTATATTTTCATTATTTCAAGTTGCTAAGTTAATTTCACTTTGATTAAAAGAAATTTCATTAACTAAAATTTAGTTCACATTAAATTTAAATTAAGTTATTTTTTTAATAATATATCAAAGAAATTTTAAAATATTTTTAAGCAGTATACAAATCAGTAGATCTTCTTTATTTTAAAGAAATTTTTTTCTTTAAACCAAGTACTCTGCATACTTATTTGAAGTTAATAGATGAAATGAATCTAAATTTAAGGAAATTTTTACTAAATTTTGTATTTTTCATATACAATTTTAATTTCATTATTTCAAGATAAAATATTTTTACTTTAACGAGGTTTTTAATGTATGCATGAAATTTTATAATCACTTTGTATAATTATGAACTTGTTTTAAGTAAGGATAATTAAGAAAATTTTTGTAACATTTTTAAGTTTATAAGAATTTTATGAATACTTCCGAGAAGTACTATTTCTTTGTTGTAAGTTAATTTGAACTGAATTCAAGGAATTTTCATGAACTAAAACTCAGTTCATGTCTAACTAAAATTTAGTTTAAATTTTTTTTGAGTGTACTCTAAAAAATTATTCTTATAAGTTTAGTAATGTAAGGAAAAGGGAAAAGAGAAAGATTGATATTTGGTTAACAAAAAATTTTTAATTTCTTTTAGTATACTTCGTGATATCACGTTCGACCTTAAAAATGATCATTTATTGACATTGCGTCATAGCTGCTCGAAGAAGTTGTTTCAAAGTTTGAATTCAAACCAAAATTTTTGCATTTTTATAATCCATCAAAGAAAATTTATAAAAAAATTAAATTTGAATACTTAAAATCTATTGGAATTTGGTCACATTCGACACAATAAGTATTTACTTTACTGTACTTTTACTTTTGAAACCTTACAGAATGTTTGTGTAAGAAGTTGATGGAAATCTTGACGTTTCTATAATAGATAAAAGAAAAGTTGTTCAAGCTTCCTTAAATCTATTACAAAAATGCCAATATTTCTAACGTCAATGTCTTAGTCAAACAGGTGGTTAATCCCTGCTAACGTGTATGTTTTGGCAAATTACCAAATTTAAAAATATAGTATTATCTGACGCTTTCTAATTTTTCAAATGTGCGCAGGGTAGTGTTCATGGTATATTTTATTTCATCTGAACAAGTTGAAGAGTATTCCCTAGTAGAAGAAGTTAAAGAAAAATCCTGGTATAAAAATATTGCACTTGTTTTCTTGCGATGCACAGAAGGGTATTTGAGCCAAAATATTACCCTTTTTAGTTTTTTTTTAGTTCGAAACTTCCTTGACAGGGGCATTTTACGGTCTCATTGCTCTAAGTTTACGGTTTTGAACTTTCGTCCACATTAAAAGTTGCATTTGCAAAACAAAAGTATGTATTGGAAAAGTTAAGAAAAAATGTTAATTTTTTAGAAGTAGGATTAGTTTCTCCATGATTAACTTGTTTCCCTTATTCCCTTATTTCCCTTTTTCTTATTTTCGAGCTTTAAAAGCTTATTAATACAGGAGCACTTAATAACTTTTCACGAGCGATATGAACTAAAAAATGCAATGGGCAGCTTTTTTGCCTCAAATGCCTCTCTGTGCGATGATGTAGAAATAAAAGCAGATCAGTCTGCGTATTCACATAAAGAAATGTTTTAATTTATATAAATAATATCCATTTTATATTTTGAAGAACAAATTTGATTAAAAGTTAATAATAACTAAATAGTGGAATCATTGTGGAAAAAATATCACGTTCGAAACGTCACGTATCGATCCAGATTAAAGCTTAAAAAATACAAACACGAGATTTTTTTTGCCAAAGTTAAACGCATTTAAAAAGTAAAACTTTTACGTAAAATTCTAAAGTTAATTGTAATACGAAACTATGTCAGGCTTTGCTGAATTTCTCCTTCCTAAGCGTGTGTATGAAAACTACTTCCATTTTTGTTTGCTCTACCATTTTTTTTGCCATTTTCTTTAATCCCTACTTCTTATCTGCTGTCTGTCAACTTTAATATAGATTATTGTTCTCCCTATAAGTTATAACTGAGAATAAAAACTAACCTGGAAATGTTTTCGTATTTTGTTTTTTTATATTTTAATGTGTTTTTTTGGTGTTGAACGTGATGGTCGCATGTCACGTTCAACACCAAAAAAACACCCATATGTATGTACATACAACTTCTTTCTATATCAAACTGCAACATATATTAACATTAAATCCACCAAATGCGTAGAAGGAAGTGGTATTTGCAGAAGTTTTAGAAAACATATCTTGCAATTTTCATGAAAAAAAGTGTCCTATCAAAAAATATATTTTTCCATATACATATGTATGTGCATGACAACATCCAATAATCAAGTTTTAAAATTTTTGTTGGTCAACTTGAGGCTACAATGCTTAAGTCTGAGAGATGTGTTAATGGAAACTTGCATAAGGATATTACTTTAATTTTTTATACATACGAAAAAGAAAAAATATTTAGAAAAAATAGTGTCTAGGAACTAGATTGTGTGCCCCTTTAATTTTAAGGTATTTTTAAGGAATATTTTTTTAAAAGAGCAAATATCTATTGAAAATATAATCTTGCAGAAAGGACAAAAATTTAGAAAAGAATGGAAATCATTTAGAGGCATTTGATCTCCCAAAATACCCCAACAAATGTGTATGTTTAAAGTAGAGTTGGGCATAGTTGTTCCTTTTGCGGATTGTTCTTTTTGATCCCAACAACAAAAAGAACTAGTTCGTTCTTTTCGTTCAGTTGTTCTTTTCGGTCGGTTGTGCAGTGAACAACAGATCAGAGATTACACATACATGCATACATTGAATCCTCTTCAATGTTTTATTCGTTTGTTAATATTCTAAAGTAATTTAATTTCATACTTAACGACCTTATTTAATTAATAATTTTTGATTGGAAATGCTTAGAATGAAGTTTGATCATTTGAAAACAAATTTTAATCACTTTTTTAATACTGATTTATATTCGACACAACAAATTATTTCTTTTAATTGAATAAAAATTTTCTTTGCTTAGACGTATTTTTTTTGTGCTTTGTAGTCTTATTTGTTGTATGCTTTTAGTAAGTAAAAGGTTAATTAATATTTTTGAAATTTTTAAAATGAAATCCGTTTTCAGTTTAAAACAAATTATAATCACTTTTTTAATTCTAATATTCTTTTTCACAATCTGTTTTTTAGTTCAATACTACAAATTATTTCTATTAATTTTGAAAAACTCACTTGTATATTTCACTAAGTATACATTTTCTTTTGTTTGTGTTGATTATTGTGCTAAAAATTTAATAGGCACACTACATTTGTTTTTTTTAACAGTATGCAAACGAGAAACTATAATATTTTACTTGAAATCTTTTGCATGTGCATTGGTCAGGAACAGGGAATAAGATAAACAAAACAAAATAAAGACCAAAAATTAACGAACGAACAAAAAACGAACAATACCAAGATATCAAAAAGTACCAAGAGAATAATAAAGACCAAAAGAACAAGAAAGACTAAAATAACAACAAAGACCAAAAAGGAACAACTAGTCTGAACTAGTTCACATCGTTCACTTATGGGAATAGTTCAATTGAACTAGTTCGTTCTTTTTGAGCCCAACCCTAGTTTAAAGCCCTCAGGCTAACAGTTCTTTCGCAAATGAATTTAATTCGAAGGAATTTTATTTTCCACATTGTAAGGAATTATGCTTTTTAATTCGCAAAATTTATAAAAAAAACGAAAACAAAAACAAACCAAGAATGCAAAATGAAATTCCTCTCGCAAATTTAAAAATAAAATTCGCAAACGAAAAGAAAATAGAATTCGCAATTAAATTAAAAATACAAATAATTCAAAGTAAGGACTTAAAATTTTTTAAAGGAGAATTAATTAGTAACGACTATAACTATAGCACTGAAATTTGGTGTGTAGGTTTCCCTTCCGATGTATAGATCCACTAAAAAGGGATTGTTGGAAATTCTAGCGCTAAAAGGGGTAAAAAGGGTAAAATTGGTATCTTTATATATTGGAAACTACATTAGATAGACTAAAAATTCTAAAAGCATACAAATGCTGCTAAAAATAAGCCGACATGTGTTTGGTACTTTTCTAATATATGTAATTTCACGGATTAAAATGGTTTAAAAACAGAATTTTGGTACCTTTTTTGCACTCGACAGATATATCTTCTAAATTATTCAACGTAGCAGAAAGATTTTTGGTGCGTTCCTTTCTTCTGGACAGAATCTTGAATGGATTTGACACTTTCTGAAAATTAGCACTTATAAGGGGTAAAATTTTACCCGTTTTCGGTACTTTTATGTTAATGATAATGCATACATATACATACATGTAAAATAATTTACTATGACTTCTTACCAGTCACTAGAAGCTGGGATAATAAAATTTATGTCAAATTACAGGTGATAATTATTAATGAACAATTAACATCAAAGTGAGTTGTAAATATTCTGACAACACAGCGGAACAACCAGCCGTTTTCGAAGGCCATTAAACCTTCATCATCAACGTTTTTCTGTGTTGGTCCACTGTGTGTGGTGTCAGTTCATGTAAATTTCTGCCTTATATACGAAACTTTCTTGCAAATGGAATACGTGAATTGTTTTGATTCATCGTTTTTAAATTTCGCTGAAACGTGTTTTGTAATGAAAGCCCAAATCTACCATCTCTAATTTACAACAGCCTTACCATTGTCGTTTATTCTTGACTAATTATGCACATGTTCGTTAATTTACTTATTTTTGTTCTACTTTTTTTTTTTTTTTTTTTTTTAATACATATATTTATTTATTGTATCTTCAAATATGAACTAACAATAAGTGATCAAATCTTAAAGCTAAAATATAATTGTTTAGCCCGACCAGTGTCGGCCAAAACTTAGTGATAATTTAAAAAATACAAAGTAGTGATAATCAAAAAGGAAAATTAAATGTATTTTCAAGCATTCCCATCTAGAGTGTTGAGTATAAGAGCCCTTGTGTCCCTCTTTTTTAGGCGGATGTGACCATTAAAATTCAAAATATTACGAGCAAGCGGATTAGGATGTGACTCGAGTTTTGTTAAGTATTTGCCTGCGTATCTTGCAATTTCTTCAGTCACTAGTGGCATTCTTAAATCACGATGCAAATTTGAATTCTTAATATACCATGGAGCAGATGTTATTAACCTTAAAATTTTGTTTTGCCTACGTTGAATTCTCTCTACATTGGAGGCTGAAGCAGTGCCCCATAACTGGATACCGTAACACCATATTGGCTTTAAAAGCGACTTGTATAATAAAAGTTTACAGTCCAGGCTAAGTATTGAATTTCTGCCAATCAACCAGTGTATTTGAGATAACTTAAGTTTCATCTGAGTTAGCTTAAAGTCAATATGATGTTTCCATGTAAGTCTTCGATCAAGGTGTATACCAAGGTATTTCACTTGGGAGTGTTGAGGAATATTTTGATTATTGATTCGAATTGGGGAACAAGTATCTCTTCTTAGGGTAAACGTTATATGGATACACTTTTGTTCATTTACCTTAATTCTCCATAAGTTCAACCACATTTCCAATTGTGTAATATGTTCTTGTAAATATCGGGAAGCCTCGTGAGGGTTTTCATGCATACTAAGGCAGGCTGTATCATCGGCAAACGTAGATGTATGGATATTGCTGCTCAAAGGCATATCACAAGTATAGATCAAATACAAAACTGGCCCCAGTATGCTCCCCTGTGGCACACCGGATGATATAGATTCGGGCACACTCATGAATTCTCCTTCCACAACCGTGAACTTCCGGGTAGTGATGTAACTTTCTAATAAATTCACTAAATTTATTGGTAGATATGATTTTAATTTTAGAATTAGACCTTCATGCCACACTTTATCAAAGGCCTGAGAAACGTCAATAAACAGGGCAGAACAATACATTTTTTCTTCAAAAGTTCTTCTTATAAATTGCACCAATCTATGAGTTTGTTCAATGGTGCTATGCTGACTTCTAAAACCAAATTGATGGTCTGGGATGCACCCACTATCAGTTAAAATTGGGGACAATTTTGTCATGAGCAGCTTTTCGAAGAGTTTTGACATTGTTGATAGCAGACTTATTGGCCTGTATGACTCAGCCTTGGTAAGGTCTTTGCCCGGCTTTGGAATCATTTTGACCTTCGCAAGCTTCCAGCTTTGTGGATAATACTCCAGTCGTAAAATGGAGTTAAAAATAAATAACAGGATTCTAATTGCAATATGGGGCAAGTTTATCAGCATATTGTTACTAATTCCATCATTACCCGGTGCTTTCTTCGGGTTGAGTTCAGCAATTAGATTTTGTACATCACACATTTTAAATTTTATGGGTCGAGGGGGTAGCGCAACTACACTCGGGAAATCAACAACACCAGTACATGTGTTTGGGGTAAATACGGATTTTAAATGCTCAACAAATATGTTACCTTTTTCAGTATCGCTTCTGGCCCAACCTCCGGTAGAAGTGCGCAGAGGTGGTCTATATTCAACGGGTGTTTTAAGCTTTCTAGCAGCTCGCCACAAGGAGTAATTAGATGCAGGTGTGGCATCAAGATTTTCCAGATAATTTTTAAGACATACAGTTTTTTCATATGCCAGCAGCTCTTGGAGTCGTCTAGTGCACTCTTTAAATCTAATTTTATTTTGGGGTGATCTGTGCTGTTGCCATTCCCTTCTAGCTGTCCTTTTTTCACGTAAAAGACGTTCAATGTCTGTAGAATAAATTCTATTAAACCCAGTCTGCGGATGGGAAGTAGTGGCATGTTCAGCAGCCTGTTTAATATTTTCGTTAAGATTTTCAATGTTAGATTCAATATCACCTGGTGTTCTTAGGTTAATATTTTCCGTACAATGGCTACTGAGGTATTTTTTGAACCCCAGCCAATTGACACGGTTGATCATCTTTACATATGGGACAGGGAAGTCACTTCTTAGTGGGCTACAAATTGTAACAATCGTGGGAGAGTGATCGGAGGAGAGATCTACAGAAGCTTCAACATGAATTAATTCCCTAGTGATATTTTTCATGACTCCAAAATCTATAACATCCGGAATTTTTTGTATGTCCGTAGGCCAGTAAGTGGGCTCCCCACTTGAAATGACGTCCAAGCCCATTTTTGAAATTGTGTTGAACAACGCTCGTCCTCTAGGTGTGATAAGACGCGAACCCCAGAAAGTATGTTTTGCATTATAGTCTCCAGCTGCTACGAAACAAGGGCCAAGAGATTTGTAGAAATCCTCGTATTGATCCTCAGTAATTGCGAATCTAGGAGGGGAGTAAATTGATGATATGACAAAATTTGTGCAAAAATTTTCGATACAAATATTCGTTGCTTGTAGATGTTCTTCACAAACGTTATCAAGGACATAGTGTTTGAGTCTTGACTTAATTAGAATTGCTGACTCACCGCATGCTCTCCCCCTCGGGTCCTTTGAATCATATATAGTGTAACCATTTATTTTAAATAAGCTCCTTGAAGTCAAATGAGTCTCAGAGACCAACATTATATCAATATTTTTTTCCATGAGGAAGTGCTCAAGTTCATTTTTATGCTGGCGAATGCCGTTTGCGTTCCAGAAACATATTTTTAACATGTTCATGGTTTGTTAACTAATGCTTGAAGCAGTGTATTCTGCATTCGCAGCATTTCTTGCATCATGCTAGTCATATTTGTTGTAAGGTTGTTTATAGTTAGCACCAGATTCTCAATAGTAGCTTCAAGGCGACTAAAGTTAAAGCCTGAGTTTGCATTCGCTGAATTATTTTGCGGTGAAACATTTTGTGAGGGATTAGAACTAGCCTTAGCAGCATCGGCATACGATACACGTGAAGTAACTGGTTGACTTACTTGAGCAAAAGAGGCGGAGTACGCGTTTAATGGTTGGGCTGGAGCTAACTTAGGTTTTTGACTCATAGTCTGTTTAACAAAAGAATATACAGGGCATCCTCTATAGTTAGCGGTGTGATTACCTCCACAATTACTACATTTTTTTTCTGCTTGTTCTTTTGGCTTAGTGCAGCTAGCAGTACCATGCAATTCACCGCAGATAACACAAACTGTAGGTAAATTGCAGTAAGTTTTTGTATGGCCATATTCTTGGCAATTATGGCACTGTACAGGACCTGAACGCTTACGTGGCTCTTCAACTGTGATTTTTCGGTGTAACAGAAACTTTACGCTATAAATTGGATGGGTTTGATTTTTTTTCAATTGTATGTCATTCGGCTCCAGTTCAATGCGAAATAGGGGTTGGGCGACCTTTTCTCTGTTAATTATATTAGTAACGTTTTTTACCTTAAATCCTTGGTCTAGAAGTGCACATTTTACTTCTTCGGGCTCAACGTATGAATCTATGCCCTTTAGTACTATCTGTAGGCCTTTAGCACTCTTAAGTTGGTATGTGTAAAAGTTTGTTTTATTTTTTTCAAAATCATTTACAATTTTTCGAAAATTGTTTTCATCGTATATTTGGATTTTAGTTTCATCAATATTACCTCTTTTAATTGGAATTACGTGAAAAGTATTTTCACCAATGGTCGACAGTAGTTTTTTTAGAAGCGCGTTAGAATTTTTTTCCCTCACATATATTGGTGGTGGCTTAAAAGACTTCTGAGATGATGAAGCGGTCTTCTCGTTATCGTCTTGCAATAATGAAAAACGATTTTGGCGATTCATGGATGATGCGCTGTTATCCCTAGACATCTTTGGAACAGATGAAATTTTAGAAGAATTCGGGCTTCGCCCACGCTTTACCACGGTTATATATCTGTCCATTCCAACTTGTACCTTTGGTTTTGAGCTACTGTTATCTGTAGTGACAACTTGGTTAGGTGATGAACAGCCCGAAGCGAATGATTTCAATGGGTTAACTGACGAAGTACTAGGCAACTGTAATGTTAAAGAATCACTAGTAGGCATTAGACAAAGCGAAGTTGATCGCTGTCGAAAAAGTCGATTTGTTGTTAGAAAAAGTGTATTATCAGATTTTGTATTTTTATTAAGAGCTTCCGAACTCACAGTAAGTCTGTCATCAGGTTTTTTATTTTTATTGCTATCATTATGAGCATCAGAACTCACAGTAAAATAGGCATTTCTGCCGTTATAACTCACTTCACATTTATTTGTTTTTGAGGTACTCATATAGAGTATTCCTCAAGGGTACTTTTGTTTGTTTGTTTGTTTTTTTTATTACGGTTTTTTGTTTTGTTATTTATGACTATGCAAAAAAATATTAACAAAGCAATTACAGCTTATTTATCAAAGTTAATAATATGTATTACGAATATTTTCTTTTATATGATTTTTTTGTTAAGTATGTATGTAAAAAAAAACTCCGCTATGACGTTAGTTCACTATGAAGGTACAACGAGAACTGATTTTTGTTCTACTTAAGACAAACTTTTTAAAATTAATAGCCATGGGCCTGTGGCAAAAATTAAATACTTAATAGTAACAAACCAAAAAAAATCAAGAATTTAAAATAGAATTCTTTTCCGAATTTTATTTTTAGAATTCCGAATAAAAATTTTAAAACGAACCAAAAAATAAAATAAAAGATATATTTTTTTTTAGTTTCAATGACATTTTAGATTTATTTGAAGATAATCAAACGGATTATCTTCAAGATCTTTGAAATACACAACGACTTCACTCATAGACAATAGTGAAAGTGCCCATGAGGCTAATGCCAATTGTCATATTCATGCTTTAAATACTGCTCAGTCATCAATACGGATAGTATAGCAGATTATTTGGCGGAAAAACGGATAGCAAAAATATAGAAATAAATTTTTTTTAATTATTACAAACTAATATTTGTGTGCCATTTATTTAAATTTCGTTTTGGATTTATGATTTTTTATACATTTATTTTATTAAGATAATACGAGTAAATATCCAAAAATTGCCGAATATATAAAGATCTGTTACATGGTGGGTGGGAGGGGGAGGGAGTCAAAAATCTAAGAAAACAGCGTTACGTAATATATGGACAGTCCCTTATTAGATACAAATACAACCGCGATCACGCGTGACTAATGCGTGACTGACGCTTCTCTCAGTAAAAGCACATAAAACAATGACAAAAACCACAGCATTAAAAGTGTTAGCTTGAGTCATAAAGTGCTTATTTTTGGAAAACTCAACGCGTGATGCCATAACTAATTCGTGCATAACTTCTGAGGCGCACCTATGCGCAGCACGCATTTCTTTAAAATAACGCTCATCCGTTCAACCATTAAAATAATACTAAATTTTAAATAAACTTTGAAAATCCATTTATTTTAGTGCATTTCCAATATAAACATTAACAACAAAAGCAGTTTCACAACTAATTTGTGTTACAAATTCTAGCAAAACATTTGACGGAATGCCTGAATATGATGCTTGCACGGTTAAACTTATAACTTTTTCAAAATTACTTGACTTAATTACCTAAAGCTTTTAGCTTTTTGTACTTATTTTCCCAGTTTTCTTTTACAACTTTCAACTTTAATGTGTCATTAGCAGGGACAGGGGTTTCATACAAATGCATATTTTTCCCTTAACTTAACAAGAACTAAATATCTTTACGAAAGAATGAATTTGCGTAAAAATGGCATCGATTTGTTAGTGCATATTTTTGCATATTTTACTTAATTTTATCACTTATTTTGGTACAATACCATGGTTTTGTATCATATTTTGTTAAAAATTCAAATTTAAAAAAAAATTACAACTTATTAATGCAAATTTATTCCCTTGCATTTTTGTAGGATTCAGGAGCTCACGAACAAATCAAGACTCGTATCGTAAAAATACTCTAGATAGGTACTAGCAAGGAAAAGTCAGTTTTCGTTCTTTTTTTAAGGCAAGATCCAACTAGTTTAGATTGAAAATATTTTGAGACTGAATAGATGTGCATTTGGAAATTGCGAAAAAAAAATTAAAAAATCATTTACTGAGAACGTGTCTAGTTTTGTTCGTTAGTTCTTTTACTTTAGAAAGATTCCACAAGCACATACACCTACAAAATTTAATTGAAATTGCCATTTTAATGATTTGAACAGGAAATTGTCTGCTATTAACGCCGAAAGTAGTGAAACAATTCTGCGGGAGCGCGATATTCAAAAACAAATCTAATAACTAGTGCACAATTTATTGTAATATAAATATAAGATTATATAGAAATAATTATTTAAATTTTAGCCGATTACACCCACACGCATTACAAGGCATTTTTCAATGCACAAAAGCTTTCTAAGAATAGTTTGATTGAACTTCACATTCGAATATATAAAAAATATAAAATTTTTAAACCAAAATAAATTAATAACAACACTTTTTTCTCTTTCTATTTGTGTATCGCTCATTTACTGCAATACATATCTCGAAAAATGCGTGTTTGATTTTAATAATGCAGAATATATCCTTATATCATTTTTAATCTTGTGTAAAAATGTGATGTGAAAGGCACGTACATCTTGAGGAAATAAAATTTTTAGATATCCATATTTAGTTGTATGTAAATTGAAAAATTTCTTTTGAATAAAAGTTTTTATAATATGAGCATATTTTATTGTTTTAGTGCATATTTTGTGTTTTTAATGTCATATTTTTGAGGCGCCTAAAATACCTTTTTTAAATGCATGAAGTCCTTGTCCCAGGTCATTACAAAAGCATCGTTACCTATTTGGCGTTTATCTTTTTGTCCATTGATATCGAACCGTATGCTCTTTCAGCAAGTACGTTAACTCTTCACTGTACTTGCATTTTCTTTAATTAATTCTTGGAATAACCACCTTTGAGTCCTATGTTGTACGGTACATCTGATAAGTAGAAATAATTAAAGCGATGATCGTAAAAGATAAACAAGAATTTAACTATGCTTCTATGCTTAGGTAGGCTGATATAACCTCGTGCTAACCTAAATAGAAAATGAAGAAAACCGAAAGATAGTCATGGTTGCTGATGAGATAATTTTTTACTCTTCTTTAATCGCATTAATTAATACAAATATTCCTTTCCATAAGAATTGAAAATATTGGGCTTAATGTTGATTAAGACTCACTCTAGTTCCATTAAATTTAATATATATCATTTAATATGTTTTATTTTATTTCTTACATTCAAGGTGAACAACCTGCCGCTATGCAAACAAGCAATGGTATTGGAATAACAGCGACGGCCCACTTGATCATTGTGACCTTCTGCATATTTGCAATAGCAGCTTGGCACTACTCAACCATATCACAAGTTTCTAAAATTATTTCAGTTTACAATATTTTACAACATAAAAACTTCATACACTTAAAAACTAAAACACTGCATCACTATCAACAGCAACCAAAATACCAAAAAAATCACAAGCATCGGAATATGTCTGTAACTAGCACAACACATGATAACTTTCATCGCTCACATCGAATAAGGTGACTAAAAACATGTCAAAGAGGTACTTAAAAATGTGAAAGGACTAAAATTAACTTATTATCTACACACTTTAAAAAAGGTACGTACCTATTTAATTTTATTTTTCTCACACACTTTTTATTTGAATAAACAACGCGCGGTGTCGTGGGACACCTGGTAGGAACGAAATTCCTTGACTGGCTCCAAAAACTAAAATATCAACTACCACAAAAAAACAATAAACAAAATTTAAGAACTAATGTTATATTAGACTTTATTATGTGTTTTTCTATTTTATATCTCCGTTACATGTTAAGTTATCGTTGAACCATCAGAGTGAACAGACATCTTAGCGCTATTTTTTCTTATATATGTACATTTTTAACAAAAAAATCATTAAAAAAATATTCCTAATAAATATTTTTTTTTACATTTATTTATTTATTGTATCTTCAATTATGAACTAAAAATAAGTATTCAAATCTTAAATCTAAAATATAAGTATTAGGCCCGACCACTGTCGGACATAAGCTTAGTGATAGTTATAAATAATACATAAGTAGTGATAATCAAAAAAAAAAGAGAGAGAAAAAAATATTTTCAAGCAATCCCATCTGGAGTGTTGAGTATAAGAGCCCTTGTGTCCTTCTTTTTCAAGCGAATGTGGCCAGTAAAATTCAAGATGTCACGAGCAAGCGGATTAGGATGTGACCCGAGTTTTGTTAAATATTTGCCTGCGTATTTAGTTATTTCTTCAATCACTAGTGGCATATTCAAATCACGATGTATATTTGAGTTTTTTTATGTACAATGGAGCCGATGTTATATTCATATGTTGAGCCCGCAGAAGTAAAATGTGCACTTCTAGACCAAGGATTCAAGGTAAAAAATGTTACTAATATAATTAACAGAGAAAAGGTCGCCCAACCCCTATTTCGTTACAGTTGAAGAGCCACGTAAGCGTTCAGGTCCTGTACAGTGCCATAATTGCCAAGAATATGGCCATACAAAAAGTTACTGCAATTTACCTACACTTTGTGTTATCTGCGGTGAATTGCATGGTACTGCTAGCTGCACTAAGCTAAAAGATCAAGCAGAAAAAAATGTAGTAATTGTGGAGGTAATCACACCGCTAACTATAGAGGATGCCCTGTATATTCTTTTGTTAAACAGACTATGAGTCAAAAACCTAAATTAGCTCCAACCCAACCATTAAACGCGTTCTCCGCTTCTTTTGCACAAGTGAGTCAACCTTTCACTTCACGTGTATCATATGCCGATGCTGCTAAGGCTAGTTCTAGTCCCTCACAAAATGTTTCACCGCAAAATAATTCAGCGAATTCAAGCTCAGGCTTTAACTATAGTCGCCTTGAAGCTACTATTGAGAATCTGGTGCTAAATATAAACAACTTTACAACAAATATGACTAACATGATGCAAGAAATTCTGCGCATGCAGACTACACTACTTCAAGCATTAGTTAACAAACCATGAACATGTTAAGAATATGTTTCGGGAACGCAAATGGCATTCGCCAACATAAAAATTAACTTGAGCACTTCCTCATGGAAAAATATATTGATATAATGTTGATCTCTGAAACTCATTTGACTTCAAGAAGCCTATTCAAAATTCATGGCTACATTTTATATGATTCAAAGGACCCAAGAGGAAGAGCTTGCGGGGATCAGCAATTTTAATAAAGTCAAGACTCAAGCATTATATTCTTGACAACATTTGGGAAAAACATCTACAAGCAACGAATATTTGTATCGAAAATTTTTGCACAAATTTTGTCTTATCATCAATTTACTCCCCTCCTAGATTCTCAATTACTGAGGATCAATACGAGGATTTCTACAAATCTCTTGGCCCTTGTTTCGTAGCAGCTGGAGACTATAATGTAAAACATACTTTCTGGGGTTCGCGTCTTATCACACCTAGAGGACGAGCGTTGTTCAACACAATTTCAAAAATGGGCTTGGACGTCATTTCAAGTGGGGAGCCCACTTACTGGCCTACGGACATACAAAAAATTCCGGATGTTATAGATTTTGGAGTCATGAAAAATATTGGTAGGGAATTAATTCATGTTGAAGCTTCTGTAGATCTCTCCTCCGATCACTCTCCCACGATTGTTACAATTTGTAGCCCACTAAGAAGTTACTTCCCTGTCCCATATGTAAAGATGATCAACCGTGTTAATTGGCTGGGGTTCAAAAAATACCTCAGTAGCCATTGTACGGAAAATATTAACCTAAGAACACCAGGTGATATTGAATCTAACATTGAAAATCTTAACGAAAATATTAAACTGCTGAACATGCCACTACTTCCCATCCGCAGACTGGGTTTAATAGAATTTATTCTACAGACAATGAACGTCTTTTACGTGAAAAAAGGACAGCTAGAAGGGAATGGCAACAGCACAGATCACCCCAAAATAAAATTAAATTGAAAGAGTGCACTAGACGACTCCAAGAGCTGCTGGCATATGAAAAAACTGAATGTCTTAAAAATTATCTGGAAAATCTTGATGCCACGCCTGCATCTAATTACTCCTTGTGGCGAGCTGCTAGAAAGCTTAAAACACCCGTTGAGTTTAAGTCACCTCTGCGCACACCTACCGGAGGTTGGGCCAGAAGCGATACTGAAAGAGGTAACATATTTGTTGAGCATTTAAAATCCGTATTTATCCCAAACACATGTACTGGTGTTGTTGATTTATCAAGTGAAGTTGCGCTACCCCCTCGACCCATAAAATTTAAGACGCGTGATGTTCAGAAACTAATTGCTGAACTCAAGCCGAAGAAAGCTCCAGGTATTGATGGAATAAGTAAAAATATGCTGATAAACTTGCCCCATATTGCAATTAGAATCCTGTTATATATTTTTAACGCAATTTTACGACTGGAGTATTATCCAAACTGCTGGAAGCTTGCGAAGGTCAAAATGATTCCAAAGCCTTGCAAAGGCCTTACCAAGGCTGAGTCATACAGGCCAATAAGTCTGCTATTAACAATGTCAAAACTCTTCGAAAAGCTGCTCATGACAAAATTGTCCCCAATTTTAGCTGATAATGGGTGCATCCCAGACCATCAATTTGGTTTTAGAAGTCAGCATAGCACAATTGAACAAACTCATAGATTGGTACAATTTATAAGAAGAACTTTTGAAGAAAAAATGTATTGTTCTGCCCTGTTTATTGACGTTTCTCAGGCCTTTGATAAAGTGTGGCATGAAGGCCTTATTTTAAAATTAAAATCATATTTACCAATAAATTTTCTGAATCTATTAGAAAGCTACATAACTACCCGAAAGTTTACGATTGTGGAAGGAGAATTCATGAGTCTGCCCCAATCGATATTATCCGGTGTGCCACAGGGGAGCATACTGGGGACAGTTTTGTTTTTGATTTATACTTGTGATATACCTTTGAGCAGCAATATCCATACATCTACGTTTGCCGATGATACAGCCTGCCTTAGTATGCACAAAAACCCGCACGAGGCTTCCCGATATCTTCAAGAACATATTACACAGTTGGAAATCTGGTTGAACTTATGGAGAATTAAAGTCAATGAAGAAAAGTGTGTCCATACAATGTTTACCCTAAGAAGAGATACTTGTTCCCCCATTCGAATCAACAATCAAAATATTCCTCAACATTCCCAAGTGAAATACCTTGATCGAAGGCTTACATGGAAACATCATATTGACTTTAAGCTAACTCATATGAAACTTAAGTTATCTCAAATTCATTGGTTGATTGGCAGAAATTCAACACTTAGTCTGGACTGCAAACTTTTAATATACAAGTAGCTTTTGAAGCCAATATGGTGTTACGGTATCCAGTTATGGGGCACTGCTTCAACTTGCAATGTAGAGAGAATTCAACGAAGACAAAACAAAATTTTAAGGTTGATAACATCTGCTCCATGGTACATTAAGAATTCAAATTTGCATCGTGATTTAAAAATTTCACTAGTGATTGAAGAAATTGCAAGATACGCAGGCAAATACTTAACAAAACTCGAGTCACATCCTAATCCGCTTGCTCGTAATATTTTGAATTTTACTGGTCACATCCGCCTAAAAAAGAGGGACACAAGGGCTCTTATACTCAACACTCTAGATGGGAATGCTTGAAAATACATTTAATTTTCCTTTTTGATTATCACTACTTTGTATTATTTAAACTATGACTAAGTTTTGGCCGACACTGGTCGGGCTAAATAATTATATTTTAGCTTTAAGATTTGATCACTTATTGTTAGTTCATATTTGAAGATACAATAAATAAATATATGCATTAAAAAAAACAAAAATTATCTTTTTGTTCCTGGGTCATGTGACTTGTCCGAATTGAAGTCATGTGAATATCTTCAGCTGACAGCTGTTTAAGCAAAACTTTTTTTCCATTTCCTAGTGTCATGAAGTTGTATTTAGTATGAATAATAGCATCAAGGTCTTTTAGAGTGTCATTTCCAATGATGCCGTGGAAAGTTTTTAATTGTGGCAATAAATAGAATTTGATTGGAACGTCTGCTTGTCCGAATAGAAATGTGTTTTTATGAAAACCGATTTGCACCTTTCCTCCTATGGAATTTGCATAGAAAATGTCTTTATTTGGTATAGGGTTTTTTACTAAATGTGGTGCTATATAATTTTTATTGGAGCCTTTATATCTATTTATATATTTATATATATTTATTTATATTTATATATAGTTGTTCTGGTTATGGTGGTTGTATTTGGGGATAGCACCCTGATTCTGATAGTAGCCTAATCCTTGAGGAAGTTACTGTCTTTGAAATTGACCGACTGGTTTCTTTGGTCGTGTCGGTGGAGGAATATGTGCTAACTCCGGATAAAATATTGGTTGATTCCGTTAAGGAATAGATATGAATTTTCTATTATGTGCGTAATTAGTTCTAAAATTTTGGTTCTCTAATTTTAAGCATAAATATAAAGCTTTAGGTAAATCTCTTGGCTCTTTCATAGCCAAAAGTCTAGGTAGGTCTCCTTTTAACCCTCTTATGAAGGTATCAAATGCCTTGTCCCTATAAGTTTGTGTCAAGAGGTGTAGCGATTCCTGCCCTATGTCCATAGCACTAATTTTATTAAGTATGAGAGATAGATGGTTATACACCTTTTGATAAAACTCCTGAATTGTTTCTGTTCCTTGAATTAGTGATTTTAATTGATATTCAAGATTGCTTACATCCCTTTTATCTGCATAGTACAGAGTTAGGTAACGAGCTATACTGTCCCAATTTAAAGGTGTGTTGTACGATTCTAATATTGCGTCCGCAGTTCCAACAATTTTATTCCTGATTATGCTAAGGATTCCAAAATATTTTGGTGTTCCCCTCAAATGTTTATAAATGTTCAGAATTCGTCCGTTGGACTTCCGCCAAGAGCTATATTCCCCAGGTTGTCCAGCGAACTCCCTCAAACACCTGACTACGTCCGGTACCCTGTCTAAGTCGTTCAACTGCGCTACATGTTGAGGATCAATTACTTGATCCTGTTCAATTAGGGGATTTCTACTGTTGCTTGCAAAACATTCCCAGCTTGTTCCTGAATAGCCTCAGTAACTATTCTACTAATTTCTACCTGCAAGTCTCTCATATTAAATGTTACTTGATTTGTCTGATTTGCCTGATTTCCCTGCGCATTTATTATGGCTGGCCTAATTAAATTATTTGGATTTGACATCCTGATTTTTTTCTAAACCTTTGTTACTAATAAATTTTTATTGTATTATTATTTTATTTTGAAACTAGAGGGTCCCGTAGGAATCGTAGCTTCTAAGATTATTTATTTATAAGAGTTATTTGATTACTGGTTAAGAATCACACTTACTAAACTAGAAAAAATATAAGGATTTTATAAAAAGATTGCCACGCAATATTAATATGAGGGTTGAAAAATTTTTATAAAAAATTTTTTGTTTACAAAAAATTTATCACACAATTAGGATTTTTCCTTTTTTGAAAATTTTAATTTAATTTCAGTTTAAAAATTGAATTTATTAAGAACCTTTTTAGATTTATAAAATAGTTGTCAAGCAATATGTTCATACGGTTATTTCTTTTTGAAAATTTTAATTTAATTTACTTTTAATTGTTTTTATTTCACTACCAAATTTTTTCTTTTTCATTTAAAGTTACAAAATTTATTTGATATGTAATTTTTAAACATGTAGTTTCCTTTTCCTTAAACTTTCAAAACTTTTTCAAAAAGTAGTTTAGTATTACTTATAATTATTTTTTTTTTAATTACTCTTTAACTTACATTAATAAGATGAATTTCATACTGATGCGATTTGTAGTGCAGCGGCTGTTGGCGTAACCAACTCCTGTTCTCCTGTTTCGGCAGTTACTAGGGGGCCTCGTTTCTGCAATTTCCTATGTGACGTGCTGCGGTGCAGGACGATTTATGCTGTTTGTGCAACTTCCTAGGCGACGTGCTACGGTGCAGGACGATTTATGCTGTTTTTGAAGCTTTCTGAGCGACGTGCTGCTGTGCAGGACGATTTATGATGTTTTTGGTGACCACGCGGCTAAGATACGAGCTAATCTTTTAGGTCGGTTTTTTACACTTATTTTTTACCGATGTTCCTCCGGTTTAAGGGATTTTTTATTATGGAACTTTCGGAACCACGTGGTCCCTGCTCGGGCGCCAATTAAACAAAAATTTTATTTTTTGTTTTTTTAAAAAATTTGACTTCAGACTAAAGTCTGAAGTACTTTTTATTTCGTTCAATGTTGAATTAGAACTGACTTAACTTTAATACAATTATTGATAATGTGAATTATTTTGGTTATAATGTGCAGTGTCAGCAATGTTCCATTTATTCCAGGTATTGCAACATTTATTGCGCGTGTACTTGTTAAGCACTAATTTGTTGGCTTGTGCAATATCCGGTTTGTTTTATTCCCATGGATTTTAGCATATTAAACATTTTTGTACTTAACTTACATACATAAATACTTTAACAGAAAGTCTTATGTACATATTTATATTAATATATAATTATACTCCTCGTTTAAGGAAAAAGTCGTTTCATCTTTTCTCTGGCCATAAAACTGTTTTAATAAAACAATGACTTTTTAGGCGTTCATCTGAATTAATTTTCTTTGCTTTTTAGACCGTATTTTATATGAATTAAATAATTTAATGTATTACAAATTTATATTCATATTCTAACTTACTTTTAAAATATTTATTAGCGCTTAAAGTTCTTTCCACTTCAGCATTTGAACATTGCAATGTTAATAGTCCTGGAGCAAATATTGACAATTTCAGAAATGTATTATCATTAGTAGAATTTCTATAATTATAAACTTCAATCCAAAATTGATCAGTTCTGAGCAAATTTTTCCATTTATGTAGCCTTAAATTTCTGGTACTACGTCCTATTTCTTCAATTTCATGATACCAGCAAAATTTACCGCTTTGCAGAAGAGTGTTTGTAACCCAGTTAGAAGCAATACATTCAGCTTCCAAAAAACCATGCATTTTTTACCTTACTAAATCGTTTCATAGAAGTAATGATGTGTACATTTTTTTAAATCAGATGCAAAAGTTACTGATTTACAATGTGTGTTAGTTTTTTCCACTTTTTTCTTTAGTGAGCCCGCTTTACAATACTGCTTTTCAGACGCATTTTTAGAAGCTTTCGTTATCAAGAAAGCAATAATTTGCTTCCCTCAGTTGTCAGTTCCTCCAAATCAGAATTCTTTTTTGCTGCGATTATTGTAATTAAATTATTTTATAACGTGTATGGATTCCCTATAATTTCTAGAAAAATAATCTTAACGCTGAATAAACAAACTTTATTTCAATTTTAAAATTATTTGGCAATTTGGGTCTAATTTCATACATACAATGAATAGTTTTTTTTGTAATAGCAATTTTTTCTTACTGTGAAAGAGAAAGTTGTTCTTCCTCTGAATTTCACCCAGCTAAAGTAACAAAGGAAACTTTGCGTATCTAAAAGGAGTGCAATCAGACAGAAAAGTGGAAAATGCCTACTTGGTGTTTTGTATAAAGCCACCAGACTATCACAAATTAATATTTATTGGATTTGTAAAATACACTAAATACACTAAAATCAAAGATAAAAAAGCACAAATTTAGTGCCTTTTTAAAAAAGCAAAAAAAATTCCGGACTGTTATGAATTAAAAAGCACTAACTCTAGTGCGAAAAGCACTAAATTGGTACGCAGCAAACGAAGCACGAAGGTGTTTAAACGACAGATACAAAACAACGATTCAGAGAGCGAAGCATGTGTTTCAACTCGTCGTCTAAACATAGTATAAGTGCTTACAACTTTATTTGTGCAGCTTTTAAACAACTAAAATTAAACACTTTCTATATAATTTTAATATTTTTTAATATTCAGGGATATTATTAATAAAATTCTGTGTGAAATTTTTCTCTGGGAGCAATTCCAACTAATAGCAAGCAATAGGGAAAACAAAAAATTCTAATTAGAAAAGAGAGAAATTTCACGCGGAATTTTATTTTTTAAAAGCCCTGATTATTTATATGTATTTATTATAAAATATGAGGGAACTACTGTTTCATCAAACGGTAAATCATGCGCAAGGCGTAATCTTTATTTTATCATTCTTGCGATAAGCTTACATATTTAGTGTTGCCATATGTTATTTTTGTGTTATTGTTTTTTGTTTCATTATGTATTGAATTTTTTATAAGGATTGATCAAGTATGTCGGATAATTATTGTCTCTAAGTATTTCTGCGATTACTTTAATATTTTTATCTTTGAATTTGTTATGAGTTACATATGTGTAACACTTTATTAATAAAGTTTAAAATTGTATTTATTTATAATTTATTATTCTGCCTGAAGATATTTGTTTCATGTACCAATCTGTTAAAATTCTCTTCTTGAATCTAATTATTCTTATATCGAGGTAAGACAGCGAATTGTTTATTTCCTTTTCAATTGCAAATTTTATTTTGCTGCGGTAATTTTAAAAGCCTTCATTATGATTTTTTCGTGCTTTCTTTTTTCAATGGCAAATAAGTCATCTACATATTTTATGAATAGTTTAACTTCTATATATAAAAGTTTTATTTAAGCTTTAGGTCCTTTTGCAAAAAAAAATTATAAACATTTTATTATTTTATCGATATATCGCTGCAACGTTGTGTAGCTTCTTCAGGAAATAAGAAGAAGCTACACACACGCAAAGAAAAGTTATGATTGTAGAATGGTTGAGAAAACAATATTATGTTCTCAGAAACAAATCTGTGGTCGTTGAAAACAAGTTATTGTTATTTTAAACATTAATTTTGTTACAGTAAGCAAAGTAATGTTTGAATTTAATAATTACATTATTATATTCATAAAAAAGTGTGATATGGTTAGAGTTTAAAAATATATTTTTAATAAAAATTTATGACTGCAACATAATTTTTATTATTATTTAAAAATAATATAATGTAAATAACAATATAATGTTTTCCAAAACCATACTATTTTAAGTTAAAAAAAATCTTTTTCAGAAACATCTTCTGTCAGCTCAGTGTTTTATTTGTAAGCTATCGGTATTGCATGCATCGTGTTAAATAAATAGATTAAGTGCAAACAAACAAAAGGGTAGATAAATAAAAACGTACATATACATACATACATATGTTTATCTGTTTATACAGACGTGTCTGTATTTCGAGTATACACACATATGTAAGCATACGTTTCTATATATACATTTAATTTCAACAATATTAAGTTATTTTTATTTCGAATTTAACGCACAGCTGTTTTAAACAAAAGATCTACCAATAAATATATGATTGAAAAACAAAATGTTATTATTATATTAAATAATACTGTTGTCGTATTTAACAATATTGTTATAATATAAGAACATGGTATGGTGAGTCTCAATTACATTTTAGTCACATCTAACAATAGTGTTGTCATATTTGATAATATTATTATTAACTCAGATAATAATATTATTAAAAGTTTGCTTTCCTATTGACAATAATATGATTTAACTACAACCATATAATTCAATCATATTATGTTGCTGTTTGATTATGGTTACCTCAACCACATTTTTTGCATGCAACGTTGCAGCAAAATATGGATAAAATAATAAAATTGTTATAAATTTTTTACAAAGGACCTTAGGTTTAAATAAAACTTTTATATATTAAATTAAAAGAAAAACATGTTTTTGGTATTTTAGTGTGATTTTTTAAAATTTCCAATTTCTCCATAATATTTCTTATAGCTAAATGTAATAGTATGTTATTAAATAAGGACACCACGTCGAATGATACAAAGATTTCGTCGTCGTCCAAAATAATATCTTCTAATATTTTTTATTTGAATTTTGTTGATATTATATTCTTTAAATTAACTCCCATATATTTAGACAGATTGTAGCATTGTACTTCCATAGATGATGATTTTGGCAGTAAAGGCACGTCTAGTTTGTGGATCTTCGGTAAGCCGTATAGTCTCGGTGCTGAAGCGTGATCCGAACAGTTTTAGATTTTTCAAATTGAGTAATATATATGAATATTATTATATGGTTATATATATTATATTTATTATATATATTTTGTCATTTCACTTTAAGACGTTATATGTTTTTAAATACAGCAGAAATATTAAAAATCCCATCTTTGGGATTTTATGAAATCTCTTTGAGAATTGCCGGGAGCTTAAAAGAATATTTTGAATAAATTGAATTTATTGGTGTAATATTCATGTATGTAGTTATGCAACTACGCCCTTTTTTAAAAAATATCTAAGAAAATACTCGTATTCAAACTTGCCAATTTTTTTGCTAGATTTATCACTTTTTTTCTTCATTTAGCACTTAAAATTTTTAAAATGATGCTAAGTGCTAGTTTAGCACTTTCTAAAAATTATTTGGCGTTTTTTGCACAATTTTATTTAAGTAAATTCATAAATTTTCCATATATAATTTTTTAAGACACATTGCGAGCCAATTAATATTATATGTTTATGAAATTTAGTTGTCTTCATTATGATAGGAGTCATATAACTGAACCGCTCTGAGATACCCAGAGAAAACAGTGCCTAATAAATACATCATAAGATAAGGTAATTTAATAAGGAAAACATTTTTAAAAATCAAGAAGAAATCTTGTAGTTTTTATTAAGTTATCTTATTAATTTTTTTAAAAGGCTTCTACAGTTCTCGTGGTACCTTCATAGCGAACAGTCGATTAGCGGAATTTTTTCTTACATACCAAACAAACAATAAATTATACAAAAAATATTCGTAGTACATATTATTCGTAATAGGTACATACTGACTTTAATAAATAAGCTTTATTGCTTTGATAATAGTTTTTACATAGTGGAAATAACATATACAAAAAAAACGCAAACAAAAAGCATAAACAGTGACATTGAGGAATACTCTAAACAGACAAACAATCATAAATTACAAAAACAAAAAAACCGTAAACAAAAAAACACAAAAAGTGCCCTTGAGGAATACTCTATATGAGTGCCTCAAATACAAAAAATTATGAAGTGAGTTCTAACGGTAGAAATGCCTATTTTACTGTGAGTTCTGAAGCTCTTAATGAAAAAAATTGAAATAATAAATCTAATGAAAGTGTTTTTTTAACGGCAAAGCCAATTTTTCGTCAGCGATCAACTTCGCTTTGTCCAATGCCAAATAGTGATTCATTAACATTACAGTTGCCTAGTACTTCTTCATATAAGTCGGTAATATCATCTCCTTCAGGCTCGTGTTCATCACTTAATAAAGTTATCACTACAGATAAAAGTAGCTCAAAACCCAAGGTACAAGTCGGAATGGACAGATACATAACAGTGGTAAAGCGTGGGCGAAGCCCGAATTCTTCAAAAATTTCATCTGCTCCAAAGATGTCTAGGGATAACAGCGCATCCTCAACTAATCGCCAAAACCGTTTTAAAATTTTGCAAGATGAGAACGACAAACCCGATGTATCCTCGAATAAAACATCTAAGCCGCCAGAGAGAGAAAAATTCAAATGCCCTTATTAAAAAATTAGTTTCGGTTATTGGTGAAAATAAGTTCCACATTGTCCCAATAAAACGTGGCAACATCGATGAAACGAAAATTCAAATTTATGACGAAAAGGATTTCCGCAAAATGGTTTCTGAATTTGAAACAAATAAAACAAGCTTTTACAAATACCAGCTTAAGAGCGCTAAGGGCCTGCAGATCGTATTGAAGGGCATAGATTCTTATGTTGTCCCTGAAGAAATAAAAGATGCACTCGTCCTCCAGGGATTTAAGGTAAAGAATGTATCTAACATAATGAACAGAGAAAAGTTACCCCAGCACCTATTTCGTGTTGAACTGGAGCCGAATGATATACAGCAGAAAAAAACGAGACTCATCCTATTTATAGTTTAAAATACCTTTTATACAGAAAAATCACAGTTGAAGAGCCACATAAGCGCTCAGGTCCCGTGCAGTGTCATAATTGCCAAGAATATGGCCATACAAAAGCTTACTGCAATTTACCTACAGTGTGTGTTATCTGCGGTGAATTGCACGGTATTGCAAGTTGTATCAAACCAAAAGATCAAGCGGAAAAAAATGCAGTAATTGTGAGGGTAATCAGACCGCTAACTACACAGGATGTCCTGTGTACTCTTTCGTCAAGCAGGCTATGGTGCAAAAACCTAAATTAGCTCCAGCTCAACCATTAAACGCGTACTCCGCCACTTTTGCTCAAGTAAGCCAACCAGTTACTTCACGTGTATCGTATGCCGATGCTGCTAAGGCTAGTTCTATTCCCACACAAAATGTTTCACCGCCAAATAATTCAACGAATGCAAATTCAAGCTTTCACTTTAGTCGCCTTGAAGCTACTATTGAGAATCTGGTGCTAAATATAAACAACTTTACAACAAATATGACTGGCATGATGCAAGAAATGCTGAGAATGCAGAATACACTGCTTCAAGCATTACTTAACAAGCCATGAACACGTTCAAAATATGTTTCTGGAACGCAAACGGCATTCGCCAACATAAAATTGATCTTGAGCACTTCCTTACGGAAAAACATAATGATATAATGTTGGTCTCTGAGACTCATTTGACTTCTAGAAGCCTCTTTAAAATGAATGGCTACACTTTATATGATACAAAGGACCCTAGAGGGAGATCATGCGGTGTATCAGCAATTCTAATAAAGTCAATACTCAAGCACTATATTCTTGACAACATTTGTGAAGAACATGTACAAGCAACAAATATCTTCATTGAATATTTTTGTAAATATTTCGTGATATCTTCAATTTACTCCCCTCGCAGATTTTCAATCACTAGGACCAATATGAGAAATTCTACAAATCTCTTGGACCTTGTTTCGTAGCAGCTGGCGACTATAATGTAAAACATACTTTCTGGGGTTCGCGTCTTATTACACCTAGAGGACGAGCGTTGTTCAACACAATTTCAAAAATGGGCTTGGACGTCATTTCGAGTGGGGAGCCCACTTACTGGCCTACTGACGTACGAAAAATTCCGGATGTTATAGATGTCGGCGTCATAAAAAGTATTTCTAGGGAATAAATTCACGTTGAAGCTTCCCTAGATCTCTCGTCCGATCACTCTCCCACGATCGTTATAATCTTTAGCCCACTGAGAAGCGCTTTACCTCACCCATATGTCAAGATGATAAATCGTGTTAATTGGCTGGGATTCAAAAAATATCTTAGTAGTCATTGCACGGAAAATATTACGCCAAGAACACCCAATGATATTGAATCGAACATTGCAAATCTTAACGGGAATATTAAACAAGCTTCTGAACATGCCACTACCTCCCATCCGCATACTGGGTTCAATAAAATTTATTCTACAGACGTTGAACATCTCGTACGTGAAAAAAGAAGAGCTAGAAGGGAATGGCAACAGCACAGATCACCTCAACACAAAATCAGATTTAAAGAGTGCATTAAACGACACCAAGAGTTGCTTGCATCTGAAAAACTGCATCTTTTAAATATTATCTGGAAGGCCTTGATGTCACACCAGCATCTAATTACTCTTTGTGGCGAGCTGCTAAAAAGCTTAAAACACCCGTTGAGTTTAAGTCACCTCTGCGCACACCTACCGGTGGTTGGGCAAGAAGTGATACTGAAATAGGTAACATATTTGCTGAGCATTTAAAATCCGTATTTACACCAAATACATGTACCGGTGTTGCTGATTTGCCGAGTGTAGATGCTCTACGCCCTCGACCCTTAAAATTTACGATGTGTGATGTACAAAAACTAATTGCCGAACTCAACCCGAAAAAAGCTCCCGGTATGGATGGAATTAGTAACCAGATGCTGATTAAGTTACCTCGTACTGCAATTAGAATCCTGTTATTAATTTTTAATGCCATTTTATGACTGGAGTATTATCCAAACTGCTGTAAGCTTGCTAAGGTTAAAATGATTCGATAGCCAGGTTAAGATTTTACCAACGCTGAGTCATATAGGCCAATAAGTTTACTGTCAACAATGTCAAAGCTTTTTGAAAAGCTACTCATGACAAAATGGTCTTCAATTTTAACTGATAATGGGTGCATCCCGGACCATCAATTTGGTTTTAGAAGTCAGCATAGCACCATTGAACAAACTCATAGATTGGTTCAATTTATAAGAAAAACATTTGAGGAAAAGAAGTATTGTTCTGCCCTGTTTATTGACGTTTCTCAGGCATTTGATAAAGTGTGGCATGAAGGCCTAATTTTAAATTAAAATCATATCTACCAATAAATTTAGTGAATTTATTAGAAAGTTACATTACTTTCCAGAAATTCACGGTTGTGAAAGGAGAATTCTTGAGTGTGCCCGAATCTATATCATCCGGTGTGCCACAGGGTAGCATACTGGGGCCAGTTTTGTATTTGATCTATACTTGTGATATGCCTTTGAGCTGCAATATCCATACATCTACGTTTGCCGATGATACAGCCTGCCTGAGTATGCATGAAAACCCTCACGAGGCTTCCCAATATCTACAAGAACATATTACACAATTGGAAATGTGGTTGAACTTATGGAGAATTAAGGTAAATGAACAAAAGTGTGTCCATATAACGTTTACCCTAAGAAGAGATACTTGTTCCCCAATTCGAATCAATAATCAAAATATTCCTCAACATTCCCAAGTGAAATACCTTGATCGAAGGCTAAGAAGGAAACATCATATTGACTTTAAGCTAACACAGATGAAACTTAAGTTATCTCAAATACACTGGTTGATTGGCAGAAATTCAACACTTAGCCTGGACTGTAAACTTTTATTATACAAGTCGCTTTTAAAGCCAATATGGTGTTACCGTATCCAGTTATGGGGCACTGCTTCAGCTTCCAATGTAGAGAGAATCCAACGAAGGCAAAACAAAATTTTACGGTTAGTAACATCGGCACCATGGTACATCAAAAATTCTAATATACATCGTGATTTAAATATGCCACTAGTGATTGAAGAAATTGCAAAATACGCAGGCAAATATTTAACAAAACTCGAGTCACATCCTAATCCGCTTGCTCGTAATATTTTGAAATTTACTGGACACATCCGCTTAAAAAAGAGGGACACAAGGGCTCTATTACTCAACACTCCAGATGAGATTTATGGAAAATACTTTTTTTTATACTTTTTTATAAATTTTTTTCTTTTTTGGATTATCACTACTTATGTATTATTTATAACTATTAACAAGTTTATGTCTGACCGTGGTCGTTCCTAATAATTATATTTTAGATTTAAGATTTGAATACTTATTGTTAGTTCATATTTGAAGATACAATAAATAAATACATATATTAAAAAAAATTAAAAATAAAAATAAGATTGTCGTTCTCAAATTTAAGCATAAATTCTAAATTTGTAGAATGAATTCTTAAAACCAAGAAAATGGTCTTAGTTTTAATATTATATTCTTAAATTTTTAATAATATAATCTTAATATAAGATTTTTATTAAGAACTAAATCTTGAATTCGATCTTAAAATGAGATTTTATTCAAGATTACAATCTTAAATGCGATCTTAAAAAAATATGATTTTATTCTTGAATCAACCATATTCACATTTAACAGACTATTAAGATTTAAATGATTTGATTTCGAGCGTAGTCTTTATTTTAGCACGTTTTTTCCCTTAGTGTATTGGTTTTGATTTGGTTTGATTTACAAACTTCATCTTACGTGCTTTACAATTTTCTCAAAATAAAACTACAATTTATTTGAAAAATTAAATTAAAACGCGAACTCAAGACAAAAACTGATAAAACAATTTATTTTGGTTTTAGAAAAAGTTATAATAGTATATTTTCTTGATTAATCGCGTTTAACCGATAATCGTGATTACTCGCATATTTTTTATCGTAATCGCGATTATAAACATCTGCGATTATTTGCAAACCTTAATATCTACTACGATAACTTCCGAATTTATTTAAAGCAGCAATCAGACAAACAGAAAACTCTTCGAACATGTCGAGAGCTAAAGCTCTTAGTTTTGTATAGCTATTCGTTTATTTTGGAGTATGAGCCGAAGCAAAATAAAATACACAAATTGGAAGTTTTTAAACGCTGTTTTATTTTAATGTAGCATTTGGGTTTTTATATCATATGAAATAATACCGTAATATTGTGTTATTTTTTTCTACTTTGGAAATTTATTTAATTTCTTTTGGACTTATTTTATTTATTTATTGGAACTTATTTCATATGAAATAAAACGTCAATCTGTAGGAACTTATTGTATTTAATATTTGGAGAATTATTTCATGCCGCCTTAATTACGATTTATTTTATATTGTTTCTTTCAGGACTCTGATATATTACAGCGATGGAAGTAAAATCCTTCAAAAACTACTTTAAGCTAAATAGCATGTCTGGAGAAGAGTGCGCAACAGCTGGCGCATATGTAGTATGTTGATAAATTTTTTCATCACATTCGGGAATGCGTAATTTTCTCTTTAAACATAAATAAACTGGAAGATAAAATATTTAACACTACAAAACAAAAGAAAAACATCAAATAAGGCAGTATTTGGTTTTAAAACAAAAATAGTCATACATACTATAATTAGAAAATAATTCAATTTAATATATATTGCTAATATTTTTGGCCAAGTCAATTTTATGTGGAGCTCGTTTTTATATAAGCTAATGAGGCCTACAGTTCTTTATGTTTATAAAAATTCAGAGTTTATATTACATATTTTCCCAACGTTTCTCGCAACAGATTCGACTTTTTTATTAATATTATATTACTAATATTACTATTTATTGAAATATTTTTTTACTTAACTTACATTGAGAGTAGATACTACATTATATTTGGTTAAATAGAGTTAAGTATCTACTGTGCGCCAGGACAAGTTCCGGCCTATGTACGCAGTGTGTATGTTTGAGATATTCGTCGTGTTTTAACCCAACTCATCACTTTGTTCCCCGCAATTGTAAAATTATGGAATTTAAATCATAATTAGAACATGAATAAATTCATGTTACCTCATATGTGAAAGTTTAAAAGTTTTTAATTAAAAATTTCCTGAGATAGTGATGGAAAACTATATACATAGTTCTTTTGGACTATAGATGTTTTTACTCTGCATTCGATTAATACTTGAAAACAATCGATATTTTAAGTCACTATCGAACGTAAATGATACACCACTAAAAGCAAAAAATTTAAATATGTTGCTTTTCATAAACAAAAATAACCGGATGACCTAAAATATTTTTTACTGATCCCACTTATTTTTTACACAAATATTTTAGTTTTGTTATTTATTGAAATAAGTTCTCTTTAAACAAGTAGGTCTAGATGAGAAACCAACTAAGAAAATCTGAAAACTACAAAAATTTCGCGATAGGGCGGGTCCACGCTAATATTGCTCAGAATTAAAAACTAAATATACAGCTCTTAACTGAAGTAATTTTATTGAAACCTGGCACACACGTTGCACGTATTCAAGGCTTTAGCCTATCATGTTAAAAATTTTAGTTTTGTGTTCATCTACTTCCGCTTAGTAGATATAATTCTATTACTTACATACTTCGTACCAGCTGCTTATTACCAAAATTACCATGAATAATAAGCTCTTTTCACAACAAAATTTTGGGTTTAAGGAAGTGGGTGGGTTAATGTTATGGATAAAATGAAAACTAAAATATAGATTTAACATTCAACAAATTTATTATTTGACATCTTGTCATAGTTTTATTTTAATTGAAATTTATATGCTGGACGTTAAGTATTGCCTATATATTTCATTGGTGCTTTGCAAATCATTAGTAGACTTCAACCAAACATTGATGAGTTTATTTATAGGACTTGTTATTTGAGAAGCTTAACAAAACAAGTCAATGTATGGTAAACATATAAAAATTATTGTCTTTAAGCTCTTAAAGACGAATAGGACGGCAAACACATAAGTGTGAACAATATAATATATAGCTAAAGCTCCGCTCAGACTAGCATACAAATATTAATACTTTTGTGGAAAATGCAGTTCTGACATGTTGAGTTGTTATTGTTAATTTAAAATTTTTGAAACAAATATAAGACCAGGGATGCATTTTCGTCAAAAGTATTAATACTTGTATCATAGTCTGAGTGGCCCTTAAGTAGCACTTGCTATAAGCGGGTGTCCAAAGAAAGACATCTCTCTTCTTTTTTATTTTAAAAATATTCTTTTATTCATTATTTCTTGATTTTAATTTATTTCTCAGAAAATAATAGTAATTTCTTGATTTTTATTCTTTTCTCACAAAATAGCCCTCATTTTGTGACTTTTATTTATTCTAAATAAAAAAATAACTCTTATTTTGTGATGAATAAACAAAAATAACAAAATAACTCTTATTTAGTGAGGAATAAACAAAAATTAAGAAATAAGTGTTATTTTCTGAGGAATAAATAAAAATCAAGAAATAACTATTATTTCCTGAGGAATAACTAAAAATCAAAAAACAATCGGCAAAGTTGAATTTTTAATAAAAACAAGTAAGAGTGCTATATTCGGCTGTGCCGAATCTTATATACCCTTTACCAAAGTGCGTTTATGTAGTATAGAGATACATACATAAGCACAGAGATGTATGTAGGTACATATTAATTTTGTGAAAAAATTCATACTTTTTGTGCAATTTTCAGGTTTTAGGCATTATGTTTAATTTGGTGCTTTTTCCGATTTTTTTTTCATATAGGCAATTTTTTTTTGGTTTTGGCGATATAGGCAATTTTTTTTTGTTTTGGCTATTTTTTTCAGTGTTTAGCGTTTTTTTTTAATTTTGGTGATTTTTTTCATATAGGCAATTTTTTTTGTTTTGGCGATTTTTTTCGGTTCATGGCGTTTTTTTAATTTTGGCGATTTATTTTCGTTTTGGCGATTTTTTTGATTTTGGCGATTTTTTTTCATTTAGGCGATTTTTTTTAATTTTTGGCGATTTTTTTTCATATAGGCAATTTATTCTCGTTTTGGCGATTTTTTTCGGTTTTTGACGTTTTTTTTTAATTTTGGCGATTTATTTTCGTTTTGGCGATTTTTTTGATTTTGCCGATTTTTTTTTCATACAAGCGATTTTTTTAATTTTTGGCGATTTTTTTTGATATAGGCATTTTTTTTTTGTTTTGGCGATTTTTTTCGGTTCATGGCGTTTTTTTTAATTTTGGCGATTTATTTTCGTTTTGGCGATTTTTTTGATTTTGGCGATTTTTTTTCATTTAGGCGATTTTTTTTTCATTTTTGGCGATTTTTTTCATATAGGCAATTTATTCTCGTTTTGGCGATTTTTTTCGGTTTTTGACGTTTTTTTTTAATTTTGGCGATTTATTTTCGTTTTGGCGATTTTTTTGATTTTGCTGATTTTTTTTTCATACAAGCGATTTTTTTAATTTTTGGCGATTTTTTTTGATATAGGCAATTTTTTTTTGTTTTGGTGATTTTTTCGGTTTTTGAGGTTTTTTTTTTAATTTTGGCGATTTATTTTCGTTCTGGCGATTTTTTTGATTTTGGCGATTTTTTTTCATTTAGGCGATTTCTTTTCATTTAGGCGATTTTTTTTTCATTTTTGGCGATTTTCGTTTATATAAGCATTTTTTTTGTTTTGGCGATTTTTGCGGATTTTTGTCATGGTGTGAATTTTTTTTCATTTTGACACTTTCTCGTTTTGGCGATTTTTTCGGTTTTTGGGGTTTTTTTAATTTTGGCGATTTTTTTTCGTTATGGCGTTTTTTTTTATTTTGACGATTTTTTTTCATATAAGCGATTTTTTTAATTTTTGGCGATTTTTTTTCATATAGGCAATTTTTTTTTGTTTTGGCGATTTTTTTAGTGTTTGGCGTTTTTTTTAATTTTGGCGATTTATTTTCGTTTTGGCGATTTTTTTTGTTGTGGCGATTTTTTTCATTTAGGCGATTTTTTTTTTAATTTTTGGCGATTTTTGTTCATATAACCATTTTTTGTTTGTTTTGGCGATTTTTGCGGTTTTTTTGGCGTTTTTATTTAATTTTAGCGTTTATTTTTATTTTGGCGATTTTTTTCGCTTTGGCGATTTTTTTTTAAATTTTTGGCGATTTTATAATTTTTGGATTTTTTAGTTTTACCGTTTTTGAAAATTTCAACAGTTTAGCTCTTACGGTTTCCAAGATATAGCAATTTTTTAAAATTACATAGTCAAAATTGCATTAACTGATGGACCACCCTTTAATTTAAATTTTTTTTAATTTTAGTGTTAATTGTTGCAGCATATATAAAAATACACTAATTTTACAAATTTCAAGTGTCAATATGCATATGTACATACATAATACAATTGTATGTATATTACATGGGATTTTAAAAGTTTTCGTCACTCATTTTGGAACACCCTTTAATTTTTAGCTTTTATATATTTGTTGTTGTAGCGACCAAAGTTCTACATACACTGTCCAAATTTCAGACCCGTAGCTTTTACCGTTCCTGAGAAAATAGCCTTCTTCCTAAAACATGAAATATGTTTAATTATTAGGAAATAAGTTAAAGTTTTCCAACCCTGGAAACGTTTTTTTTATTTTGTTAAATTTTAAAATTTTTTTTTTTTTTATAAATACCAATTTTATTCATACCGAAGTATAAAATAAGTTAATTTAATAAAAAAGTAATGAAAACTTGTTTTCGGTAGTTATTTTCTATGGGAATATTGAGTATGAGGTTTCCAGCTCTGAAACCGTCTGCTCGATTTTGCTGAATTTCAATAGCAAAATTTTTCGGAAAATTTCTGACACACCAGTCGAAGAACGAAGTCTCTAGCTCTTCTGGGAGCTTGGGAAAACCGATTTCACGTACAGACAGACGGACAGACGGACAGACGGACAGACGGACATCGCTTGTTCGTCTTCCCTATGCATAAGGATCCAGAATATATATACTTTATGTGTCGCTTATTAATATTGTAGAAATTACAAACGGAATGACAAACCTATATATACCCTTTTACCATTTTTTGGTAAAGGGTATAATAATTGCATCTTTTAGTGAATTTTTAGGCTTTTGGCTTTTTTATCATTTGAGGAATTTTTTTATTTCTGGCGTTTTTTTATTTTGGCCATTTATTTTAGTGCTAGAATTTTTTTTAATGTGGTGCTTTTTTTGTTTTGAAGATTATTTTTCAGTTTTTGGCAATTTTTTCGGTTTGGCGATTTAATAATTTTGGGATTTTTTTGTTTACCGTGTTTGGAAATTGCACGAGTTTGCTTGCCTTTTACGGTTTCCAAGATACAGCAAGTTGCCAAATTTACATAGTAAAAATTACATTAATTGATAGAACACCTTTTTATTAAATTTTTTTAATTTTATAGTTAATTGTTGTACTCTGTATAGAAATACACTAACTTTTCAAATTTCAATATACAATTGTATGTATATTATATAACATGGGATTTTAACATTTTTCGTTGCTCGATTCGGAACAGCCCTTAATTTTTATTTCTCATGTACTTGATATTATAGCGACAAAGTTCTACACACTCTATTCAAATTTCAGGTCCGCAACTTTTACAGTTCACGAGTAAAAAACCTCTGACGCCCATCCAGACAGACGGACAGCGTAGTGAAAACAATAGGGTACTTTTTCACCTTTGGGGCTGTCCATATATTATTATATTATGGCTGAGGGGGGGGTTTAAGTTTGTCACGATTTGCCATGATGAGGGGAGGGGGTCCTTGAAAATGTTACCTAACGGAAACAAGTAAGAGTGCTATATTCGGCTGTGCCGAATCTTATATACCCTTTACCAAAGTGCGTTTATGTAGTATAGAGATACATACATAAGCAGAGAGATATGTAGGTACATATTAATTTTGTGAAAAAATTCATACTTTTTGTGCAATTTTTAGGTTTTAGGCATTATGTTTAATTTTGTGCTTTTTTTGCGATTTTTTTTTATATAGGCAATTTTTTTGGTTTTGGCGATTTTTTTCGGTTTTTGGCGTTTTTTTTTAATTTTGGCGACTTTTTTTCTTCTGGCAATTTGTTTGATTTTGACAATTTTATTCATTTAGACGATTTTTTTATTTTTTTGGCGATTTTTTTTTCGGTTTTTGGCATTTTTATTTCTTTTTGGCAATTTATTTAGTTTTGACACTTTTTTCTCGTTTTGGCGATTTTTTTCGGTTTTTGGCGTTTATTTTAATTTTGACGATTTTTTTTCATTTAAGCGATTTTTTTAATTTATAGCGATTTTTTTCATATAGGCAATTTTTTTTGTTTTGGCCATTCTTTTTTGGTTTTTGGCGTTTTTTTTTTAATTTTGGCGATTTATTTTCGTTTTGGCGATTTTTTTTCATTTAGGCGATTTCTTTTTAATTTTTGGCGATTTTTGTTCATATAAGCATTTTTTTTTGTTTTGGCGATTTTTTTCGGTTTTTTAAATTTTTTTAATTATGGCAATTTTTTTTCGTTTTGGAATTTCTTTTGATTTTGCCGATTTTTTTTCATATAAGCGATTTTTTTAATTTTTGGCGATTTTTTTTTCACATAGGCAATTCTTTTTTGTTTTGTTGATTTTATTCAGTGTTTGGCGTTTTTTTTTAACTTTGGAGCTTTATTTTCGTTTCGGCGATTTTTTTTCATTTAGGCGATTTTTTTTAATTTCTGGCGATTTTTGTTCATATAAGCATTGTTTTTTTGTTTTGGCGATTTTTGCGGTTTTTGGCGTTTTTTTGTCATTGTGGAAATTTATTTTTAGTTTTGGCACGTTTTTCTCGTTTTGGCGATTTTTTCGGTTTTTGGCATTTTTTTTAATATAAGCGTTTTTTTAATTTTGGCGATTTTTTTCGTTTTGGCTTTTTTTTTAAATTTTTGGCGATTTTATAATTTTCGGATTTTTTAGTTTTACCGGTTTTGAAAATTTCAAGAGTTTACCTCTTACGGTTTCCAAGATATAGCAATTTGTTAAAATTACATAGTCAAAATTGCGTTAACTGATGGACCACCCTTTAATATAAATTTTTTTAATTTCAGTGTTAATTGTTGTAGCATATATAAAAATACACTAATTTTACAAATTTCAAGTGTCAATATACATATGTACATACAATTGTATGTATATTACATGGCATTTTAAAAGATTTCGTCGCTCATTTTGGAACACCCTTTAATTTTTAGCTTTTATGTATTTGTTGTTGTAGCGACCAAAGTTCTTACCGTTCCTGAGAAATTAGCCTTCTTCCTAAAACATGAATTATGTTTAATTATTAGAAAAAAAGTCAAAGTTGTCCAACCCTGGAAACGTTTTTTTTAATTTATTAAATTCGAATTTTTTTTTTAAATATAAATAAAAATTCAATTCATCCGAATTCTAATAATAAGTTAATTTAATAAAAAAGTAATAAAAACTTGTTTTCGGTAGTTATTTTCTATGGGAATATTGAGTATGAGTTTTCCAGCTCTGAAGCCGTCTGCTCTATTTTGCTGATTTTCAATAGCAAAATTTTTCGGAAAATTTCTGACACACCAGTCCAAGAACGAAGTCTCTAGCTGTTCTGGGAGGTTGGGAAAACCAATTTCACGTACAGACAGGCAGACAGACGGACGTCGCTTGTTCGTCTTCCCTATGCATAAGGATCCAGAATATATATACTTTATGTGTCTCTTATTAATATTGTAGAAATTACAAACGGAATGATAAACCTATATATACCCTTTTACCATTTTTTGGTAAAGGGTATAAAAATTACTAATTTTGTACAAAAATAAGTGTTTTTCTCATTTATTTATCTAATTGATCATGCGTGTTAGCTAAATATATTATGTATGTATTAGTGATGTAATGAAAATATTCAAAAGCAAAAATTTCTATAAGAGATTTAATGAAAATTTATTTTTAGCCATTTATTTAAACTTCATTTAGGATATATGTATTTAATTATTTAATTTTTTTGGAAAATTATTCGTGTTCGTATTCGCCTGAATTTCGTGAATGCGAATACGAATATTTAAAAATGGCCGAATACGAATATTCGTATATCACTAGTATTGTATGTATACATACATACATACATACATGTGCCGAATGACAATTTTTGATAATCGTGAATTCGAATATTTAAAAAGATATCCGCGAATACGAATATTTATTGCATTTGAAATTTATAGGCATTTACAATTAAAAAAATTTTAATGGAAAATAACTTCATGCTCCTGTCCGCGTACATTAAAGTTTATGAAAGCTATCCAAAATTTTGATGGTTGTTAAATAACATTTGCAAATGATACAAAATTGTTATAATAAATTAAATAAATTGTAGTCAAACTGGTTACATGGTTCTCAATTCCTCATCTTTATCCATTTACATTTTTAAATATTCTTAATATATGTACATAAAACTTCTCATGGAAAAAAGTGTGCTTTCAAAAAATATATTCTTCCATATATGTGTAAGACAATATCCAATTATCAAGTCTTAAAATTTTTGTTGGTCAAGTTGAGGCTACAATGGTTAAGTCTGAGAGATGTGTTAATGGAAACTTGCATACATAGATTTATTTTCATAAGCATATTATTTTAATTTTTTATACAACCGAACAAGAAAAAATGTTTAGAAAACAACAGTGTCTACGAACTGAATATGCGCCCCTCTAATTTTAAGGTATTTTTAAGCCACAGGGTGTCCCTGGGTTCGATTTCCACCATAGACTCTGGGTGTTTTCCGCAGACAAGCTATTCGCTTTGCGGTTGGGTTTGTTCTTTAAAATAAAAAAAATTGTAAATATTATATATTGAAAATGTAATGTTGCAGAAAGGACAAAAATTAAGAAAAGAAATATTACATATCTTTCGTAATCAACATCATTTTGAGTCATTTGATCTCCTAAAATACCCCAACAAATGTGTATGTTGAAAGTCCTCCCGCTAAGTGCATTGATTAAAAAATTTTGTCTCTTAGATAATGAAATAGTTTTCCCCACGGCAACCTTTTTTGGTCCAAGATATAATTTTCTTTTAGTGCGTGAACACATTTTAGATTTATTTAAAGACGACCAAACGGAGTATCTTCAAGATCTTTGAAATACACGATGACTTCACATGTAGACACTACTGAAAGCGCGAATTAAAGTTTTACACTTTCTTTTGAATTAAAAAAATATATTTATTTTCTTAACTCGGATGAGTTTTTCTTAGTTCTTATGCTAATAATAAACTGACTTACAATTTTGAAATATCTTTCTTAAATACTAAAAAATACATGTCTTTGTTTCTTTGTTTCTTACATTTAGGTATTAGAATAAACATATCTTTGTTTTTTGTAATAGAATATATCTTTATTTTTTTAGGTAACTTCTTTGTCAGTTAAACAAGATTGAACATGGTTTATTTTTTATCTTAAAATTTTGTAATGTTATTATATTTTAGAGAAAGTATTTTAGAAAATATTTACAATTACATATCCATAAAATTAAGAACAATGCAATGTTTGTATTTTATTATCTTTTAAAAGAAGTGTTTTTTGTATCATGACGATGCATGATCATTACTTATTATTGTGTGTGTGTGTGTATGTTTGAATGAGTGTTCTACCTAAAGTCGTTAACTCTCCCCTGTGTTAAACGAGAGCGTCCCGATCTCTATTATTTCTTTCAATTTGCTGGTTATAATAAATTCTATAATTTTGTTCTGCTTGTTTTCTTTTATATATTAATACATACTTGAATATTTTGAGTCCTATATAAATTGTACTGAGTATTATAATTATGAAAATATGTATAATAAAATTTAACTTAATTTAATTTAATTTAAATTAATCATATGGTATGATTAATTTTTTTAGTGAGTCAATATTATCAAATGCGTTGTTACGGTTTGACATTAATATTTTTATGATCTAAAAATCCTCATCATGCTTTTTATGAATTGCTTCTATAAGTCTGCCGTGTATATTCCTGTAAATAGTATTGTCTATCCTAACTTCATAAGAATACGTTACTAATGTTATGCCCGTAGTTGTGATATTGTCAACTTGATGAATGCCATCCAATATTATGGATCCTTCGTAAATTTTAAGTAAGTTCTGGTTAAATTCCTGAATAACTACACAGCTTTACAAATTTTTAATTTGGAAAAATACCAAGAACGCCACATATCTAGATAATTATAGATAGATTGGGACCTCCTGAACACGAATATCGCTGTTATTTTTTTTTCCTAAGTACCGTTTTTTAGATAACGGTACTTTTGTGTTTTTCGGTGCATGGTCCCACTCAAACCCTTGTGGAGCCCAACCAAAAAGTCCGATCAAAATAAATGGCATATCGTTGGAAAGCTACTTGCATGTATTTTCCGTCGATATGCTGGAAATTTCTATCTGACATGAAATGGCTGAGTTAATTTGCCTATTTTTTACGTTTGTTTCAAAATTTTTCATTTTTATTTCGTTTTTTTTCTACGTTATAGTAAAGATCTGGAATGTTTTATTTTTTTACCAAATAGTTTATTTAATTACCAACATTTTAAGCGTAATTTAAAAAAAAATTGGTGAAAAATAAAGTTTTTATTAAGGATTTTGTGGAACGACAATATTTTCATTTTCATTGCTCACACACTATATTCGGCGTCCAACAGTAAAAATTTAAATTAAAATGTCGAGCGACTTGAACTTTTGCGTTTTTTTTTGATGGATCTTCGCGAATGAGGAACCAACAATAGTCCGCCAACATTTGTTCATCCCACCAGCCTTTGTAACGTCTCTCGATTTCTTCCATTTCCTGGTGAAATCTTTCACCTTGTTCATCACTTTCGGAGCCCAAGTTCGTGGGGAAAATATCCAAATGACTGAATAAGAAGTGTAATTTAGGTGTCATATTTGAACCTAAAAGTTAAAAAGAATAAATTTTCAAATGATAACATGGATATACATGCTTTCACTCAACGCTTACCAATGGCATTGAATTTTTGCAGTAATATATCGATCTTCTCAGCGTAATCAGGACTTCTGTAATTTCCCAAAAAGTTGTGAACGATGTCTTGGAATGCTTCCCATGCCTCCAAATGAGCTGGACCTAAACACTCATTAAATGCTTGGTCACCATACAGAGCCCGAATTTGAGGTCCATCAAATATACCTGCTTCAATTTTGCTCGCTGTGGCTCTCGGAAATTTTTGTTTAAGGTAATTCATGGCAAGACCGTCTTTTGGCAACTTTTTCACAATATTTGTAAATAACCCAAGCTTAATATGTAATGGAGGAAGTATTATCTTCTCCTGAGGAATGAGTGGGTCATTTTTGATATTGTACTCTCCGTGCGTACGTTCACTTCGCTCAGGCCAAACTTTTCGGGTGTAGTGATTCTGACGGTCACGGCTGTCCCATAGACATAGAAAGCAGGGATACTTCGTATTGCCCCCTTGCAATCCAGATAGTATGGCAACTAATTTAAAATCAGAGCAAACTTTCCATTGATGTTGGTCATAATGTATGAGATCAAGAAGTTCTTTAATTGCTTCATATGTTTCCTTTATGTATTTTCCATATCCGATTGGAATTGATGGTTTCGTATTCCCTTTATGAAGCAAGACTGCCTTCAAACTATCCTTGCCTCCATCCAGAAAAAGACGCCATTCCTCTGGGTCATAATTTTGTTGGAGAGCATAGAAAAGACCACATATGTTGGCACAAAAACAAAAGTTTGCCGTTTTTGCGAACAAAAGTGCAAGTTCTTTGCTGCGATCACGGTAATATGTAACACGTGTCTCAGGAGCACAATATCCCCACTGTTGCAATCGTGATGCAAGTAATTCAGATTTCGATTTCGTCAAATACAAATCTCGGCACAAATCATTAAGCTCGGCCTGAGTAAGTAAATGGGGTTTCTTATTTGATTGCATTTCTGGTTCACTGCACTCATCTGATGAATCATTTTTTATTGTTCTTTTTCGTATTTCTGTGGGACCCGCTTCAATCAGCTGCTGTTTGGGGCACGATACTGAGTGCGGCACTGGCAGCGTCACCGAGCTAACAACTGGATAAACTGGTTCAATTCTACGTCCGATAGCCTTTTCCGTTAAACAGAAATAACAATCTGTTGTATGGTTGATCTGGTTTCTCCATTGCATTGGCTTTCCAAATGTGAAGAAACACTCTTGACCCTTACCAATTTTATTTAATATTGTTCGGCAGTTGTTACATGCATTATTCGGTGTCCACGGCTTATCGAGAGACGCAGGTCGGAAGCCGAAATACTTCTTATACGCTTCAGATAAATTTTTCGTATTCATTTTTCGCATCAAATGTTGTGATTTCTTTTTCACAAGAACACCACAAACATAACAAAATTCGTTGGGATCGATTGAACACATTTTATTTTTTGCATGTACAAAGTCAAACTGATCATGAAAAAGCAAGTACTGCATATTTTATGTGCCTTTCATGTTGTACAACGAGTATTTGCAAATCATGTAAGAACATGTGTAAATAAAGGGGATTGCAATTACTTATGTATGATGTACCTACTTGCCTAGGGAACAAAACAATATTGTTTTTGTTGTATGTACGTTTTTTATTTTTGTGAGAAGTAGGTAGTTATTTTTTATTGATTTGCTAATTATGGCTAATGGATTTTTAATTCTATTAAAAGTTTCCCACATTTTATGGTGTTTTATGTTTAATGTGCATGTGTTTGTTGGTAGGTAATGAAATGAAAAAAAATAGGGATAGATATAAAGAAGTGTTTGTAAAATTTTTCTTATGGAAAATTCTTGAAATGCAGTTGACAAACGTGCATATATGTATGTATATGTTATGTTTGCATTTATATAAGTATGTAAGACAGAAAAAAAAACGCAAAAGTTCAAGTCGCTCGACATTTTAATTTAAATTTTTACTGTTGGACGCCGAATATAGTGTGTGAGCAATGAAAATGAAAATATTGTCGTTCCACAAAATCCTTAATAAAAACTTTATTTTTCATCAATTTTTTTTTAAATTACGCTTAAAATGTTGGTAATTAAATAAACTATTTGGTAAAAAAATAAAACATTCCAGATCTTTACTATAACGTAGAAAAAAAAACGAAATAAAAATGAAAAATTTTGAAACAAACGTAAAAAATACGCAAATTTTGAACTTTGAGGTGCCATAACTCAGCCATTTCATGTCAGATAGAAATTTCCAGCATATCGACGGAAAATACATGCAAGTAGCTTTCCAACGATATGCCATTTATTTTGATCGGACTTTTTGGTTGGGCTCCACAAGGGTTTGAGTGGGACCATGCACCGAAAAACACAAAAGTACCGTTATCTAAAAAACGGTACTTAGGAAAAAAAAATAACAGCGATATTCGTGTTCAGGAGGTCCCAATTAACTTATCTAGACATGTGGCGTTCTTGGTATTTTTTGGCTGTAAACTAGTGCTATGCATTTACTATTCCTATTGTTGAGAAGTGGAAATATGCATGTGTCCGTTTCGTTGTTTGTCCTGCAAATATTTTTTGCTAGAAAGTTCTGGCAATGGTTAACTCTGACGTAGTCTTTGTTGCGTTGGGCAATTTGATCGTCCATTTGAATTTTTCCGTGCCTAAAGCTTATAGGAGTGACTTTAAAAAGTTTACATTCATTATTTAATATGGGATATTTATAGATGGCTATGAATAAGTCTGCTGTCCTAGCCATGTGTATGTCTGCGTATTCTAAAATATTTATTATAGGTGCTGATATTAATTCGTGTTCTATTATTTCTTTTACATCATCTAAACTTAAAGATTCAGTTAAATATTCGTTTTCTGGCAGCATTAATTGTTTTTACAAGTAATAGTAGTTGGTCATGTACCTGTTTTATGATTAGATTGTTTTCTAATGTCTCACCCTGTAATTCATCGATTAATTTTTCAAACCTTGAGTTAATCAGACGTTGTTTTTCATTATTATTTATTCATTCATTTATTTTTGTTTCCATCAATATGAAGTCGTCATGGTCTGGATTTCCTGTAATTAATTTCAATGCTGATCCTAGACAATTTAGGGATCTCGTATGTCGTTTATATTCATTAAGTTGGTTTACCAATGCTTCAATTTTGTTGACTAAAACTTCGAGTTCTTTTATATTGTATACATATTTCATTATATTTGTGTATGGTTCTAATGTTTTTGTAATATTTGTGACCAAAGGTAAATCAATTGTATACACAACAATCGTTTCTCATATTCCGTTTCATTGTAAATTTAAGTTAAATAGCTGATGTTAATAAGAGTCTCTACCGAAGTAGATAGACTAGGGTGCTGATGAAGTGCGTGGCTGCACAGAAAATTATCGGTATTTCCCCCAGCTTAAAGTCTAAGTTTAATTTTTCTTCTTTTCTTTAGAAACTCACATTAATTAATAAAAATATTTCATTCAATAAGAATTGAAATTACTGAACTTGAGCCTGACTATGAATTACTTCTGATTAAAATTCACTACAGTTCAATTAAAGAATCTTAAAATTTCTTAAAAACTTATTTTTTTAAAGAAATTTATGAACTATTTTTAGTCTAAAATTTTAAAGTTATTTGCTTAAATTTACATAAAAACACGGTTTCGGGCTTAAATTCGTATAAAAAGAAACGAATTGTTAAAAAAGGCAACTATTTACCATTTTTTCTATATAAAAATATTATTATAGAACACAAAAAGGTGAATTTTTCTTAATATCGCTTCCAATTCAGTGACCAGGCATCGAAAAAGAGAACTTCTTGCAATGACAACCCTATGTAAAAATCATTAGATCGGATCGAAATTTTCACTACTTCCAGATCGCAAACTCTACATTTTCATGACTTTTTTTGAGTCTCTTTTTTTACTGGGATACTGTGTATGTATATTATACACGAAGTACTTGTAGAATTGTATGCACCTTGTGATGAGCGAGTATTCGTATTCGAATTCCCGAATATTCGGCTTAGTTTATATATTCGTATTTGTACTCGCCAAATTCAGACGAAACGAATATTTGAATATTTCAAATCAAGGAATAAACAATATTATTGTAGCCAACTTAAAAACAAACAAAGCAAATTGACAATCAACATTTAGAATCTAAATTTTAGATAGTTAAAGTACTTTTCTTTACCTCAAGAGAGCAATATTTGACTTCAGATATAAAAGTTTCGAAGATTTTTCTCCATCATCCCTATCAACCCATTAACCCTATATTTGAATTAGACCTATTTTTGTCATAAATATCAAATTCCAAAGCTGTAAACTAAAAATGTATTACCCCACTTTGAAACAAGATATGTTTTTAAGTCTGTAGTTCCAATCTCAGCGAAAAATAAGAAGAATACTGCAAATATACTGATAAGTCCCATTTATAATTTAATTTTATTGGAAATTGCCGGGAACTCAAAAGCAAATTAAATTTGTTACTACTTTCTGTGTATTGATTGCACCATTTTCTACCTAAGAGAGACTTTTCAGCCGAAAATATTGATGGGCGAAATTCTTTTATAATAGCGAAATAATTAATTCACTTAAAAAAAAACGGCGAAAATCGACTTTTTTTCAAAATTGAAGTTTAAATTGCGTATAACTTTTGACTTAATTGTGATTTTGATATTAAATTTTTTTAATGTTACAAATTTTGTCAGTTATTCATGAGTTCATTTTTTAAATCTAACAAAATTTTACTTCTCCATTAGCTGAACAGTGGACCAAGGTTGGTAAAAATTCCAAAACGTTCATCTTTTTTCTCTAATATTTCCTAAACTGTAAGCAAAACCCCATAAATGTAGCTCTTTGATAGAAAAAAAATCCACTTCCAAGAAATATTTTTTGTCTGATCAAAAACATGAGCTTGGCATCGATTTTAATTTTTCATTAACCCAAGGTTCCCCACTTTGGTGCTTTGTGGCTCCACGCCCTTTAAAGATATAAAGTCTAAATTCCAGACTTGAGCTCTGTGACAATTTCCTGTGTAAAATTTCATAACAATCGGACAGCTAACTTAGAAACTGTAGAATTATTACCAATTTTTTTTACAAAATACCCACTGTGTATAGGGTACTTTAGGCCCCGCTAGGCATTTATGGCACCAAACCTCATATTTTAGACAGAGCACATGTTTAGTATATAAATTTAAAAAAAATATCTTTGCGACCAGTTTAATGTGCATACAATAAAAAAGAACTCTTCAAAACTTTATATCTCCGCATTACCTTATATATATGGAACAGCCAATATATTACCTTTCACGATTTCATATACATAACAGTGGCTTACAATGGCTTTACTCTTTTCACCAATTTAAAACATTTATATGTCTAGAGATACGTCTTTTGTTCCTAAAGGCATTAAGCAGCTCGCGAAGTTTGTTAGTATTTCGCAGTACTGATGATTAGGATTGCACTTTCATAAGAATGTGTACAGGAGATCAAAAACGTGTTTATAAAAGAAAGTTAATTAAAGTATATTTTGTAAATTTTATTTTTGGTGGGAATCGGCATACCGGTACATACCGGTATTGTTATCTTAACAATAACACTTACTTATCTATATCATGAAAATATATGAAGCATAAATTCGCATGACCTACACTCAAGGAAATTATGCTGCTTAAAAATAAGAATGCCTCACATTAATTCAATAATTTTCAATATAATAGAAAATGTATATTGAGACACCTACAAACTAATGAGTTTAATAAATGAATACTGTAAATTAATATTTTTTCATATTGAAATAATAAATTCTAGTATGACTAAACCTTCGCTAATGTTTCTTATTAATTCAACATGGATTTTCTCTGGGTTGACGACTTATCGTCCAAGAAGGCAGATATAGTTAAATAAACAAAATCTGTAATATAAACAAATTTCTCACAAGCAGACTTTAACGCTGGCACCTTTGGCTAAAGAAAATATAAAAAACTTAAGCATGACAAAATATACAGCAATATTTAGTATAAAAACATACTAGGATTAGAAAAGTTCCAATAAAGTTATGATATTTTATACTACGAAATGTCTGGCATGACAAACAATTTATTTCAATGTACAAATATATACTCGTACTAGCGTGAGAAAAACTCAGTTACTCTCATACACAGCCACACAAAGAGGTGATGACGTAATACACAAACGCACATATACATACATAATGAAATTTTATAATATTATGAAATTCAAATTCCTCTGTCATGAAATACGAAACAATATTTCCTAAATAAAAAAGCGAAGGTTTCATAACAATGCCTTCGTCCCCCACCATACGATCACGTACGTTAGCCCAAAAGCATATACATACATTATCAAATGCATGCCCTGTCCACTTCCATTAACAACAGATATCAGGGTTGCCACTCTCTGGAAGTATAAGACTATTTCCCCACAGATATAAATAAAAAATAAAAATTAATGCATACATATAATAACCATACATACGCATAGCAAAGAGAACTCACAACAGCAAACCAAAATCGATCAAATCACGATTACTACATACACACAAATTTCTTGTCACTACCCTGCAGTCATACTGGGAGCAAGTGTCTTTGTATCAACACTAAAATTCTAGAGACAATTGTAGTATAATAAGTTATTTTCTATCCGTCATTATAAAAAAAAGAGAGAAAGCAGATATGATCAACATAAATGCGGTGGAATTGTCAACAACTCGTCTATATACATATATACGTTTGTATGTACACATCCCATAAGAACTACGTAGTCACTACCTAGTCAATTGTTTAAGTGTTATTAGTAGGTTTTCAATGACAAACACATGCTAAATTCCTATAGCACAAATTATTGTAAAATTAGAGAGTAGTACTGATGGCAAGTCAAAATAGAGTCAGTACATTTTCACCATCGACATTTAATACAGGGGTATAATGTTTGTCTAACACTACAACAGAAGTATCCGACACCGGCAGACACACATTTAAATACATAAACACACACACACACACACACAATTAAATACATAAACACACACACACATACATACGCACATACAAACACCCACATATACATACATTCATGTGCTGTAAGCACAACGTTTCTCTAACATAGCAACAAAAGCTGTACACACAAGTGTACATACATACACATCCACAGAAAGAATCAATCTTCCGTAAACACACACATAGCCAAGAAAATTTCAGCATGAAAATCACTAAAATCCCCCATTTGTATTGGGGTTGCCATCATTTTTGTATTAATGGGGACGTTCGACATGTTTTATGCCGGTTTTGAATTCCTTAAACATGTCGAACGTCCCCATTACTACACTACTTATGAGGTAATTAAACGTCTTCGCTTTAGCACCTTTCTGGGATAAACCTCAAAAATCCTGACATTTCTGATGAGGTAATTACCCGAGGTTTACCGTATAATGATTAATAATAAAAATTAATAATACATAAAAAAGTAATAACAACAACAAAAAAAGTCCAGTAGTGCGGAACATAGTGATTTTTACGGTCGAGAACCACTATTACGAAGATTTGCAAATTCGATTTTTAATGCTTTCCGACTGAAAAAGTAACAATATTCTGCTTTATTGGACTTGTCTTTTTTTAGTTTTATAGGTACATATCAGTTGTGTAAAGGTTATACTAAATCGAAATCTTAGCTCCTAATCATATTTTTAAACAGCCAGAGCACAGCATCCATTCCATTTCATACCAACAAGTACATACAGGGACGTATGACGAATAAATGCTCTGAGTATGGTGCGTCCCAATAATTATTTATACTCTGACTATAAGCATATATAAGTAGATATGACAGACACTTAATACGCGCCATACGTATGTGCCTTTCTATTTATGTGTAGTTGTAGAGTATTTAAGTTTTTCGGATAAATGAACTACAGATACTATTGTATGTGTGGCTTTGGCTGAAGTAGTTAGCACGTTGACTACACAACCGAAGGTACTGAGTTCAATCCTTGAATCCAACAGTCAATAAATAACAACACCAAGTATTTTCTGATGTGCATTACTGTTCATTTGTATCAGTTGTTGTAGGAAAGTTCAAGTGATGAAGCCATAGTCACTGGTCACTGAACAAAATTAGACTTGGGTTAGTGTTATTCTTCAATTGGGAGTGCACTGTAACTTGAAGAATGATTGACCTGTTTAGGGAAACACCAATTTGTCAATTTATAATTTCTCATGTGGTTGAGAAATTATAGGAAACTCAGACACATAGAAGCGGTGCAAGAAAACGAAGGAAATTAAAAGCAGAGGATTAGTATGTTGCGCTGAGAAAGATTTTATAATGCTGATGATAATTCTCTTCTTTTTTCCTTTATATATGTATGATGATTAAATTAGTAGTAGTGAACTGGGCATCCGGCCCCAATTAAACTTGCAAAATTGTAGGTGAAATTGTTAAATTTGGGTAATTAAAATTTGAAAATTGTTAAATTCTTGGAAATTTGTGAAATTTCATACCTGCGAGGGTGGTTCAATAAGTCCGTCCAAATTTTTGTTTACATAAGGAGTTTTTTGTTTACATTAACTTTGTGGGAACGGGTGATTTTTTTTGGGTAATATTATTTGTGATAACGGGTGATTTTTTTTGTGGGTCTGGATTAAGGGATTTTATAAGATTAAGATTTCACAAGTGTATATGCCGACGGGAAAATCATGAAAATGATTTTTCCTAATACCAGTGGGGGAAATAGTGATTATTAATTTTTCCTAATGCCTACGGCAATGCATGATTATTAATTTTTCCTAATGCCTACGGCAATGCATGATAATTTTTCCCAAAGCCTACGGCAATGCATGATTATTATTTTTTTCAAATGCCGACGGCAAAACACATTTTTAGTTTTTTTCAAATGTCGACGGCAAAACATGATTATTATTTTCTAGTACCAGAGGGAAAATTGCCAGTGTTGCCAGACTATAGAAATTTGTTGTCGTATTACTATATCAGTAATATCAGAGAAAATAGATTTGATGACTACTACGCGATTCTCATGTGAATCGGGAGAATGTGTGTATGATTTCCTCACGCTAATAAATTGTTTATAAATAAAATAATTAAATAAATTAATAAACAATTAATTTAATTATTTTATTTATGTATAAAATGTTCTCTTGTATATGAACACCCTATACTTGTGTGTAGATGATCCAGCTTTTTTGTCCCTGGTATTTATTTATTTGTTTAAGAAATATAATTGTATGTATGTATGTATGTATGTATATTTGTATGTGTATGTATGTATGTGTGTATATTTGTATGTGTATGTATGTATGTATGTATGTGTATTTGTATGTATGTATTTGTGTATTTGTATGTATGAGTGAGGATGCTTGTGCGTAAAATATTTTGTAGAATACATTTATATTTTGCAGCGTAATTATTTTCTTTGTCTACGATTATTTTAAAGCAGCAAAGTTTCAATTAAGTACAGTCATCAGCAGAGAAATAAAAAGTAAATATGCTGCAAGGATACTGCTACTAATTTTTGTATAAATACGCCAACTTTTCTAACCATCACATCAGTACTTCATTGTATTTACAACCATCATCAGAAATTGTGTTAAAGTGAAATAATAACAATAAAATAATTAAAAATGAGTTCTTCAGGTTATCAGTGTGAAAGATGCCATAAGGTATATAAATACCAAAAGTCCTTTTTGGATCATGTCAAAAATCATAGTGTGCAGGATCAAGTGGTCGTAAGCCGGAACAGAAATCAAGAACAACCGCAGACATCTCTTGAAAATTATCAACAGCACCTAAATATGTCTCATCATCAGCAACATCCTTCTCTACATTACCCCCAATATCAAGTGCCAATGAATTATCAACAATACGGTATGCCATGGAATAATCAGTTTTTGGAATTAGGAGTGCCAATGCAATATGAGCACCCATCTTATAATTATAATCCCGTCACACCAGATAATCAAATGCAGCAGTATTCCAATTTGATGCAATGGCAACCTCTTAATTATCATCAACAAGAGCAGCAGCAACAACAAGCTCAACAACAAGGTGTGGATATCCATGGAGGGAATTTGTACAACGATGCTATGGACATAAGTTTACCGGAAAGTGATGGAGAAGAAGAAGAAAGAAGAGAAGAAACTCTGCCAACTCCAATGAGTGCTTCACATTCTAGGACAGAAGAAGTAGCAGAGAATGTGAGATAGTTTAAAATATCGAAAGCCTTCAAAAATCATATCGCCACATATGCTATTTTAAATAGAAAGGACCAACTTCTTCTGGAAGAGTTTATGAAGGAAAACATAAATATTTTTATTGAGAGATTTCACATGACTTTGTGTAAGCATTCAATTATTAAATTTCATGTGAGTATTGTGGCGGAGTATATCAAAATTGTTGAAGAAGATTTGGAGTTGTGTGTTATAACACATGTAGCTAAAATGAGTTTGGTGACGAAGGCAGACAACATAAAAGAAATATTCCGTAAACAGATTGAGGAGATTTCAACCAAAATGTGCGTATTTGAAGAGCGCGATTCTGGTTGGACTTTATCACGCATAGTCCGAGCAGAAATCAACATCAACAAATCGTCGCTCGTCAAAGGATCAAGTTGGATATCTTCACCTCAAAAACTAGTAAGAAAATTTGCTTGCATCAATATTGAAAATGATGAATACTGCTTCAAGTGGTGTTTGATTGCTGCCATGGATACCACAACATACAAGCATAAAGAACGTTGCAGTTCTTATGGTATTCAGGACATTTCAGCAGACATTATTTTTACGCGAAATGGTGAAGTGCTAAATTTCAAAAATTTAAGCTTCCCATTAGCTCTAAAAAAAATTAACGTGTTTGAGGTGAACAATCCTAGAATAAGCGTTAACGTATTTGGGTATGATGGGGGGGCAAATCAAATCATTGGTCCCTATTATGTGACTAAGGAAGAGAAAATTACTCATGTAAACTTGCTTCTTTTGGAGAATGGTGAAGTTCATCACTATATTTTGATAAAGGACATATCAAAGTATGTTAAAAAATTATACTACACTTTAATTTAATGATACATATACTTGTTTTATATATTTTATAATAGATACATTTTACTAATAAATTTTTAACTATTTTTTATTATTCACAGACTTTTACGAAGTCAGATAACTCACCACCAGTACACTCATAGCGAGAGTGCAATAAGTCATCATAAGACTGAATGTGGTAAAATCGTGACAAGTATGCCATCAGGTCCGGATGCAATTCTCAGCTTTAAGGGGCATCAAAGGAAAATGGATGTCCCCTTTGTGGTTTACGCTGACTTCGAATGCATCCTGGAAGATATAAGTGATAATGTAAGTAATAAAACTAGTTTAATTAAAAAGCACACTCCTTGTGCATTTAGTTATTATATTAAGTGTCTCCATAACAGTAAGTTAGATAAGTTAAGGGTTTATACTGGGAAAGATGCTTCCAAAATTTTTTTTATCATATTTAGTTAAAGATTGTGAGCATATTTACAATAATTATTTAGTTAATAATAGGCAAATGGATACTTTATCCCCTTCTGATGTTTATAGTTTTTATAGTGCGGTAAATTGCCATATTTGTCAAAAATTTTTAGGTTAAGATCGCGTTAGAGATCATTGCCACATTAGTGGTAAATATAGAGGGGCAGCCCACAATAAGTGTAATTTAAATTATCAAATTCCCAAGTTTATACCAGTTTACTTTCATAATTATTCAAACTATGACTCACATCTTTTTATTAAAGAACTAGGTGAAATTTCAATGCAGCTGAAAGTACTCCCTCTCAATAAGGAGCTTTATATATCCCTCTCCCAATTTTCAGAAATGAGTGATGGTCATAAGCTTGAAATAAGATTTCTTGATACAATACGTTTTATGGCTGAGAGTTTGGAATCATTAGCCTGCAATTTGTCGGATAATGATTTCAGCACTATAAGGTCCTTATTTCAGTCAGAAAACGAGTTTCAGCTTATTAAGAAAAAAGGTATTTTCCCCTATGAGTACCTAAATTCATTTCAAAAATTAGATGAGTGTCAGCTCCCTTCACGCAGTGATTTCTTTAATAAGTTGAACAATAAAGAGTGTTCTTTAGAGGAATACTCACATGCTGTAGAGGTATGGAATACTTTTGGTTGCAAAACTATGAAAGACTACATGGAACTTTACTTAAAAACAGATGTCCAGATGACAGATATTTTTGAGAACTTTAGAAAAGTTTGTAAGGGTATTTATGAGCTCGATCCATGCCAATATTATACAGCACCTGGCCTTTCCTGGGATGCAATGCTCAAATATACAAAAATTGAATTAGAATTATTGACAGACATACACATGCACAATTTTATGAAAAAAGGTATACGTGGGGGGATCGTACAGTGTAGCCAAAGATATTCGAAAGCGAATAACAAATATTTGGAAGATTTCGATGCATCAAAACCATCAGAATTTCTTGTCTACTTAGACGCAAATAACCTTTACGGTTGGGCAATGTCGGAATATCTTCCTCATGGTGGATTCAGATGGTTATCGCAAGACGAGCTGAATCTGGATCCAAACAGCATAGCTGATAATGGAACAGACGGTTATGTATATAAGGTCACGTTGGATTATCCCTCTCATTTACACGACTTGCATAATGATCTTCCTTTTTGCGCTGAAAATAAGAAACCTATGCAAGCGAAGTACAACAAGTTGATAACCGATTTCTCTACAAAGCAATCATATGTGATACACTTTAGAGTTCTAAAACAGTGCTTAGAATATGGCTTAGTTTTAAAGAAAACTCATCGTATTCTAGCATTTAAACAATCTCCATGGTTAAAAGGCTACATTGACTTAAATACTAGACATAGAGCCACTGCTAAAAATGCTTTTGAAAAATTTTTTTTCAAACTACTCAATAATGCAGTGTATGGTAAAACCATGGAAAATGTGGACAAGAGGAGAGATGTTAAAATTGTCAATAGTTGGGAGAGAATGAACTGTAATCATTTGGGTGCCCAAGATTGGATATCAAAACCAAATTTTCATAGTTTATCTATATTTTCAGAGGACCTGGTAGCAATCGAAATGACAAGAGTCAAAACCTGCTACAATAAACCAATTTACTTAGGATTTTGTGTACTCGAGCTGTCCAAATGGAAAATGTAACATGGAACCTAAGTTTAAGAAAAAACTCTCCTTAAACTATATGGATACGGAATCTTTTATATATTCAATAAAAACGGACTACTTTTATGCTGACATAAAAAATGACATACAAGAACAATCTGATACATCGGACTATCCTACAGACAACATTTATAATTTTCCTCTAGTTAATAAAAAGGTGTTAGGTATGATGAAAGACGAAAATTGTGGAAAAATAATGAAAGAATTTGTCGGGTTGCGATCTAAAATGTATTCTTTTAGTGTTCAAGATCAAAATGATGTAAAGAAATCGAAGGGGTTAAAGAGAGCCATATTAGATAAATATAGTTTAGCTACTTATAAAAATTGTTTATTCAATAAGACCAATGTATATGATAGTATGTTAACATTTAAATCTAAGCTACATCAAATATATACTAGTGAATTAAATAAGGTAGTATTAAGTTATGGAGACGATAAGAGAAAAATTAGGACAAATAACATTAACACATATGCATGGTATCATTTTCGTATTAAGGAAACTAACCCTGAATATGAACTTGACATGTTGCTAGATGAGATTGCCAGAATGCAAGAAAATGGTTAAAATTAATTAATTTTTAGTTAATTACTTTTAAATTTTTAAATTGTATATAAAATCTTTGTTATTAAGAAAAATTATTGTATATAAAATCTTTGTTATTAAGAAAAATTATTGTAAATAAAATCCTATTTATTAAAAGAAAAATTTATGTATATAAAATCCTATTTATTTTTGTAAAAATTTTATAATTATAATTATAAAATCCTATTTATTTATTTATCAAGAAAAATGATTGTATATATGTAAATAAATTTTTAAGAAAAAATTTGAAATAAAATATTGAAAAAAGAATGAAATATGTGACTGGTGTTTATTTCTTTAATGGTTTTACTTCGTTGGATCAAAAAATTTTTTGTGTTTGCTTATTTGCAAATTCTTGTTTTCATATCGCTTAAACATGCACAGTCTTGTTTTCATATCATTTAAGCATGCTCAGTCTTGTTTTCTTTGAGAAGTTCTGTACAAGAGAAATTGAATTTCACAATATTATTAAATTCCATTAAATTTCATAAAGAGAAACAACCAAGACAATGGAAAATATTTTTCAATTGAGATGAATACCAAAAAACTTACAAACAGATGATTCCTAATTTTCCTTTAGAAAAAATAATACAAAACGATGAATATTTTAATAATACAATTTTATTTTATATTTAATTCTTTTGTTTCTTTTATTAATACAATTTAATCTAATTTTTATTTATTTTATTTATAATGATGGACATTTCGTAGTATCCAATTATTAGATGTTCTAATATACTTTTTCGTAAAAAATATATTGTACATCTACAAGTATCGGGTCCTTCCTCACACTCAGGATCATACCAAGGACAGCTTTTGAAGTGCCCTTCTGTGTTGTCTTCATCTTCCATAACTCCATATTCTTCGTTCTCATCCAGCATATTTTGGAAAAACTTTATCATCTCCCAATGATCAGAAAGCCTGAAGCTTTCAAAATCTCTTATAAATTGGTTTAGAGTACGTCTAATTTGGCTCATTTTATTTGTTGATAAATGAATGATGATGACTGTTGGAAGGTTCCTTAAAGACTAATTTTCTCAGTAAATTTTTAAAGTAGTATCTCCTAATCTTTAAAAAATCTATACCATCATCTCTATTCCATTATTCTTTTTAGCACTCTATCTCTCTCTATCCCTTTTTTCTCTATAACTATCTCTTTCTGTCTATCACTATCCACCACTTATTCACTATTTCACCATAATTATTTTTGGTTAGTCTTCTTGAAGTCATCATCGCTTCTTTTAAGATCATTTCCAGTTAAACATTCAAAGTGAGAAGAACTAATTAAAAAAATGGACTCCACATCAAATCTAATTTCAAAATTTAATAATCTAAACAGCAAGACTTTAATCCACATAAAGGAGCTTGAATCATCAACGAAATACACTATTAAAAATGTGTTACGTGTAACAACTAAATATGGACCAACTCTAAAAGTGGAAATGAATAAACACATAATGTTCCTGCCTAAACGGTATAATATTTTAACAGATGACGATATTAAAGATCTATCCAGTGGATCTTATTGCTTAAGCAGAGAAGGTGAAGAAAATCTAATCGTTGAGAGTGAGCTGAGTGAATTTCTAATTCAAAATTCCCAATTTCCTATTTGGCAATAAAATATATTAGCTTTGTATTTTAAATTATAAATAAAAAGACATTAAAGAGTTTTGTAAGATATAAATGTTTGTGTTTTTATTTAATATTTTCAGTTATTTCATAAAGAAATTTAAGACATAATTGACCACAGGTAAATGTATTAAAATTCTGATGTTGATTATAGTTGTATTTTACATTTGTACCAAGATATTTGACTACTTCTGAAGGAGGTTGTAAGATTCCAAAGTTGTCGAAATATTCTTTTTCATTGTTGTTTTTATAATATGCTACCCAATGTGTACCAGGTCCTGTTGATACATCTAAGTTGATTATTCCACATTCAATTTTCTTTGCTCGTTTTGGTAGAGTATTCAACATGAAAATTCCTCTAAAATATGGAATATTTATAGAGAAACGGTTTAGGTCCACATCAGATAGTGGTTTGTTGGGCAGCATCTCTAAGAGTTTTTTGATTCTTCTTTGTGAACTAAGCCATAACCTTTTTTATATGGTTTTAAGTAAAGTCCTTTGCCAACTGCTATAGATTCCATCGCTCTATTATGTCTAGTTGCTTCATCAAGTTGATTTTTGGCATTCTTTGTTGCATTTACAGCTTTAGCTATGGCAGCACCTCCAGTTGTTAGACTACCAATTACACCCAGAGCAGTTAAAATCGGTATTAGAGGCAAAAAATCCACCAAATTTTGGGACACGTATTACACGTGGTACTATAATTTGAGATTTTTTTCCTTTTAATGATTTGTTGATAGTTTTTCGTGCAATTTAAATACCTGAGTTAATATCTAATGGCTTTTCCTTATTTAGTATTTTTGTTGCAGCTCTAATTGATGTTCTAAACAGTTTTTTATCATTTAGCTTATTCTTTCCAACATTTTTCTTTTTCTCCACACCCATACCAAATTTTGTTTTGGCTTTCATTGCGTTAGTAACCATATATGCAAATGATTTTTCAGCAAGACTACTATCTTTTGATAAAACTCGATTCCAAGCTGAATTTTCTAGTATTTTATCAGCTTTATGTCTAGTACTTAAATCCTTATTTTTTGAATACGCAATATCGTGATTTTTACAAGCAGAGTCCAATAAATTAATTCCTTTGTCACCTCGATTTAAACGTTTTTGTAGTTTTGTTCCAGGTCCACAGTACTGATATCCAGGAAGATGAAGTTCAACAGGTAGAGCGTTTATTAATTTATCTATTATACCTCCTCCAACGAAGGTGTTTTTATTACTTAACGTTTTCTGATATCGGAAAACCATATTATCTAATTATTTCTATAATAAGAGGTAACATTTATGAAATGCATTTAATTACAAAAATGCAGTTAGTGAAACAACATAAAAATATTTTAGTTCGTAATATTGATCAATAATCGAACATTACTTCAAAAATAAAGCATAGCCCCTCTTACCAAATTCTATTCGTGCTCTAATAGTGGGCCCATCAAATTGTGGAAATACTATTGTTATGATTGGCTTACTAGAAAGTCCTAATGGACTCAAGTTTGAAAACATCTATTTATACTCAAAATCTTTATATCAGCCCAAATATGAATATCTGAAGAAACTAATTTCACCAATTAAAGGAATGGGATATTATACATTTACAGATAATGAATCAGTTATTCCACCTGACGAAGCTAAAACTAATTCAATTATGATATTTGATGATGTTGCATGTGAAAAGCAGAATAATATACGTACATATTTTTGTATGGGGCGACATAGGGATGTTGATTCATTCTACTTGTGTCAAACTTATACTAGAATTCCCAAGCATTTAATAAGAGACAATGCAAATGTTATTATAATGTTTAAGCAATATGAGACGAATATGAAGCATGTTTATAGGGATTATGTTGGCAGCGATATGAGTTATGAAAAGTTCCAAGAAATTTGTCGAGAGTGTTGGAAGGATAAATATGGATTTTTGGTGATAAGCAAAGATAATGAATTAAACAATGGTCACTACAGAAAGCAATTTGACTATTTCATAACTATATAAACTACTCTTGATAAACATTCACTTTAGTTATTAATCTAACTTTAAACTTCATACATCTATTTGCTATAAGCTGAGCTGCTACCTGATAAACTGATCTGAAAACCAGACCAGGCGCTAAATAGCTGATCTGATAACCAGACTAGGTCCTGAAAAGCTGATCTGATAACCAGACCAGGTCCTGAAAAGCTGATCTGATCACCAGACCAGGTCCTGAAAAGCTGATCTGAAAACCAGACCAAGTCCTTAAAAGCTGATCTGAAAACCAGACCAGGTCCTGAAAAGCTGATCTGAAAACCAGACCAGGTCCTGAAAAGCTGATCTGATAACCAGACCAGGTCCTGAAAAGCTGATCTGAAAACCAGACCAGGTCCTGAAAAGCTGATCTGAAAACCAGACCAGGTCCTGAAAAGCTGATACCTGATCTAATAGCTGATACCTTTTATTTACTATTATTAAGTATGGATGAGAAAATTTTAAAACAATTGGTGTTGACAAGAAATGTCTTAAAGAAAAAGCTTCGTAGTATAAAAACTGGTGAAATAGATACACATGAACAACTAAGAGATACATTTAAACCTATAACAGAACCACTCAAAGAATTCATAAATAGTTCTAAAAAAATTAAAAGAATTCCCATGAAAGAAGAAAGTAAAATGAAGGTAGAAGTTGAAAATAATACAAGTCTTAAGCCTGAAAAAACATCAGTCAAGATAGAGTCAAGTACACCAAAGAAACTAGCTGAAGGAACAATATTTGATAATACCATCTCATTAAATGATGCTAATACTGTAAATGATGATGACGATGATGATGATGATGATTTTTACTCACAGACTTCCAATACAGAAGAAACTTATACTGACTTATCAGTCTTGGAAGGAAGAAATGAACTAGATACAAACTATGGTCCACATAAAGATTTCAATAATGAATGGAAATTTGGTGATAGTACGCTCAAACTTAATGAAGATAAAATACAAGTTGGTGGTCAAATATGGGCCCTAACACCAGGGCTATTTTCTCTAATGTTTCATAAAATACCAAAAAATTATGATAAATTTGAACTCGAAATCTATAAAAAGATTTTAATTACTACTAATGCATATAGAAGAGACTATACACCTGATGGTCAAATAAAGGGTACTAGAGGATATAAATATAAACATATTATTAAGAAATTTATTGACGAAAAAAACCAGAAGAATTTACCCCAATCAACAGGATCTAAGCCAAAACGTAGCTATTTAGGTGATGGAATGATGGAATTTAATATTCATAAGCCCAACTATATATACTGGGATGATCCCAATGAGTTAGTAGATCGACTTCGACTACTGCTCGCATCACAAGGTGCAGGTCATACTAATCACAATAACGAGATTGTATCAATTATTGAAGAGCTACGTGAAGCGAATATAATACATTAACTTTAATAAAGTATATAAAGCATGTCTGTTGGTAAATTTGGACACTATTTAAACGATACTAGCAACATAATTTCTTTGAAAAATGCACCTAAACTGTTGGGGTTATTTGTGGATACGAACAACAACATTGATGTCCAAAACAAAAGGATCAAAAATGTTGCAGATGTTATCAATAAATTGTTTCTGCAAACTCAAATCGAAAAACTAGAAGAGAAATTATTAACATACTTCAAGGCAGACAATACTGTAATTCAAGAAGATCTTCAAATGCAAATCGAAGAACTACAACGTGAAATAAAATTAGATATAGAAGAAAATTATAAAATTCAAAAAGATATCCAAAAAATGAAAACATCCTTTGAAGAACAAATTGAGCAGCTTAATGAGAAAATTTATAGATTGGAAAATTACATGTTTGTATCAATAGCTGAAAGTCCTTCAAGTAGATCACAGCACTCTCCAAAAAATCAGTAAAAATAACTTAATGTCTTCAAAAAGAAATTTAGTAAACGAACTCCATAAGCAAGCACGAAAACATTTTGTGCGTCGCAGAGTTGTAATGAAAGGAATTGATGATCTTTGGCAAGCTGATTTAGTTGAAATGGGGAACTATTCTAAAGAAAATAAAAATTATCGATTTTTGTTGACTGTAATCGACACATTTTCAAAATTTGCATGGGCAGTACCGCTAAAAACAAAAACTGCACTCGAAACAACCAAGGCAATGGCAGATATTTTTGAATTGGGGCGAGTACCAAAAAACTTACAAACAGATGATGGTAAAGAATTTTTCAACAAAAACTTTGAAAAATTAATGCATAAATACGACATTAATCACTACTCAACATATAGCAGTATGAAAGCATCAATTGTAGAACGATTTAATAGAACATCGAAAGGAATGATGTGAAAAGAATTTAGCTATAATGGTTTATATAAGTGGATTGATATATACAAAGATTTATTTAATACATACAATAAAAAATTTCATCGTACAATTAAAATGTCTCCTATTAAAGTCAACTCAACAAATGAGCAAAAGCTGCTTAATACAGTATACAGTCATTTCAAGATGTATAAAATGTCGAAATTTAATGTAGGAGATCATGTTCGCATAAGCAAATATAAGCATATCTTTGAAAAAGGTTATACTCCAAATTGGACCACAGAAATATTCACAATTACCAAAGTTCAAAATACAAATCCTGCAACATACATATTAGAAGATTATCTTGGTAATCCTATTAAAGGTGGATTCTATACTGATGAACTTTCAAAAACTAGATTTCCAAATACATATCTAGTTGAAAAGGTTCTCAAAACTAAACCGAAGGAAGTATATGTTAAATGGCTAGGATTTTCAGATCAACACAATTCTTGGATAAGTAAAGATGAAATATTATAGTTGGAAGAAAAACTAAATCACCAGCAGCATCATATCAAGAACAATAATAGCATTAATATTAAGAAACTAATGTTAATTTTAAAATAAGAAAATAAAATAAATATGTAAATTATGCTTATAAACCATACTGTGTACTAAACTTTATTTAATTGTAATCAGTCTGTTATAATGTCAATAACACTTACTCTGAGCTCTAACTCATCAGAATTATCTGCTAGTTACTTTTCTCCTATTGAATTACATGGTGCATATGAGTGTGCTCTAACTGATTTTCATTCATACAACAGCATTCCAAATGTAGACACTTACAACAATATGTTTCATATAGGAGAACATAAAATTGAAATACCAATTGGATCTTACGAATTAAATGATATAGTTGATTTTATAGAAGAGCAATACAATCGACTTTGTCCAGCAAATAAGATTTTTATTGAAGCCAATAACAACACAATGCAAGTTAAAGTTAATAGTTCCAAAGATCCTGTATATTTTAATAAGGACAACACAATTGGAAAAGTTTTAGGATTCAATAGCAAAATCGTAACACCAAACAAATATTATTACTCAGATCTTCCAGTTAATATTTTTAAAGTGAATCTCTTGCGAATTGAAAGTAGTATCGCTATTAACACATATATGAATAACTCCAAATCGCATACACTTCATGAATTTCCGATAAATGTACCTCCAGGCTATAAAATAGATGAGGTTCCAAGAAATCTCATCTATTTACCTGTGAACACCAGAGAGATAAGTTCACTAGCGCTGCGCGTACTTGATCAACACGGTGATTTAATTAATTTCCGAGGAGAGGAAATTACAATACGAATACATTTAAGGCCAACTAAATAATGCTAATATACAACACAAATACATTAAAAAATATAGCAGCAAAAACAACAACAACATTAAAGCGATCAGCTCAACAAAAAGCTCTAACAACATCAAATAAAAATTTTCTGAAGTCATTGAATTTGAAATTAAAGACAAAATGAGTTCAATAATAGATGTCTTAGATAAACCTTTGTCTGATGAAAATATAATCAAAAGAGACTATCATACATATGTACCATACTTATAGTCTTACAATAATAACGATGAAATTAGAATTTCAATACAAAATCAAGATTTGTACGTGCTACCCAGTGAGAGCTACATTTATGTGGAGGGGTTTGTTGCTGATGATAATACGACCAAATCTTCGTCATCTTCAAAAAAAAAGGTAAATCAATTGTATACACAACAATCGTTTCTCATATTCCGTTTCATTGTAAATTTAAGTTAAATAGCTGATGTTTATAAGAATCTCTACCCAAGTAGATAGACTAGGGTGCTGATGAAGTGCGTGGCTGCACAGAAAAGTATCGGTATTTCCCCCAGCTTAAAGTCTAAGTTTGATTTTTCTTCTCTTCTTTAGAAACTCACATTATTTAATAAAAATATTTCATTCAATAAGAATTGAAATTACTGAACTTAAGCCTGACTTAAAATTATTTCTGATTAAAAATCACTAAAGTTCAATTAAAAATCTACAAATAAAAAAATTTGTCAAAAAAAATTATTTCATTTAATTTCTAATTATTATTGTTCGAACTTCGTTTGTTTATATATTTGTGATTTGATCAGGCTAAAGTTTGTATCGCTGTGCAAGCCAAATTACATATTATTGATAATTATTGCAAATCAATTCACATATTCCATTTGCAATAATGCCTAAGTATATAAAGCAGAAATCTACATCAACTGACACCACACAGTGTCACACAAAAGAACGCTGATGACGAAGGTTCAGTGGCCTTCGAAAACAGCTAGTTGTTCCGCACAACTATGTCTTTTTCACAATATTTACAACTAATTTTGTTGTTATTTGTTCATTAATAATTATCACATGTAATTTGGCTTACAAAGCGATACGAACCTTAGCCTGATCAAATAATAAATATAGTTAAAATTATTTTTGGATAATTTTAAGTATAAAATTAGTCAATTTCATACATTCTGGCCACTAAGGTAGTAACTTCTGGTAACTTCTGGTGTTTAAGGTTAATAACATCTGTTCCATGGTACATTAAAAATTCAAATTTACATCGTGATTTAAATATGGCACTAGTGACTGAAGAAATTTGCATGATATGCAGGCAAATACTTAACTAAACTCGTGTCACATCCTTATCCCCTTGCTCGTAACATCTTGAGTTTTACTGGACAAATAAGTGTAAAAAAGAGGGACACAAAGGCTCTCATACTCAACACTCCAGATGGGACTGCTTGAATTTTTTTTTTGTTTTTGATAATATTACTACTTATGTATTACTTATAACTATTACTAAGTATGTCCGACACTGGTCGGGCCTAATAATTATATTTTAGTTCTTAGATTTGAATACTTATTGTTAGTTCATATATTAAGATATAATAAATAAATACATGCATTAAAAAAAACTTAGCTATATAAAACTAACTTAATGTGTTAAATAAGAATGCAATAAAATTATATTATATGATGAAGTCGTCAAATTCACCGCAAATATTTCAAAACGTTACCATTTATTTCCCATTATTATCTTTTCTAGCGGCACACGATTAAATTAATATATTGTTTGTGGCCGGTGGCGGGTGTTAGCCTTCTTACTGCCGATCGGCAGTGCTCTGGTTTGTGCTATGGCAAAAACAATTCAAAAACAAAGTTTTCAAAGTTTTTGTTTTTTTGTTTTTGTGTCCCTCACTTCAAAGAACGAAACAAAACAAAATCAAACAATTTGTTTCGTTTATTTTCGAACTCTGCTTTTAAGTACAAAGAAATCAAAACAAAAAAATTTATAACTGTAAAAGTGTCGAATAGTTTTGTTACGAAAATCCTTTAACTCCTGTATCGCGCAATAAATAGCAGTAGCTATAAAAAGATTAGCACTTTTTTGTGGCCAAAACTCTCTTCTAAGCCCCGATACCAAATATGGATTAGGTTGGAGCGTTTAGGTAAGAAGACACAACAAAAAATTAGTTTCGAAAACGATTAGTGCTTAAAAATTGTGAAATGGGTTAAAAAATATTTCTGAAAAGTTTCATGTCAATCGGACAAATTCTTGGGATTCCATTTTTAATTTGAAAATTTTAAGTTTTAGTTAAAATCAAAATTTAGTATGTATGTAGTTCTTGTAAGTATTTTAGGATTTAATTTTTTAGGATTAGACCACCGAAGAGAGCTGTTTTTTCCAAATTACGAATTGTTTCAGGTGTTACCAATTACTCATCATTATTATTTTAACCAGAGTTGCTACAAAACCAAAAATTGTCTACCAAGATGTTACTTAAAATTCCCCAAAAATACCACACACTTGTGTACCGAAATAATTTGTTGAAATTGTCGAGTATAGAGATAGCTTGCGATAAATAAGGAATTCCAGAGCAAGCCGCTGCCATAATTGTAAGTTCGATTTTGAAAGATTTAGGATTGGTTGGTCCTGAAAACTCTCATATGGGCGTCGATTGGCATAAAATTCGAAGAGCTCGTAAGGCAGCCACAGCTGATCTTCACAGATCTCAACCAACGCAAGATCTTGAATTACTTTTCATTTATTTCGATGGAAGAAAAGATCAAACTATATTCCAAGTTAGATCTGGGAACAACTTAAAAAAAAACAGTTTTAGAAGAGCATATTGTAATTGTTTCTGAACCAAGCTCAGAATACATTGGTCATTTTACTGTTTCATCTAGCACAGCTCTATCAATAAAAACTGAGTTTTATGATTATCTGGCTACAAAAAAATTTAACATAAACAGTTTAGTTGTCATCGGATGTGATGGGACTGCAGTCAATACCGAAAAGTATGGGAGAGTCTTAAAATTAGTAGAAATAGAACTGCAAAAGCCTTTACAATGGTTCACATGCCTCTTTCATTGCAATGAGCTCCCATTACTGTTGGTTCGAAAGCGTTCTCTGGCCCAATTGGACAAAAACTTTTAATTTGTTACACTTTTCCACTTGCAGCATTCCAACCAATTGAGTCAGATGTACCGATCATAGAATTCAGTACAGATCGGAAATATTTGTACCAAATGGCTGCAGCTATTTCTGGTAATAACTTATCAACAGAACTTGCTAAAATAAATCTTGCTAAAATAAATCAAGGTGGCTCACAACTGCAAATCGAATTCTTCGTTTGTATGTATCCCAGGAAAGTCGAATTCAAACCTTAAAACACATCAAATCGGCTCACATGGAAACATCATATTTGCTCTTATGCAAAGACGATTGTTAAAGTTAAAGCATGCGGTAAAACCGGTTTTGCAAAACAAAATTCGTTTGTTAAACCAACTTTAAATTTACCAATCGTTTTTGCATAAGGGGGATTGACTTTAAGCTAACTCAGATGAAACTTAAGTTAATTCAAATACATTGGTTGATTGGCAGAAATTCAACACTCAGCCTTTAACAGCTGTATTCATAAAAAAAAAGTTGATTGAGGTTTAGAAACCATATTAGTTAAAAAATATTTAAGGCTAAATAAGGTTTTAACTAAAAACCAATTAACTCGCTTTATTTAAAATATCGTGGCAACACTCCATTATCTATTTGTCACTTGCATCCTAGTTCTGCTAAACAACGATTATTAATTCACAAAGTACTCGTATCTGTATATGTTTTTTGTCCATTTTTGGAAAAATATAGTTTTTATACAATAAAAAATGTGTTCCAACTCGTCCAAATTTAAAAAACTAAAAAGAGTTTACAGCGAATCTCTCTTAAAAGTGCTTTTTATGTGATTTTTTTTATTGCAGATTAAGAAGCACTAGAATAACGAGTTTTATTTTATTTGTTGTGAGTTTTTATACATCACTATAATTATTATTTTTATTACATTGAGAAAAGACGAAATGGGAATGGAAAGCTGATTGCTCCTTCTTTGGTAAATATTTATTTGGAGTCCATTTGAAATTTCGTCATGAGTTTCTAAAAAAAACAATTTCATTTTCTTCTTCTGAATAACATTCACATATGCATATGTATGTACATATGTATGTACATATGTGTGTATGTATTAACATAAGTGCATACATACACACATACATACATGCAGTCAAAACTAAAAATGTAAGCAAACACGAAGCAAAATCACAAGAACGTCATCTTAAAATTGGTTTAAACATGGGGGCAGTCAATTTTTAAATTTGCTGATTTACGCAAGGTTTAAAAAACGGTTTTTAAGTTAAAATTCTATTATGAATACATTTTTAGCGAATATTGCTTAAACTACTTATGAACCGCTGTTTAAAATTTTTATGAATACGGCTGTTAATATAAAAGTCGCTTTTGAAGTCAATATGATGTTACGGAATCTAGTTATGGAGCACTAGTAGTAGTGAATTGCCAATCCTGCGCCAATTAAACTTGCAAAATTGTTGGCTGAAATTGTTAAATTGTGGCTGAAATTGTTAAATTTGGGTAATTAAAATTTGAAAATTCTTAAATTCTTGGAAATTTGTGAAATTTGATACCTGCGAGGGTGGTTCAATAAGTCCGTCCAAATTTTTGTTTACATGAGGAGTTTTTTGTTTACATTAACTTTGTGGGAACGGGTGATTTTTTTGGGTAATATTAATTGTAGGAACGGGTGATTTTTTTTGTGGGTGTGGTTTAAGGGGTTTTATAAGATTAAGATTTCTCAAGTGTATATGCCGACGGGAAAATCATGAACATGATTTTTCCTAATACCAGTGGGGGAAATAGTGATTATTAATTTTTCCTAATGCCTACGGCAATGCATGATAATTTTATCTAATGCCTACGGCAATACATGATAATTTTTCCTAATGCCTACGGCAATGCATGATAATTTTTCCTAATGCCTACGGCAATGCATGATAAGTTTTCCTAATGCCTACGGCAATGCATGATAAGTTTTCCTAATGCCTACGGCAATGCATGATAAGTTTTCCAAATGCCTACGGCAATGCATGATAAGTTTTCGTAATGTCGACGGCAATACATGATTATTATTTTTTTGAAATGCCTACGGCAATACATGAGTATTATTTTTTTCAAATGCCGACGGCAAAACACATTTTTATTTTTTTCAAATGCCGACGGCAAAACATGATTATTATTTTCTAGTACCAGAGGGAAAATTGCCAGTGTTGCCAGACTATAGAAATTTGTTGTCGTATTACTATATCAGTAATATCAGAGAAAATAGATTTGATGACTACTACGCGATTCTCATATGAATCGGGAGAATGTGTGTATGATTTCCTCACGCTAATAAATTGTTTATAAATAAAATAATTAAATAAATTAATAAACAATTAATTTAATTATTTTATTTATTTATAAAATGTTCTCTTGTATATGAACACCCTATACCTGTGTGTAGATGATCCAGCTTTTTTGTCGCTGGTATTTATTTATTTGTTTAAGAAATATAATTGTATGTATGTATGTATGTATGTATATTTGTATGTGTATGTATGTATGTATGTATGTGTGTATGTATGTGTGTGTATGTATGTATGTATGTATATTTGTATGTGTATGTATGTATGTATGTATGTATGTATGTATGTATGTATGTATGTATGTATGTATGTATATATGTATGTATGTATGTGTATGTATGTATGTATGTATATGTGTACTTGTACTTGTGCGTAAAATATTTTGTAGAATACATTTATATTTTGCAGCGTAATCATTTTCTTTGTCTACGATTATTTTAAAGCAGCAAAGTTTCAATTAAGTACAATCATCAGCAGTGAAAGAAAAAAAGTAAAAATTTGCAAGTATGCAATAAAGTTAACTTTCCTCCTCCCCACTTCCTTCTCTTTCATTTATGTAGTTTGTATTTGAAATAAGAAAACACTTGTACATTCTTTTATTTGGTATACATTTATTGTTTAAAATTTTTTTAAATTTTATAATAATACATACATATGTAAATTCATATTTTAAGAAGTAAAAAAGTTCATTTAAAGCAAGACATTTCTTTTGTTAGTAAAATAGCATTTTTTAATGCGCAACCACCAAAATTATGATAACTACAATAAAGATATTCTGGATACTTGATTTCCATTTGTTTAAAGTTGATGCAGCCTATATCCTCAACGTTAGAAATTTTTCGGTGTAACATTTTTTCCAACCATCGTCTTTTTTCTTCACCTTTTACATAAATTGTTGAACATCTTGCGTTGGCTTTTAAAAAATTGCAAACGCTTTGAAATGAAACTGATCCAGCAGTCCAGTTTAGGTGATGATAGTTTTTTGTTAGCCACTTTGCTTCTCTTTGCTTTTTTATTGATAACCATTTAAAATCAAATGGGAGTTTTATAATGAAATGGTTATATTCATAATTGTTGAAAACAATCGCTACTTCTTTTGCGATGAAATCATTTGAATTACTCTTGAAACCTTGTACGTCTATAAAAATTATGTTTTTATCCATATTACTCAATTTATAAGACTTTTCGAACTTGTCCTTTGATAGGTATATGTATATTCTATTATACGATCATGAATAAGAATGCAGTAAGCTGTTGTTTTTGCTGCAATATTAGTTGCTGTTTCAAATTCTATTTTTATATCAATCGGTCCATTATTGAGTGATTCATTCTGATGACTGACATCTACTACAATAATAGGAGCTTTTGTCTTAAACTCTGGTGCAGTTAGAAGCGGTTGAGATTCTTTCATATAATAACTTTGTTGAAATCTTATATACATATCATATAGAATTGCATATCGTTCATTTTTAAACTTTATGTTAAGATCATCATATGGATATCAGACTGAATTTAAATGTACTTTTAAATTAGTCAACTCACAATGAACAAACTTATTTTCTTGTTGAAAAGTAATCAATAAAAACGTGGGCGTTCTCTATTTGCAGCCAGTTTAACATTCCAAATATGGCTAGTTCCTGTGTTTAATTGTGGATTAATATGACAATCCCAACTGCGAAAAGCCATAGGTATAGAAGCACCATTATTAATAATTTTTATCATATTCAATTTGCTAAAGTCCAATAATTTGACATGTGGAATTCTCTATGAAATGATTGAAATTGTAAGTTTAGCTTTTTCAGTAGAAACACTCGAGCGCACAAGACCTTCATCGTTCTTATTGCGCAAGAGTATCAATTCATGTTTTCCATTTAGTATAACTTTGTTGTAGTCTTCAGCGAATCCTAGAAGCATTTTTAGAGGTACATAGAAATTGAAAAATCCATTTACAAGAGTGACATCGTAAATTTTGTTCCATCCAGCATTTTGCATCACGTTGCTTTCAGTTGGTGACATAGAAACCAAATTTTTTATGGTGCTTGTGGCTCCTAAATATCTTGTATGATCAATTTCAATTCCATTGAGCTCATAGCGAATTTCATCAAACAGATATGCCACAAAGTTGTTTTTTAATATAAAGTTCTCCGAAGATTTGGCCTTATTATCATTGGCAACAAACCCCTCCACATAAATGTAGCTCTCACTGGGTAGCACGTACAAATCTTGATTTTGTATTGAAATTCTAATTTCATCATTATTGTTGTAAGACTGTAAGTATGGTACATATGTATGATAGTCCTTTTTGATTATATTTTCATCAGACAAAGGTTTATCTAAGACATCTATTATTGAACTCATTTTGTCTTTAATTTCAAATTCAATGACTTCAGAAAATTTTTATTTGATGTTAGAGCCGATTTGATGTGTTTTAAGGTTTGAATTCGACTTTCCTGGGATACATACAAACGAAGAATTCGATTTACAGTTGTGAGCCACCTTGATTTATTTTAGCAAGATTTATTTTAGCAAGTTCTGTTGATAAGTTATTACCAGAAATAGCTGCAGCCATTTGGTACAAATATTTCCGATCTGTACTGAATTCTATGATCGGTACATCTGACTCAATTGGTTGGAATGCTGCAAGTGGAAAAGTGTAACAAATTAAAAGTTTTTGTCCAATTGGGCCAGAGAACGCTTTCGAACCAACAGTAATGGGAGCTCATTGCAATGAAAGAGGCATGTGAACCATTGTAAAGGCTTTTGCAGTTCTATTTCTACTAATTTTAAGACTCTCCCATACTTTTCGGTATTGACTGCAGTCCCATCACATCCGATGACAACTAAACTGTTTATGTTAAATTTTTTTGTAGCCAGATAATCATAAAACTCAGTTTTTATTGATAGAGCTGTGCTAGATGAAACAGTAAAATGACCAATGTATTCTGAGCTTGGTTCAGAAACAATTACAATATGCTCTTCTAAAACTGTTTTTTTTTAAGTTGTTCCCAGATCTAACTTGGAATATAGTTTGATCTTTTCTTCCATCGAAATAAATGAAAAGTAATTCAAGATCTTGCGTTGGTTGAGATCTGTGAAGATCAGCTGTGGCTGCCTTACGAGCTCTTCGAATTTTATGCCAATCGACGCCCATATGAGAGTTTTCAGGACCAACCAATCCTAAATCTTTCAAAATCGAACTTACAATTATGGCAGCGGCTTGCTCTGGAATTCCTTATTTATCGCAAGCTATCTCTATACTCGACAATTTCAACAAATTATTTCGGTACACAAGTGTGTGGTATTTTTGGGGAATTTTAAGTAACATCTTGGTAGACAATTTTTGGTTTTGTAGCAACTCTGGTTAAAATAATAATGATGAGTAATTGGTAACACCTGAAACAATTCGTAATTTGGAAAAAACAGCTCTCTTCGGTGGTCTAATCCTAAAAAATTAAATCCTAAAATACTTACAAGAACTACATACATACTAAATTTTGATTTTAACTAAAACTTAAAATTTTCAAATTAAAAATGGAATCCCAAGAATTTGTCCGATTGACATGAAACTTTTCAGAAATATTTTTTAACCCATTTCACAATTTTTAAGCACTAATCGTTTTCGAAACTAATTTTTTGTTGTGTCTTCTTACCTAAACGCTCCAACCTAATCCATATTTGGTATCGGGGCTTAGAAGAGAGTTTTGGCCACAAAAAAGTGCTAATCTTTTTATAGCTACTGCTATTTATTGCGCGATACAGGAGTTAAAGGATTTTCGTAACAAAACTATTCGACACTTTTACAGTTATAAATTTTTTTGTTTTGATTTCTTTGTACTTAAAAGCAGAGTTCGAAAATAAACGAAACAAATTGTTTGATTTTGTTTTGTTTCGTTCTTTGAAGTGAGGGACACAAAAACAAAAAAACAAAAACTTTGAAAACTTTGTTTTTGAATTGTTTTTGCCATAGCACAAACCAGAGCACTGCCGATCGGCAGTAAGAAGGCTAACACCCGCCACCGGCCACAAACAATATATTAATTTAATCGTGTGCCGCTAGAAAAGATAATAATGGGAAATAAATGGTAACGTTTTGAAATATTTGCGGTGAATTTGACGACTTCATCATATAATATAATTTTATTGCATTCTTGTTTAACACATTAAGTTAGTTTTATATAGCTAAGTTTTTTTTAATGCATGTATTTATTTATTATATCTTAATATATGAACTAACAATAAGTATTCAAATCTAAGAACTAAAATATAATTATTAGGCCCGACCAGTGTCGGACATACTTAGTAATAGTTATAAGTAATACATAAGTAATAATATTATCAAAAACAAAAAAAAAATTCAAGCAGTCCCATCTGGAGTGTTGAGTATGAGAGCCTTTGTGTCCCTCTTTTTTAGACTTATTTGTCCAGTAAAACTCAAGATGTTACGAGCAAGGGGATAAGGATGTGACACGAGTTTAGTTAAGTATTTGCCTGCATATCATGCAAATTTCTTCAGTCACTAGTGCCATATTTAAATCACGATGTAAATTTGAATTTTTAATGTACCATGGAACAGATGTTATTAACCTTAAACACCAGAAGTTACCAGAAGTTACTAACTTAGTGGCCAGAATGTATGAAATTGACTAATTTTATACTTAAAATTATCCAAAAATAATTTTAACTATATTTATTATTTGATCAGGCTAAGGTTCGTATCGCTTTGTAAGCCAAATTACATGTGATAATTATTAATGAACAAATAACAACAAAATTAGTTGTAAATATTGTGAAAAAGACATAGTTGTGCGGAACAACTAGCTGTTTTCGAAGGCCACTGAACCTTCGTCATCAGCGTTCTTTTGTGTGACACTGTGTGGTGTCAGTTGATGTAGATTTCTGCTTTATATACTTAGGCATTATTGCAAATGGAATATGTGAATTGATTTGCAATAATTATCAATAATATGTAATTTGGCTTGCACAGCGATACAAACTTTAGCCTGATCAAATCACAAATATATAAACAAACGAAGTTCGAACAATAATAATTAGAAATTAAATGAAATAATTTTTTTTGACAAATTTTTTTATTTGTAGATTTTTAATTGAACTTTAGTGATTTTTAATCAGAAATAATTTTAAGTCAGGCTTAAGTTCAGTAATTTCAATTCTTATTGAATGAAATATTTTTATTAAATAATGTGAGTTTCTAAAGAAGAGAAGAAAAATCAAACTTAGACTTTAAGCTGGGGGAAATACCGATACTTTTCTGTGCAGCCACGCACTTCATCAGCACCCTAGTCTATCTACTTGGGTAGAGATTCTTATAAACATCAGCTATTTAACTTAAATTTACAATGAAACGGAATATGAGAAACGATTGTTGTGTATACAATTGATTTACCTTTTTTTTTTGAAGATGACGAAGATTTGGTCGTATTATCATCAGCAACAAACCCCTCCACATAAATGTAGCTCTCACTGGGTAGCACGTACAAATCTTGATTTTGTATTGAAATTCTAATTTCATCGTTATTATTGTAAGACTGTAAGTATGGTACATATGTATGATAGTCCTTTTTGATTATATTTTCATCAGACAAAGGTTTATCTAAGACATCTATTATTGAACTCATTTTGTCTTTAATTTCAAATTCAATGACTTCAGAAAATTTTTATTTGATGTTGTTAGAGCTTTTTGTTGAGCTGATCGCTTTAATGTTGTTGTTGTTTTTGCTGCTATATTTTTTAATGTATTTGTGTTGTATATTAGCATTATTTAGTTGGCCTTAAATGTATTCGTATTGTAATTTCCTCTCCTCGAAAATTAATTAAATCACCGTGTTGATCAAGTACGCGCAGCGCTAGTGAACTTATCTCTCTGGTGTTCACAGGTAAATAGATGAGATTTCTTGGAACCTCATCTATTTTATAGCCTGGAGGCACATTTATCGGAAATTCATGAAGTGTATGCGATTTGGAGTTATTCATATATGTGTTAATAGCGATACTACTTTCAATTCGCAAGAGATTCACTTTAAAAATATTAACTGGAAGATCTGAGTAATAATATTTGTTTGGTGTTACGATTTTGCTATTGAATCCTAAAAGTTTTCCAATTGTGTTGTCCTTATTAAAATATACAGGATCTTTGGAACTATTAACTTTAACTTGCATTGTGTTATTATTGGCTTCAATAAACATCTTATTTGCTGGACAAAGTCGATTGTATTGCTCTTCTATAAAATCAACTATATCATTTAATTCGTAAGATCCAATTAGTATTTCAATTTTATGTTCTCCTATATGAAACATATTGTTGTAAGTGTCTACATTTGGAATGCTGTTGTATGAATGAAAATCAGTTAGAGCACACTCATATGCACCATGTAATTCAATAGGAGGAAAGTAACTAGCAGATAATTCTGATGAGTTAGAGCTCAGATTAAGTGTTATTGACATTATAACAGACTGATTACAATTAAATAAAGTTTAGTACACAGTATGGTTTATAAGCATAATTTACATATTTATTTTATTTTCTTATTTTAAAATTAACATTAGTTTCTTAATATTAATGCTATTATTGTTCTTGATATGATGCTGCTGGTGATTTAGTTTTTCTTCCAACTATAATATTTCATCTTTACTTATCCAAGAATTGTGTTGATCTGAAAATCCTAGCCATTTAACATATACTTCCTTCGGTTTAGTTTTGAGAACCTTTTCAACTAGATATGTATTTGGAAATCTAGTTTTTGAAAGTTCATCAGTATAGAATCCACCTTTAATAGGATTACCAAGATAATCTTCTAATATGTATGTTGCAGGATTTGTATTTTGAACTTTGGTAATTGTGAATATTTCTGTGGTCCAATTTGGAGTATAACCTTTTTCAAAGATATGCTTATATTTGCTTATGCGAACATGATCTCCTACATTAAATTTCGACATTTTATACATCTTGAAATGACTGTATACTGTATTAAGCAGCTTTTGCTCATTTGTTGAGTTGACTTTAATAGGAGACATTTTAATTGTACGATGAAATTTTTTATTGTATGTATTAAATAAATCTTTGTATATATCAATCCACTTATATAAACCATTATAGCTAAATTCTTTTCACATCATTCCTTTCGATGTTCTATTAAATCGTTCTACAATTGATGCTTTCATACTGCTATATGTTGAGTAGTGATTAATGTCGTATTTATGCATTAATTTTTCAAAGTTTTTGTTGAAAAATTCTTTACCATCATCTGTTTGTAAGTTTTTTGGTACTCGCCCCAATTCAAAAATATCTGCCATTGCCTTGGTTGTTTCGAGTGCAGTTTTTGTTTTTAGCGGTACTGCCCATGCAAATTTTGAAAATGTGTCGATTACAGTCAACAAAAATCGATAATTTTTATTTTCTTTAGAATAGTTCCCCATTTCAACTAAATCAGCTTGCCAAAGATCATCAATTCCTTTCATTACAACTCTGCGACGCACAAAATGTTTTCGTGCTTGCTTATGGAGTTCGTTTACTAAATTTCTTTTTGAAGACATTAAGTTATTTTTACTGATTTTTTGGAGAGTGCTGTGATCTACTTGAAGGACTTTCAGCTATTGATACAAACATGTAATTTTCCAATCTATAAATTTTCTCATTAAGCTGCTCAATTTGTTCTTCAAAGGATGTTTTCATTTTTTGGATATCTTTTTGAATTTTATAATTTTCTTCTATATCTAATTTTATTTCACGTTGTAGTTCTTCGATTTGCATTTGAAGATCTTCTTGAATTACAGTATTGTCTGCCTTAAAGTATGTTAATAATTTCTCTTCTAGTTTTTCGATTTGAGTTTGCAGAAACAATTTATTGATAACATCGTTTTCCTCCAGAGCTTTTGCAACATTTTTGATCCTTTTGTTTTGGACATCAATGTTGTTGTTCGTATCCACAAATAACCCCAACAGTTTATGTGAATTTTTCAAAGAAATTATGTTGCTAGTATCGTTTAAGTAGTGTCCAAATTGATCAACAGACATGCTTTATATACTTTATTAAAGTTAATGTATTATATTCGCTTCACGTAGCTCTTCAATAATTGATACAATCTCGTTATTGTGATTAGTATGACCTGCACCTTGTGATGCGAGCAGTAGTCGAAGTCGATCTACTAACTCATTGGGATCATCCCAGTATATATAGTTGGGCTTATGAATATTAAATTCCATCATTCCATCACCTAAATAGCTACCTTTTGGCTTAGATCCTGTTGATTGGGGTAAATTCTTCTGGTTTTTTTCGTCAATAAATTTCTTAATAATATGTTTATATTTATATCCTCTAGTACCCTTTATTTGACCATCAGGTGTATAGTCTCTTCTATATGCATTAGTAGTAATTAAAATCTTTTTATAGATTTCGAGTTCAAATTTATCATAATTTTTTGGTATTTTATGAAACATTCGAGAAAATAGCCCTGGTGTTAGGGCCCATATTTGACCACCAACTTGTATTTTATCTTCATTAAGTTTGAGCGTACTATCACCAAATTTCCATTCATTATTGAAATCTTTATGTGGACCATAGTTTGTATCTAGTTCATTTCTTCCTTCCAAGACTGATAAGTCAGTATAAGTTTCTTCTGTATTGGAAGTCTGTGAGTAAAAATCATCATCATCATCATCGTCATCATCATTTACAGTATTAGCATCATTTAATGAGATGGTATTATCAAATATTGTTCCTTCAGCTAGTTTCTTTGGTGTACTTGACTCTATCTTGACTGATGTTTTTTCAGGCTTAAGACTTGTATTATTTTCAACTTCTACCTTCATTTTACTTTCTTCTTTCATGGGAATTCTTTTAATTTTTTTAGAACTATTTATGAATTCTTTGAGTGGTTCTGTTATAGGTTTAAATGTATCTCTTAGTTGTTCATGTGTATCTATTTCGCCAGTTTTTATACTACGAAGCTTTTTCTTTAAGACATTTCTTGTCAACACCAATTGTTTTAAAATTTTCTCATCCATACTTAATAATAGTAAATAAAAGGTATCAGCTATTAGATCAGGTATCAGCCTTTTAGGACCTGGTCTGGTTATCAGATCAGCTTTTCAGAAGCTAGTCTGGTTTTCAGATCAGCTTTTCAGGAGCTGGTCTGGTTTTCAGATCAGCTTTTCAGGACCTGGTCTGGTTTTCAGATCAGCTTTTCAGGACCTGGTCTGCTTTTCAGATCAGCTTTGCAGGACCTGGTCTGGTTTTCAGATCAGCTTTTAAGGACCTGGTCTGGTTTTCAGATCAGCTTTTCAGGACCTGGTCTGGTTATCAGATCAGCTTTTCGGGACCTGGTCTGGTTATCAGATCAGCTTTTCAGGACCTGGTCTGGTTATCAGATCAGCTTTTTAGCACCTGGTCTGGTTTTCAGATCAGTTTATCAGGTAGCAGCTCAGCTTATAGCAAATAGATGTATGAAGTTTAAAGTTAGATTAATAACTAAAGTGAATGTTTATCAAGAGTAGTTTATATAGTTATGAAAAAGTCAAATTGCTTTCTGTAGCGACCATTGTTTAATTCATTATCTTTGCTTATCACCAAAAATCCATATTTATCCTTCCAACACTCTCGAAAAATTTCTTGGAACTTTTCATAACTCATATCGCTGCCAACATGATCCCTATAAACATGCTTCATATTCGTCTCATCTTGCTTAAACATTATAATAACATTTGCATTGTCTCTTATTAAATGCTTGGGAATTCTAGTATAAGTTTGACACAAGTAGAATGAATCAATATCCCTATGTCGCCCCATACAAAAATATGTACGTATATTATTCTGCTTTTCACTTGCAACATCATCAAATATCATAATTGAATTAGTTTTAGCTTCGTCAGGTGGAATAACTGATTCATTATCTGTAAATGTATAATATAGCATTCCTTTAATTGGTGAAATTAGTTTCTTCAGATATTCATATTTGGGCTGATATAAAGATTTTGAGTATAGATAGATGTTTTCAAACTTGAGTCCATTAGGACTTTCTAGTAAGCCAATCATAACAATAGTATTTCCACAATTTGATGGTCCCACTATTAGAGCACGAATAGAATTTGGTAAGAGGGGCTATGCTTTATTTTTGAAGTAATGTTCGATTATTGATCAATATTACGAACTAAAATATTTTTATGTTGTTTCACTAACTGCATTTTTGTAACTAAATGCATTTCATAAATGTTACCTCTTATTATAGAAATAATTAGATAATATGGTTATCCGATATCAGAAAACGTTTAGTAATAAAAACACCTTCGTTGGAGGAGGTATAATAGATAAATTAATAAACGCTCTACCTGTTGAACTTCATCTTCCTGGATATCAGTACTGTGGACCTGGAACAAAACTACAAAAACGTTTAAATCGAGGTGACAAAGGAATTAATTTATTGGACTCTGCTTGTAAAAATCACGATATTGCGTATTCAAAAAATAAGGATTTAAGTACTAGACATAAAGCTGATAAAATACTAGAAAATTCAGCTTGGAATCGAGTTTTATCAAAAGATAGTAGTCTTGCTGAAAAATCATTTGCATATATGGTTACTAACGCAATGAAAGCCAAAACAAAATTTGGTATGGGTGTGGAGAAAAAGAAAAATGTTGGAAAGAATAAGCTAAATGATAAAAAAACTGTTTAGAACATCAATTAGAGCTGCAACAAAAATACTAAATAAGGAAAAGCCATTAGATATTAACTCAGGTATTTAAATTGCACGAAAAACTATCAACAAATCATTAAAAGGAAAAAAATCTCAAATTATAGTACCACGTGTAATACGTGTCCCAAAATTTGGTGGATTTTTGCCTCTAATACCGATTTTAACTGCTCTGGGTGTAATTGGTAGTCTAACAACTGGAGGTGCTGCCATAGCTAAAGCTGTAAATGCAACAAAGAATGCCAAAAATCAACTTGATGAAGCAACTAGACATAATAGAGCGATGGAATCTATAGCAGTTGGCAAAGGACTTTACTTAAAACCATATAAAAAAGGTTATGGCTTAGTTCACAAAGAAGAATCAAAAAATTCTTAGAGATGCTGCCCAACAAACCACTATCTGATGTGGACCTAAACCGTTTCTCTATAAATATTCCATATTTTAGAGGAATTTTCATGTTGAATACTCTACCAAAACGAGCAAAGAAAATTGAATGTGGAATAATCAACTTAGATGTATCAACAGGACCTGGTACACATTGGGTAGCATATTATAAAAACAACAATGAAAAAGAATATTTCGACAACTTTGGAAACTTACAACCTCCTTCAGAAGTAGTCAAATATCTTGGTACAAATGTAAAATACAACTATAATCAACATCAGAATTTTAATACATTTACCTGTGGTCAATTATGTCTTAAATTTCTTTATGAAATAACTGAAAATATTAAATAAAAACACAAACATTTATATCTTACAAAACTCTTTAATGTCTTTTTATTTATAATTTAAAATACAAAGCTAATATATTTTATTGCCAAATAGGAAATTGGGAATTTTGAATTAGAAATTCACTCAGCTCACTCTCAACGATTAGATTTTCTTCACCTTCTCTGCTTAAGCAATAAGATCCACTGGATAGATCTTTAATATCGTCATCTGTTAAAATATTATACCGTTTAGGCAGGAACATTATGTGTTTATTCATTTCCACTTTTAGAGTTGGTCCATATTTAGTTGTTACACGTAACACATTTTTAATAGTGTATTTCGTTGATGATTCAAGCTCCTTTATGTGGATTAAAGTCTTGCTGTTTAGATTATTAAATTTTGAAATTAGATTTGATGTGGAGTCCATTTTTTTAATTAGTTCTTCTCACTTTGAATGTTTAACTGGAAATGATCTTAAAAGAAGCGATGATGACTTCAAGAAGACTAACCAAAAATAATTATGGTGAAATAGTGAATAAGTGGTGGATAGTGATAGACAGAAAGAGATAGTTATAGAGAAAAAAGGGATAGAGAGAGATAGAGTGCTAAAAAGAATAATGGAATAGAGATGATGGTATAGATTTTTTAAAGATTAGGAGATACTACTTTAAAAATTTACTGAGAAAATTAGTCTTTAAGGAACCTTCCAACAGTCATCATCATTCATTTATCAACAAATAAAATGAGCCAAATTAGACGTACTCTAAACCAATTTATAAGAGATTTTGAAAGCTTCAGGCTTTCTGATCATTGGGAGATGATAAAGTTTTTCTAAAATATGCTGGATGAGAACGAAGAATATGGAGTTATGGAAGATGAAGACAACACAGAAGGGCACTTCAAAAGCTGTCCTTGGTATGATCCTGAGTGTGAGGAAGGACCCGATACTTGTAGATGTACAATATATTTTTTACGAAAAAGTATATTAGAACATCTAATAATTGGATACTACGAAATGTCCATCATTATAAATAAAATAAATAAAAATTAGATTAAATTGTATTAATAAAAGAAACAAAAGAATTAAATATAAAATAAAATTGTATTATTAAAATATTCATCGTTTTGTATTATTTTTTCTAAAGGAAAATTAGGAATCATCTGTTTGTAAGTTTTTTGGTATTCACCTCAATTGAAAAATATTTTCCATTGTCTTGGTTGTTTCTCTTTATGAAATTTAATGGAATTTAATAATATTGTGAAATTCAATTTCTCTTGTACAGAACTTCTCAAAGAAAACAAGACTGAGCATGCTTAAATGATATGAAAACAAGACTGTGCATGTTTAAGCGATATGAAAACAAGAATTTGCAAATAAGCAAACACAAAAAATTTTTTGATCCAACGAAGTAAAACCATTAAAAAAAAACACCAGTCACATATTTCATTCTTTTTTCAATATTTTATTTCAAATTTTTTCTTAAAAATTTATTTACATATATACAATCATTTTTCTTGATAAATAAATAAATAGGATTTTATAATTATAATTATAAAATTTTTACAAAAATAAATAGGATTTTATATACATCAATTTTTCTTTTAATAAATAGGATTTTATTTACAATAATTTTTCTTAATAACAAAGATTTTATATACAATAATTTTTCTTAATAACAAAGATTTTATATACAATTTAAAAATTTAAAAGTAATTAACTAAAAATTAATTAATTTTAACCATTTTCTTGCATTCTGGCAATCTCATCTAGCAACATGTCAAGTTCATATTCAGGGTTAGTTTCCTTAATACGAAAATGATACCATGCATATGTGTTAATGTTATTTGTCCTAATTTTTCTCTTATCGTCTCCATAACTTAATACTACCTTATTTAATTCACTAGTATATATTTGATGTAGCTTAGATTTAAATGTTAACATACTATCATATACATTGGTCTTATTGAATAAACAATTTTTATAAGTAGCTAAACTATATTTATCTAATATGGCTCTCTTTAACCCCTTCGATTTCTTTACATCATTTTGATCTTGAACACTAAAAGAATACATTTTAGATCGCAACCCGACAAATTCTTTCATTATTTTTCCACAATTTTCGTCTTTCATCATACCTAACACCTTTTTATTAACTAGAGGAAAATTATAAATGTTGTCTGTAGGATAGTCCGATGTATCAGATTGTTCTTGTATGTCATTTTTTATGTCAGCATAAAAGTCGTCCGTCTTTATTGAATATATAAAAGAGTCCGTATCCATATAGTTTAAGGAGAGTTTTTTCTTAAACTTAGGTTCCATGTACCCGTAATGGAAATTATACATTTTCCATTTGGACAGCTCGAGTACACAAAATCCTAAGTAAATTGGTTTATTGTAGCAGGTTTTGACTCTTGTCATTTCGATTGCTACCAGGTCCTCTGAAAATATAGATAAACTATGAAAATTTGGTTTTGATATCCAATCTTGGGCACCCAAATGATTACAGTTCATTCTCTCCCAACTATTGACAATTTTAACATCTCTCCTCTTGTCCACATTTTCCATGGTTTTACCATACACTGCATTATTGAGTAGTTTGAAAAAAATTTTTTCAAAAGCATTTTTAGCAGTGGCTCTATGTCTGGTATTTAAGTCAATGTAGCCTTTTAACCATGGAGATTGTTTAAATGCTAGAACACGATGAGTTTTCTTTAAAACTAAGCCATATTCTAAGCACTGTTTCAGAACTCTAAAGTGTATCACATTGATTGCTTTGTAGAGAAATCGGTTATCAACTTGTTGTACTTCGCTTGCATAGGTTTCTTATTTTCAGCGCAAAAAGGAAGATCATTATGCAAGTCGTGTAAATGAGAGGGATAATCCAACGTGACCTCATATACATAACCGTCTGTTCCATTATCAGCTATGCTGTTTGGATCCAGATTCAGCTCGTCTTGCGATAACCATCTGAATCCACCATGAGGAAGATATTCCGACATTGCCCAACCGTAAAGGTTATTTGCGTCTAAGTAGACAAGAAATTCTGATGGTTTTGATGCATCGAAATCGAAATCTGACTACACTGTACGATCCCCCCACGTATACCTTTTTTCATAAAATTGTACATGTCTATGTCTGTCAATAATTCTAATTCAATTTTTGTATATTTGAGCATTGCATCCCAGGAAAGGCCAGGTGCTGTATAATATTGGCATGGATCGAGCTCATAAATACCCTTACAAACTTTTCTAAAGTTCTCAAAAATATCTGTCAGTAAGAGGACATCTGTTTTTAAGTAAAGTTCCATGTAGTCTTTCATAGTTTTGCAACCAAAAGTATTCCATACCTCTACAGCATGTGAGTATTCCCCTAAAGAACACTCTTTATTGTTCAACTTATTAAAGAAATCACTGCGTGAAGGGAGCTGACACTCATCTAATTTTTGAAATGAATTTTGGTACTCATAGAGGAAAATACCTTTTTTCTTAATAAGCTGAAACTCGTTTTCTGACTGAAATAAGGACCTTATAGTGCTGAAATCATTATCCGACAAATTGCAGGCTAATGATTCCAAACTCTCAGCCATAAAACGTATTGTATCAAGAAATCTTATTTCAAGCTTATGACCATCACTCATTTCTGAAAATTGGGAGAGGGATATATAAAGCTCCTTATTGAGAGGGAGTACTTTCAGCTGCATTGAAATTTCACCTAGTTCTTTAATAAAAAGATGTGAGTCATAGTTTGAATAATTATGAAAGTAAACTGGTATAAACTTGGGAATTTGATAATTTAAATTACACTTATTGTGGGCTGCACCTCTATATTTACCACTAATGTGGCAATGATCTCTAACGCGATCTTAACCTAAAAATTTTTGACAAATATGGCAATTTACCGCACTATAAAAACTATAAACATCAGAAGGGGATAAAGTATCCATTTGCCTATTATTAACTAAATAATTATTGTAAATATGCTCACAATCTTTAACTAAATATGATAAAAAATTTTTGGAAGCATCTTTCCCAGTATAAACCCTTAACTTATCTAACTTACTGTTATGGAGACACTTAATATAATAACTAAATGCACAAGGAGTGTGCTTTTTAATTAAACTAGTTTTATTACTTACATTATCACTTATATCTTCCAGGATGCATTCGAAGTCAGCGTAAACCACAAAGGGGACATCCATTTTCCTTTGATGCCCCTTAAAGCTGAGAATTGCATCCGGACCTGATGGCATACTTGTCACTATTTTACCGCATTCAGTCTTATGATGACTTATTGCACTCTCGCTATGAGTGTACTGCAGACAGGTGTTGCAGAAATGCAGTTTGTGTCCATCCTTCGTTATCTGACTTCGTAAAAGTCTATGAATAATAAAAAATAGTTAAAAATTTATTAGTAAAATGTATCTATTATAAAATATATACAACAAGTATATGTATCATTAAATTAAAGTGTAGTATAATTTTTTAACATACTTTGATACGTCCTTTATCAAAATATAGTGATGAACTTCACCATTCTCCAAAAGAAGCAAGTTTACATGAGTAATTTTCTCTTCCTTAGTAACATAATAGGGACCATTGATTTGATTTGCCTCCTCATCGTACCCAAATACGTTAACGCTTATTCTAGGATTGTTCACCTCAAACACGTTAATAAGCTAATGGGAAGCTTAAATTTTTGAAATTTAGCAATTCACCATTTCGCGTAAAAATAATGTCTGCTGAAATGTCCTGAATACCATAAGAACTGCAACGTTTTGGGTGATCGTATGTTGTGGTATCCATGGCAGCAATCAAACACCACTTGAAGCAGTATTCATCATTTTCAATATTGATGCAAGCAAATTTTCTTACTAGTTTTTGAGGTGTGGATATCCAACTTGATCCTTTGACGAGCGACGATTTATTGATGTTGATTTCTGCTCGAACTATGCGTGATAAAGTCCAACCAGAATCGCGCTCTTCAAATTCGGACATTTTGGTTGAAATCTCCTCAATCTGTTTACGGAATATTTCTTTTATGTTGTCTGCCTTCGTCACCAAACTCATTTTAGCTACATGTGTTATAACACACAACTCCAAATCTTCTTCAACAATTTTGATATACTCCGCCACAATACTCACATGAAATTTAATAATTGAATGCTTACACAAAGTCATGTGAAGTCTCTCAATAAAAATATTTATGTTTTCCTTCATAAACTCTTCCAGAAGAAGTTGGTCCTTCTATTTAAAATAGCATATGTGGCGATATGATTTTTGAAGGCTTTCGATATTTTAAACTATCTCACATTCTCTGCTACTTCTTCTGTCCTAGAATGTGAAGCACTCATTGGAGTTGGCAGAGTTTCTTCTCTTCTTTCTTCTTCTTCTCCATCACTTTCCGGTAAACTTATATCCATAGCATCGTTGTACAAATTCCCTCCATGGATATCCACACCTTGTTGTTGAGCTTGTTGTTGCTGCTGCTCTTGTTGATGATAATTAAGAGGTTGTTATTGCATCAAATTGGAATACTGCTGCATTTGATTATCTGGTGTGACGGGATTATAATTATAAGATGGGTACTCATATTGCATTGGCACTCCTAATCTCAAAAACTGATTATTCCATGGCATACCGTATTGTTGATAATTCATTGGTACTTGATATTGAGGGTAATGTAGAGAAGGATTTTGCTGATGATGAGACATATTTAGGTGGTGTTAATAATTTTCAAGAGATGTCTACGGTTGTTCTTGATTTCTGTTCCGGCTTACGACCACTTGATCCTGCACACTATGATTTTTGACATGATCCAAAAAAGACTTTTGGTATTTATATACCTTATGGCATCTTTCACACTGATAACCTGAAGAACTCATTTTTAATTATTTTATTGTTATTATTTCACTTTAACACAATTTCTGATGATGGTTGTAAATACAATGAAGTACTGATGTGATGGTTAGAAAAGTTGGCGTATTTATACAAAAATTAGTAGCAGTATCCTTGCAGCATATTTACTTTTTATTTCTCTGCTGATGACTGTACTTAATTGAAACTTTGCTGCTTTAAAATAATCGTAGACAAAGAAAATAATTACGCTGCAAAATATAAATGTATTCTACAAAATATTTTACGCACAAGCATCCTCACTCATACATACAAATACACAAATACATACATACAAATACACATACATACATACATACATACACATACAAATATACACACATACATACATACACATACAAATATACATACATACATACATACATACAATTATATTTCTTAAACAAATAAATAAATACCAGGGACAAAAAAGCTGGATCATCTACACACAAGTATAGGGTGTTCATATACAAGAGAACATTTTATACATAAATAAAATAATTAAATTAATTGTTTATTAATTTATTTAATTATTTTATTTATAAACAATTTATTAGCGTGAGGAAATCATACACACATTCTCCCGATTCACATGAGAATCGCGTAGTAGTCATCAAATCTATTTTCTCTGATATTACTGATATAGTAATACGACAACAAATTTCTATAGTCTGGCAACACTGGCAATTTTCCCTCTGGTACTAGAAAATAATAATCATGTTTTGCCGTCGACATTTGAAAAAAACTAAAAATGTGTTTTGCCGTCGGCATTTGAAAAAAATAATACTCATGTATTGCCGTAGGCATTTCAAAAAATTAATAACCATGTATTGCCGTCGGCATTACGAAAACTTATCATGCATTGCCGTAGGCATTAGGAAAAATTATAATGCATTGCCGTAGGCATTAGGAAAACTTATCATGCATTGCCGTAGGCATTAGGAAAAATTAATAATCACTATTTTCACCATTGGTATTAGGAAAAATCATGTTCATGATTTTCCCGTCGGCATATACACTTGAGAAATCTTAATCTTATAAAACCCCTTAAACCACACCCACAAAAAAAATCACCCGTTCCCACAATTAATATTACCCAAAAAAAATCACCCGTTCCCACAAAGTTAATGTAAACAAAAAACTCCTTATGTAAACAAAAAATAAGATGCACTTATTGAACCACCCTCGCAGGTATCAAATTTCACAAATTTCCAAGAATTTAAGAATTTTCAAATTTTAATTACCCAAATTTAACAATTTCAGCCACAATTTAACAATTTCAGCCAACAATTTTGCAAGTTTAATTGGCGCCGGATTGGTAATTCACTACTACTAGCACTGCTTCAGCTTCCTATGTAGAAAGAATCCACCGAAGACAAAACAAAATTTAAATTTTAATAACATCTGCTCCATGGTACTTTAATAATTCAAATTTACATCGTGACTAGTGACTGAAGAAATTGCAAGATAGGCAGGCAAATACTTAACAAAACTCGAGTCACATCCTAATCCGCTTGCTCGTTATATTTTGAATTTTACAGGACACATACGCCTAAAAAGTAGGGACACAAGATTTAAGATTTGAATACTTGTTGTTAGTTCATTTTTGAAGATACAATAAATAAAAACATGCATTAAAAAAGAATTATAAATTAAAAAAAATATTTGGGTTTCAAACATTAAAATTTCCTTATAATAACATCAATTAAAAATATTAAAAACCCCGAATATATCTAGAAAGGATGTGATATCTTTTAAGCGGTTGGATCAAATTTCTTAAAACATAGTTAAGAGGGTTCTTAGCTATGTCAAGTCACCTTTCAAACAGAAAAAACTAAATCAAAATCGGTCCAGCCGTTTGGTCTGTACGTGGACACGGATAGACATACAGACAAACAATACAATCTTTTAACACCCCTTTTTTTGGTCAGGAGTTAAAAATGAAACAATAAGGAAAATATAAAAAACTAAAAATCAAAAAAAAAAAAATATATAAAAAATATATGGATTTCAAACATAATAATTTCTTTATACATATGAAACAATAAAAAAAATATAAATTAAAAATTAAAACCAATTTAAAAAAATATAATTTTTTTAAAAAATAAACAAAATAAAAAAATTTTATATTAAAAATATGGATTTCGAACAACAGATACCTCCACGTGGTGAAATCGGGATGATAACAATTTTTTAGATTAGCTGAATGCTGTTATTTATGTATAATGCTTTTTGTTCAGTTATTTACTCCTTAATTTTTGACCGAGAAATGGAATCCGATTGACCTGAAACTTTACCCACTCACAACTTTTAAGCCCTAGTCATTTACTAAAATTAAAAAAAAAAACGATCAACCCTAATATGGATATGCATATTTCTAACTCATGTACAGCTCGTCACAAAAATATCTTGCCTACTTAAAATAAAGTAAATTTACATAATTCAGGTCATAAATATAATTTGTTTATAATTGATTTACCAGCATCAAATCGGCATTATTTATAGTATTTTTTGTTCCATTGCGCTTAACAAGAAGTTATACCGGCTTTGAGTCGTCAACTAGTAGAACAAGAGATATTGATACATGGAAAAATTAAATACTCTCATTACTAAAGCTGCAATACTGTATACAAATAAAATTTACAGTCAAAAAGAAACCAAAGAAGTCAAAAAGATAATTGATCAAATTAAAGCCCTTCTTCTATCTAAAGAAGCGCAAGAAAAGAGAAGCAAGGACTACATATTCTTTTGCGAGCACAACATAGGAATAATTTCCTGATATTGTATTAATGAAGATTTGAATACTATTTTATTATGCACATCAGATCCCTATATGTCGAATATTCCACGAAAATTTAAAACTAGCTCTATTGAATTACACGTAGAAGCTAAACTACTTCTAAAAGATGAAAGTCAAAGCTATTTGAAGAAATATTTACTAAATTTTTTTAAATAATAGTCATTTTTCAAAACACTAGAGGTATCGTTTTTATATCCTTTTAAAATTTTATGTACATTAACCAAATTTATGTTTACGAATTAATAATAAAATTTTACGTATAATATTTATAAAGTTTTTTTTTGGATTTAAGTAGAAACCTGCGTCTTCTTCATTAAAACTTCTTTATATAAAGAAAACTTGAACCAATGTTTGCATTTTGGATGTTGGCTTCTTAGTAAACTAATTTTTAGCTCAACCTTCTTCAAAAACCAATCTTCGTATTACAAATTTCACGGGGGCCAAGCTTGGCACTTTCTGAAAGAATTTGTATTTGTTAAGTTTATAATTTGCTAGTACAACAAGACAATATTATCTTATAAATTTATAGTACTAGAATCAGACAAGTTATATAAAGTGTATGATAGAAAGTGTACATATCTTATGCTATAAAAAATAACTAAAAATAAAAAAATTAATTAATTAATAAATAAAAATAATAAAAGATGAATAATAAAATAATATTAACGATTAATAAGATATTTCGGGTTTTTCTTCATAATAATTTTACGTGGCAGGACAAGATTTTTGGTCATTAAATAATTATGATTATTAAATGAAATATTAAAATACGATTGGAATACTGAGTTGTATGACCAAACTTGTTTAGTTCAAAAATGTGCTTAACCAATGTATGCGTTTGCTCAACGGTGCTATGCTGGCTTCTAAAACCAAATTGATGGTCCGGGATGCACCCATTATCAGTTAAAATTGAAGACAATTTTGTCATGAGTAGCTTTTCAAAAAGCTTTGACATTGTTGACGGTAAACTTATTGGCCTATATGACTCAGCCGTGGTAAGATCTTTACCTGGCTTTGGAATCATTTTAACCTTAGCAAGCTTCCAGCAGTCTGGATAATATTCCAGTCGTAAAATGGCATTAAAAATGAATAACAGGATTCTAATTGCAGTACGAGGTAACTTAATCAGCATCTGGTTACTAATTCCATCCATACCGGGTGTAAATAGAGCAACTACACTCGGTACATGTATTTGGTGTAAATACGGATTTTAAATGCTCAGCAAATATGTTACCTATTTCAGTATCGCTTCTTGCCCAACCTCCGGTAGGTGTGCGCAGAGGTGGCTTAAACTCAACGGGTGTTTTAAGCTTTTTAGCAGCTCGCCACAAAGAGTAATTAGATGCTGGTGTGACATCAAGGCCTTCCAGATAATATTTAAAAGATGCAGTTTTTTCAGATGCAAGCAACTCTTGGTGTCGTTTAATGCACTCTTTAAATCTGATTTTGTGTTGAGGTGATCTGTGCTGTTGCCATTCCCTTCTAGCTCTTCTTTTTTCACGTACGAGATGTTCAACGTCTGTAGAATAAATTTTATTGAACCCAGTATGCGGATGGGAGGTAGTGGCATGTTCAGAAGCTTGTTTAATATTCCCGTTAAGATTTGCAATGTTCGATTCAATATCATTGGGTGTTCTTGGCGTAATATTTTCCGTGCAATGACTACTAAGATATTTTTTGAATCCCAGCCAATTAACACGATTTATCATCTTGGCATATGGGTGAGGTAAAGCGCTTCTCAGTAGGCTACAGATTATAACGATCGTGGGAGAGTGATCGGACGAGAGATCTAGGGAAGCTTCAACGTGAATTTATTCCCTAGAAATACTTTTTATGACGCCGACATCTATAACATGCGGAATTTTTCGTACGTCAGTAGGCCAGTAAGTAGGCTAAAACGTTAAATCAACACAACTTCGAAAGAGCCTTAAAGAAGACACGGGTTCGGCGTGAGTGAGACGTCAGAAATCACAAATTATCTTCCGTCACGTGACATCTCGGTGTACTTTGTGCATCAGGTTACCTCGTATGGGAAGTTTTACAATGAAAGCTTCCTGAGATATCGGACGTGAAAAAAGTGAATATTTTAAGGCTCACTGACTCATTCACACTAAAAAAAATAAACTAAAACTTTGGAAAATTTTCTAAATTTGAATAAAAAAAGTTGTTGTATGGCGCCAAAGCTGTTTTTACTCGAAACCAGTAAAATATTTACTAAATTTCTAGTTCATTAATGAACTAGCTTATAGTAATTATATTTTCATATTTTAGTAAAATTTTCCTAAAATTAAATAAAATTTTCCAATAAAATTCGGCGTTTTGCAAAAAAATTTTTTCGTCTTTGATCTCAAATTTAGTAAATTTTCCCATTTTTTTGTCTTTAATTCTGGTATTTATTTTTATTTTTAATTAAATTCTATACCACATGGTATGTTTTTTTTTATATTTTTATGTTATATTCTTAATTGTAATTCACCATACATACATATAAATTCCTTGAGAGGAGAAAAGTATTGAACCAGCAACCTTCTGATTGATAGGCAAGCACTCTAACCAATTGCCAACAAGGCAGCCTGAATAAGCACTGAAATTATTGAGTTTTAAAATTTTATTTTATTTACAAAAAAATAAATTTCAAGTTCAAATATTCCTCGAAAATATGAAAAATATACTTAGATTTTTTGCTAAATACAAATCAATAATAAATTCCATAATTCAAAGAAAAAATACTTAAAACTGGGAAATATTACCCTAAAATTTAGTATACCTTTTTGCATCTTTTGAATAAGTCAAATTTCACGAACCAATCAGGAGTAATTCATTTCCTAAAGTTTATTTTTTGATTTAAGACGAAATTGACTAGTTCTGAATATAAAATTTCCTTCAGTTTATAACCATTTTCTTACTTTTAGTAAATATTTCCTTTAAGTCAGTAAACATTTCCTGAAATTTGCGAAATTTATTGTGTATTTTCATGAACTATTTTTGAGGATATGAACTTTTTAATTCTTACTCATATTAAGTAATTTTTACTAAATTTTTGTAAAAATTTACTTAAACTTAGAAAAAATTACTTAAACTTAGAAATTTTTTTTACTTGAATTTAGGAAAAAAAATTTCTTAATAATAGAACATGTATTTTTTTGAGTGCACACACTCATCACATTGATGAATCAATTTCATTACAGCGGGAAAGCTTAATTCTGGTACACATGTATATCTTGATGTGTAAAACCCCTTGAATAATTTGAAAATACGGAAAGTTTAAAGCTCAGAATTAAAGTTAATTTGAAGTGATTTAATTGAAACTTTGCGTAAACGTTGCAATAGTGCAAGGCTAGATACATACATATAAACATTTGTTTAAAAAAGTGGGCCAATATAATTTTATCGATTTGTCTCATGTATTTCGCGTTCGTAGACTCAAATCTATTATTTATAATTTCTTATAATTTGTTTCCTAAGACATTCTACATGAATGAAAAACACTGGCCACAAAAATTCTTGAGTTTAGGAATGTGGGCGGGCTCACGCCCATAAAAATTAAAAGTTAAAACTTGTGCTACAGCTGAAATTTTATATACTAGCAGGCCTAGGTCAGAACCTAACTGTAAAAATCTGCATATATAAACTTTTTACCAGAAGTATGGGGGGGGGCAAAGCTCTTAAAGCTTGGAGTTAGAAATGAAATTTAAAGCATTTAATTTATGCGATTTTATGGAAAATTTGTACACACGTTGAACTAATTCAAGAATATAAGTTTGCGTGCTGAGAAGTCAAAAGAATCCAAGGAAGGCTAAACAAAATTTTATGGTTAAAGTCGGCTCCGTGGTACATCAAAAATTCAAATTTACATAGAATTTTTTGTTTTCTTTGTTTAAACACTGCTTGTTTTGAAGAGTTCGAAATTTCTGTTATATAGTAGTGAAGTTTCTTTTAAAGCCGAATTTGCATAAATTTTCAAATTTATAAACACGAATATACACGAAACAAATAAAAACGATTTTTTTCAGCTAGCATAATTGAGTCAGCTAAATTGAGTATGTGTGAACACTAGATTTAACTGCTTAGTTAAAATTAAATTGACTCAATTAAAAATGCATGTCTGAAAACAGTATTACAAATTTATTCATATTATTTTTTTGTATAAGTTCTTCAATGAAATAGAAATTCAGGCATTACTTTGCCTTTGACTATTTTGGTTTTTTTGTTTTCATTTAGGACATGAATGAGCGTAGTTATTAGTTTGTCACGAATATGAACAAGTATCAGCCATGAAAAGTTAAATTACTAGTGGTTCTATATACATACTGTGTTTTCGAATTGAAAAATTTAGTGAAAAGTAAAAGAAGCAAAAGCAGAAAGTGTATGAACTGCATGAAGCGACTATTTTGTTGAATTTTGGGCAACATTGTCAACAGAGTGCCTATATATTAATATTTCTACCTACTGGTAATGCTGAACAAATTACTGAGTTAGTTCCTTTTTTAAACGATTTCCAAAAACGAGGTTATCGATTCGTCTGCATTTTTGCATATGTGTTACTTCATAGCTCACTATGTTTTTGAGAAATTATTTTTTATTGTCTGGAAGGAAGCTTCCAATTTAGTCCCATTTCCAAATAATTGCGGAACACTTATCAACTTTTACTAATGGGATTGCTACGATACTTATAACACCTTGCACGCTCGTAATTAGACAATATCGATTTGCTAATTTAAAATGTATATGTCAAGTGCTTCTACTTAATCGATTTTAACGAAACTTGGCATACACCCTGACTGGTAAAAATGGTTCGTTCGGCATTTAAAAAAGTGGGCGGGGATATCCGCATTTATTATTTCATGTCCTACTTGGCTGATATGTATTATGTACCTATACTCGCATGCATATTTTTTACATTAGTTCTTTTCTTTTAATAAAACACCAAATTTGAGCAAAATATGCAGTTTTATTGGCAAAAATTTAGACTGGAGTTACTAAAATGTACTAGTGAGTCAATGTCTCTAAATATGGTCCAAAAATAATTACCTACTCAATAGTACCAACGGCAGTAGCTGATTTTCAATAAAACCTGGTTCACACGTTTCGACTTTTGTTGCTCCACTCGTGATTCAGCAGTAAGAAAGACGAAAACAGAAATACAAATATCTATTTTTTCTACAGCTGAATTAGGAGTTGAGCAACAAAAGTTGAAACGTGTGAACCGGGACTAACATGTACATGTTAAATATGTATAGCAAAACGCATATTCTCCGGTACAATTCTTCAGTAGTACCGGTGACAAAGGCACTAATGAATCACGATAAAATCACGAAATTTGTACATCTATAGTATGGACCTTCAGCCTTAGATTTAAGGTAAGTTAAAGAAGTTGTGAAAGAACATTGAAGTGGCGAAATTGAACATGATCTTAAAGAGTTTTGCGATGAAACTTCACATTAAAAATCATGTTAGGACTTATAGGTGGGTTAAAATTAGGTAATTATACCATTTTTAATGTCAAACTGTGTGGAGGAACTCGTTAACACATAATTCAATTTCGTCACTTATGCTAACTTTATGCCAATTTTTGCTTATACATAGGGCCGTTAGTATATATCTTTTTTGTCACGAGTACTTATGTATATCCAAGATCTCCAAGACAGTAAATAAAAAACGTTTTATGTCGCAGCATGAGCTGAGATGTTGAAAAACATTTTGTTTTTATTGTTGATATCGTTTAATGATAATAAATACAAAGAACAAAGTTTTAATGATACTCATGCCACGAATATTTCTTTAACTCTTTTTTGTTTGGTTGTGCTTTTCTTCTTAGAATTATTATAATACGTATGTCTGTACATATTTATGTATGTGTGTATGCATTTTTGTCCTTTTTATTATTGCTGCCATTAGGGCGTTAAATGTGATACAAAAGAACAATGCACGATTTTACATTATAATTGCCAGCAATTTGTGCAAAACAGGCACATGTCAGCTTGTTTACAATGCACCACGTATATGTATGTATGTATTTACTTATATATGTATACAGTATACATACACATTCAGAAAACCCTTATGGGCATATCGCAGGTCGTTTGTCTTGAAAGCAGTCGCACTACTCCTTGCTCAACATGATATCCTGCGGTTTGAAAACGTTAACACAGTATTACGTACTTTACTGTTGCGTTGCAAAAGAATAAATTCATCGAGAAATTAAAATATATATGCACACATATTAAGTCATTTTGCTTTATATTCGTTTTTCGCTGACTATGTGAAACCATATAATATTCTCATGGAATTTCATTCAGACACAGTTTTGTGGCGTTTTAGCATACAAAAAGTAGTAAATTTTAAGAAGATTCTTAAGTCGCTTGAAAAGGCGGGTTCATTTTAATTAAAAATTACAGTTTATTTATTTTTACCCAGCCTATTCAAATAAAGCTTTGCGGGTCTCGCGCTTAAAGAAAAACAAGTTAACTAAGTATCTCACGTAATTCTACCCAGCTGACTTCTGCTTTACTCTGCACATAGCTCTACTCCTTGGAAACTGTAAATCATATCATGGAAAATTGGCAGCACCATGTCCATTTTTATACAAAATATATTTTTTTGTATATATTTTAAGTATTTCTTGTCATATATGTATTTCTTGTGTCGAGATATTTGGTGGAATACATTTAAACAAATCAAAAAATAATTTAACGTTATGCAATATATTAATTTAGAGTTGTGTACTTGTCTCGATTAATATATATTGATTATGTATTTATTGAAGTTTTTAAACATTTATTTAGCATTTTAAAGCAAAAATGCATATGACTCAGAACTCTTTCATAATTAAGGGTACACACATTGTGGAAAAATGTTGAATCTTTCAGCCTAACAGAAAGGTAAATAATAATAGCTAAATTTTTTTAACTACATTTACAAAGTTTCCCATATGCAGATTCGATTTTTTGCACAAAACATTATTAGTTGATAACGAGGGAAAGGATTTTCATGTAAATACATGTTTTCTGTCGTTGGTCATAGATCAACGTAAATATCTTTGCGAATCAACAAATTTGCGACAAAATGGCATCGATTTGTTAGTGCATATTTTTGCATATTTTATAATAAATACATATTTGTGCATATTTCATCATAAATGTATATTTTTAATACGTTTTTGGTTTTTTCATGCTATAAATAAAATTTTGGTTTTTTTTTACTATTTGTAAAGTATATAAGAAAGAGCTGCATTAAGGAACGAAGAGAGAGAGAGAGATGTGCATTAAGGAACGACCTAATTCAATTGAAATTTTCCCTTGAGTGAATAATGTGAACTAGTTCAGTCTAGTTGTTCCTTTTTGCTCTTTTGGTCTTTCTTGTTCTATCGTTCGTTTTTGTTCCTTCGTTTGTTTTGGTCTTTAGTTCCTTATGTTTATTTGATTGTCTGTTCCTGGCCAATACACATGCAAAACATTTCAATTAAAAGATTACGATTATGATGATTTGCAAACTGATAAAAAGAGACAAATGTACACTACTAAAAAATTTTAGCACAATAATCGAAACAAACAACAGAAAATGTATTCTTACGGGCTGTCCCACTATGTCACCAGCAAACGTTCGATCGGCAACTTGTATTGCAAACATCAATAACATTAGACAATTTGTTGTTGTTTGTAGTACAAGCTGTCGATCCAACGGTTGCTCGTGACATCTTGTGATAGGCCGTTAGTGAAATATACAAGTGACTTATACAAAATTAAAAGAAACAATGTGTTATGTTGAATTATTAAACAAATTGCGAAAAAGATTATTATAGTTACAGTTTATAACGGATTTTATTTTAAAAATGTTCGTTAAATATATTAATTTTTACCTTTTACAAATGAAAATATGTATGTAAATACGTATGAACCAGGAATATTTTTACTAAATTAAAAGAAAGAACTTGTTGTGTTGAATATGAATCAGTATTAAAAAGTGATTAAACTATGTTTTCAAATGAAAACACACTTCATTTTAGGAATTTTCTATCAAAAATATTAGTTTTAATAAAAACTTCGCAAAGAGTAAGGTCACTAAGCATAAAATGAAATTACTTTAAAATAACAACACACGATGAAAACGTTAAATAAGTTTCAATAACTGTGCAATCTGTGTTCTGTTGTTCACTGAATAACTGATCAAAAAGAACAACTGAACGAAATAGTTCTTTTTGTTGTTGGGAACGAAAAGGAACCATCCGCAAAAGGAATAACTATGCCCTAATCTATGCAAAAAGTCGAATATGTGCTTTTCTTTTAATAAGAAAGAAAAATGAAACAGTTATCTGGTGGTTAAGCATTATCTCTATGCACGGTCAAATGTTCAAAATGTGTGGTTAAAGTCTACTGACGATTTGTTAAATCGATAATGAAATGTATATTGACAATGCTTAACCAACATCAAATTAATTTCACTTTTAATAGAATTATGACAATATGTGAAATAATAAATTTCTTGAATATTTGTGTTTTTTTTTATATTTTATTTAAAGAGACAGGTGGTCTTTTGTCGGCCCAACGTCCTCTTTTTCTTTGAATTGAAATGTCATTCCTAACTGAGCATTACAGCAGACATGCTTTTGTAAAGCCCTTGAGAGTACAACGTTTATAAGTTCAAATAACAAACATCCCTAAGGACCGGATAGATTTGCTTTCAACTCATTATACACATATATTATTATACACGTTATCTGACTTATACATATATAAGAAAAAACTGGCAAGAAGGTAGCTAAGTAGCAAAATTTAATATGATCTTACCGAGTTTCGCCATACAATTTTACATTAAAAATCTCGCTAGGATTTAATAGTGGGTTAAAACTACATTATGCGCCAATTTTAAATGTCAAATTGCATGGAGGAACTCGTAAGCACCTAGTTCAATGTAGTCACATATGCTAACTTCATGCCAGTTTTTTCCTATACATAAGGCTGTATATGTCCTAATATAAGTATATGTAGTACTTAGGAATACTCCCGCATAAGGCCATCCGTTTTTATACATATATGCTGTTTTTAACTGCATGAGAACTATTTATATCGATAACTATATTTTGACAGCTCAATTTTCGATTTTAATTGCATTACATATTACTTTAAAATTAAATTTTGGTGCCCTAAAAATTATGCCGCCCTATGACCCGCCCTAATGAGCCGAGGCGTAATTCCGAAATTGCCTAAAATCATAGCTGCCATATAAATAAGAAAATGTTTAATACTTTAATAGCAAATGTATGATAGTTTTTTTATCTTGAAATTTTCAAGAATAATTTTTTAGTGTAAAAAATAGTCAAAATATATGCTTTATTTTTTGGTAATGATTCAATTTTGTAATGATTTTTTTGTTAACCACACTAACAAAGAATTGTGATATCACAAGGAAGTTTTATCTTATAACAACTAACTTGAACTTTATTATTTTTGACAGGTTAAGTTGTCATCGGTAAAAGCAATTAGAAAAATTTCTCCAGAAGTACAGTTGAGTTGCGAACCATAATACGGACGTTATTATATTGAACATAATATCGAACGTGAGTAGTTTTTTTATATATATCAGAGTTTTGGTGAATTCGTGTATTGGGTCGATTAAATTGATTTGATTGAAATGACCTTAAGGTGAACTAATAGAACTATTAAATCTTTTTTCACTTGGACTTCGAAAAGAAATAATAGCAGATGATAGTTATAATACCACCACAATTTTCTAGGACAATCAATTGTCTTCTTAATTTTAAATACTAATTTCAGTTGCGAATAGTTGCATGAGTGAATAGTTTTCTAGGTTACTAAAATGGAAAGGAAAAGAGTGCTTAAGTCGAGATAAGAGTATTTTGAGATAATGGTATCTCCGTAATCTGCATATCTGAAAGTACCCCTGGTCAACATCTCAATCAATTTGTGTGATTTTTCAGGAAGTTATAACACTATCATTTCCGACTTATCTTTTTTACACTTATAATCCCATTTGGAATAATAGCTTAATTGAGGTTATACTTTGATATATTTCAACTAAGATCTATTATTTATAGTGTGTAGAACGATGTTTATCTAAAAAAAATCAAGTGAATACCGAATTTCTAAAATTAACTGCAAAAGAAGCATATTTCTGAAAAATCTACTTAAAAGTTTAAAGCTGCTTCCTGCAAAAACAGTAAAGTACGACTTAAAGCTCAGTTAGCCGACTGTAATGTAAAGCAACTGCAACAGTAGGAAACATCTGAACGATATTGTGAAAAGGAATGGAAATGATTTAAGAAATGTAATGTAACTTAACCTACTTTTCATATAAAAATATCGATCAGCTGTTTCCCACGTTGCAGTTACTTTACATTACAGTCGGCTAACTGAGCCTTTAAGCACTTTTTCCTTATTGCCACATACATATGTATATACTGTACGGGGAAGAAATAAAAAATATTTGTTTTAATGTGGTACCTATGTTCTGTAACTTTGGCGAGAGAGTTTCCAAGCGCAAAATTTGTTATCAATGATGTTATCGATGGTGCTTCTTGTAACCTAATTTCAGTTTTAACATAAATCGGCCTGTTAAGTATAGGAAAACATGTGCTTAATTTTTCTCGGTGCGAAAATTTTTCACAAGTTACAGAACACAACACACAGAAAACAAAAGTTTTATAAATGCAATTAAAATGGTCTAAAATAGGATTGTGTAAAAACTGTGACGCTTGATAATGCGTGAGCGTGAGTGAGAAAGTATTTTTTTCCTTTAAACTATAAATATATAACAGTCACTTTATCAAGTGTTTTGTGTATATGAGTAATTGAATGTAGTAAAAGCTTTCTTTTCTTTTTGAAAATGAAAAAAAAAAATGTCGAAGGTAAGCATACTATTAATACAACTCAAAAGTTGTCGCACGTGATTATACGTGAGCGTGGTCGAGAGATTAATGCATATAACATTTAGGGACGTTAAGAGGGATGCTACCGAAGATTGATTACAAAAAAATTATTTAAATCGGTTCTGACGTTTGGCTGCGATTAGTTATGGCCACAAGAATGGATAAACTTTGCAATAGTGCGACGCGATAATGTAAAAATTCAACCTTCGGCCTAGTTAAGCAAAACTAACATCCAGCACCGATTATTGACATATTAGTAAATTTTGAGCGACACAGAAGTCGGAGCCAATTAATCGATGGAACACTACTAAATAACGAATTCCTACATAAATATATTCTTAGAGCAAAACTATTTTGTAATAAATCTCTCATTTTAAACCGCCCTTAGTACTTTTCAGATTTCGTTATACCATTTCTGTGTGAAAAAATTCTCTGGCACTGAAAACTTGATTTTTATAAAAGCCCAGGTGGAATATTGTGATATTTAGTGTGAAAATATGCTTGTTAAAATTTGAGGTAAGTCAGATAACTCTAAGCCGTGCCCCATTGAGGTGCAAGTTCAAATTTAACACAAATTTACCAGCAGTTAATTGGCAAATTGGTCAATATTAAACCATTTCTTATTAAAATCGACAAGGGTGCCTAACCTTTTTTCAAATTAAACATTGTTAGTTAGTCATGTAGGTCAAAATGACACTTAGTTTCCACAGATACTTCAGTTACTTTTTCCAGAAATTTAAAAAATTATCAAAATTTGCAGTTGTAAAGTTTTTGATTGGGTTGATCTAAAGATTGGATTTTAGTGTATTAAGTATTTTTGCAATGAGTTTCTAAATATCTTTAAAATAAAATAAAAATATTTTGATTTATTAAAAAAAATCGAAATTAGAACTCTCGTCGATTTTTAAAAGAATTAGTGGAAAATTTACGAAAATTCATAGTTTATATTTTGCAAACATTCTAATGTACATACATAAATGAAATGACGGAAAATATACATATGTAGTTATTATTAACTGATGCTACAAAACATTCTCTTCAAGAGCTGGATAAACGTTTCTAACGTATTGGGAATGATGGATGAATGAGTGAGTGGATGATTGCTGTTTTGCAGTTGATTTTGCGTTGGTTTTAATTGTTTAGCTCAAAACTAGCGGCAATTGCACTCCGACATCAACCCCATGGCGAGTCGGTTTAAAGAATAAATAAAACAATTTTGTACACAAGTACAAACACTTTTACTTTTTTGTGTGTGTACTAGAAGCACTAGCTACAAAAATCCACCTCGTCATTGTGACGTAATTCTTTTTATTATTTGCAGTTTTGTTCTTTTCAATTATTTGTGCGCGTTGTGCGTTAAGATGATTACAGAAAAAGTCCACTAACCCCCAAGGGCAAGGAAAAAATTTTGTATAGCTAAAAGGTACAGTGGCATCCATTTTTGGATAGCTCCTTGACTAAATTTGTATACTATATTGTAATATTCCTGCGAACAATCTACACATTAAAAATATTCCTCCACAACTTTCTTAATGCTTGGATATACATATGTACATAAGTATGTATGTATGTTGTACTATACTCACAAGTCCTAGATAAAATCAAATGTCAAAATATCCATGTCTTCAAAGCACGACGTGAAATTTTATTCTTTAAAAACTAGATTAAAATTATATAAGATGAATCAAAACAATATAAAATCAAGTAATATGCAATTAAATGAAAAAAATACAATGGTTAAGCACATTTTTGTAGTTCAGGTAGCTCATCAATAAATGATTGAGAATTACAAATCTACATGCATAGTAGGCTAAAGCCGATTGTCAGGTATTACAATATTGTCAGATCTGGTAATGTACTGACACGGTTCACACGGTTGTATCAAATTTGTAAGAAAATCTTTCAATTTATTGCCAGACGGTTGTATGACAATAAATTCATCTGACAAACAGTGTTGTTAGATATGACGATTTTACGTAATTTTGACGATTTTTTTATAACAAATTACTCAATATGACGATTGACGATTTTGGTTCAAATATTTCTCATATTCTGACGATTTGTTGAAATAAGTATTTAGTAACATAAATCCTCACAAAAACATAAATCTGAAAAAAGGCCAAGTTCCTTTCTAAAATTTCGGCCCTAAAAAGTCGTGAGAGAAAAACTTTTACCAAGTTCTTGTTTGGCACAATACCTATCACTGTAATATGCTATGCATTATATACATTTTATAACCGTTAGAGTATCATATAATTTATAAAAAATAAAAAAAATTTATAGCCTTGTATTATTGCAACATGTGTGCCGAATTTCAATAAAATACCTTGAGTTGAACGCTTTAGATATGTGTTTTTAATTCTGAGCTTTATGGGCGTAGCCTCGAACCTTTGGTAAAAATTTTCAGGTTTTCAGATTTTTCTACGTGATTACTCACATAGTTCTACTTGTGTACCAAATTTCAGCTTACTAGCACAAAGTTTAATTTTTATGGGAGTAGCCCTGCCCTCCTGGTTTAATTTTTCGGGTTTTCGGTTTTTTCTAGTTCATCACTTATCTATATCTACTTGTGGACCAAATTTCAGATCTCTAGCTATAGAGGAAGTGCTTCATAATATTGATCAGTGAGTATGTCTTAAAATATGCACTTTTTGCACCTCCATATCTCCGGAACATTTCATTGTAAAACTTTCAAACTTAGCATATGAGGTTACATGAATTTATTCTAATTATGGTTTAAATTTTATAATTTTACAATCGCGAGGAACAAAGTTATGAGGGGGTAAAAACAGATCGAATGGCTTCCTGTAAATATACACACTGCGTGTATTGGCCGAAACTTGGCCTGGCGCACTACCGTGCGCCTAGATATGCCAACAAGGCCTTGCAGAAAAGAGATTTGATTTCGATAACACAATTATCAAAAATTTTAATTTAATTACAGCATCAGTTATGTAACATATAGACTTTGAAATTCTTCCTTTACTAAAAAGTTTTCCAAATCTTGTGTCTAAAGTGTTAAAAGAATATTTAGTAATATTCATCTTACTAAAACCAAGATCTGAAATCTACTGGAAACAAAAGCCCTTGAAATCATTATGTTTTCAAAATATTATTTGAAGTGTTACTCTTCGGAATGTTACAATATTGGCATAAAAAAAAATTATAAAAACAACAATTCTAAAATGTATGTATATTTTTATTTTGAAACTAGTTTTATTTAGAAATTGTTACACACTATTATACACACATATTACGAATTTTTTGCTTTAATTTCGGTATATATCTTTGACAATAAAGTCGATGAATTATTTTTTGTTACATAAAATAGTCTCTGGACTGACAATGCTTTTTCTTGCAACGGCGTGTAACAAAAATTGCCAGTTTACACGGTTGTAAGAAATCTTGAGCACATTTTTCTGGCAATATTGTAAGATCTGACAACCGTCTGTACATATGTAATTCCCTGTCTACATTTGCAATTTTGTTGCATGCAATTCTGCTGCGGAATTGCGTAAGTGTCCACATTAGAAAAATCGAGTACTGCAATTCTTGTATTTGTTATGCCTTCTTCAACCCTACCAAACTTCAAGTTGAATAGAGAAAATTGCAAAGCAAAAGAGAATTGCCGAGAACATGAAACACTGTACCCCTCCCCAAGCTTCTTACCTCTCTCTCCTAAAACAACCAAGAATTGCTGCAACAAAATTGCAAGTGTGGACACTGAGTAACTTAAAAACTTTTTGAAAAAAAAAACTAAAAATATTATTCAGTGCGTGTTGCATATTTTGTTTTTCTAATACTTAATCGGAAACCTTTGGTTGACATTGAAAGTACTTAAAAACCAAAATGAAAAAATAATTGTAAATAAATAGATGTAATTTAATTTTTTATATATTTATATCTTAATATTTTAGTTTTATGTAAAGCGTGTCAAAATATAAGCGAATTAGAAAATTAATTGTTTTTGATTAAGATGCATTTCGTTTAATTTTTTTAAATACATACATACATATGCATATACATATATATATGTATATATATGTAGATGTTTGTATGTATATACATATATAAATAAATATGCTTGAATTTTGATGCTTTTTGGCGGGAGGTAGGTTTTGATTTTAGACCCCTAGTTTCTTAGGGTAATATTCTTAGAATTTTGTGTAGATTTAAATTTTGCTAGACGCTGTTGCTTTTTTCTCACACGAACAAATTGACCCACTCTAATGTATATACATACATATGTATATAATTGAATACATCAGATGAGCTGGTTAGGTACGATTTTTAAAAACTTATTTGTAAAGCAATAGAGTTTAAAGTAAATTAATAAGTATGTATGCCATATAGCTGAATCATTTTGACTGTCACTGTATTGTTTCTATCAGAAATGTTCAGCTTAACTTTGTAATACGTACACTCTCTTCTTGGCTGGATCACGTGTATTCAATTAAGCTCTATTACGCTTCAATTGTTGCAAACAATCACTGACATTCCCTTTAATAATACTATTTTAAATATTCTTTCATTTTTTTTCGCGGTAAGTAAAATACTTAGCAATCTCACATTATCATAGGGTTGTCAATAATTCGAATATAAGTCCATAATTTGTTGTACTGTTTGAATATATTTTGAACAGCCTGTTCGAATTATTTGATTAATACCATGTTCAGACGGGAACATGAACTACTTGGTTCGCTCTCTGAACCACAGAATACACAGAAATAAAAAAAGCTCCAATCAGTTTTTTTAAACTCGTAGAAAAAAGAGAATATTATAGTGTATTTGATACTGTAGTGTATTACTACTTACCAATTAACACAGATAATAAAAATTTATTGCACTAGAAAGAAGTATCAAAACAAAAACTACGACAAAATTTTAGGGAAAACGAGAAAAACAGAAAAATACCCTTATTTTATCGTGACACTTCTGTATGTTTTGTGCTCTGAACCACGATTGCGAACCATGCCGGTTACACGACACATTCGTGGTTCGTTTTGACAAATTTTTTGATGCAGTGATGCCAACCTACCTGTAGTTTTTAGATTAATAACTAAGTGTAACTAACATGTAGAAAATTAAAATTGCATATAAACACATTTTATGGAACCAAACCAATATCCTTATGCATTTTTCTATTTATTTTTTCCATGGTATAAATCTACGCATTGTCTTTTATCTTTATGAAATTTCAACGAAATTCTTTTTAATACGACCACATGATGTTTTCAACACGACCACATGATGTTCATGTGTAACATAAACACACACGCATAAAAACATACGGTACGCTCATAAAACTTAAGTAAACAAGGTTGGGCATTTAATTATTATTTAAATATGCACTCAAAAGCACAATTTAACTATAACTTAAAAGTAATGACAATTTGGTTACCAACTCAAGAAATGATTACCACTTTTCGGGCGAGATTTAACCAGATTTCAGTCACTCAAAACGCGAAAAAAAATTTTGACCCCAAACTAAAAAAACGCGCAAATCTGTCACTTTTTTCAATATGGCTACATTTTATTCTCTCTGAACTTTTTCTTCCTTTAATTGAATAACATCAATTTTTTATTCATTTTATTTTGCTAGTTTGCTTTATCTGTAACACCTGCCTTTATCATACACATGATGCTTATGTGTACAGTCAACATAAAAAGTTTTGTGGTAAAAAAGTCATCAGGATGCCTGAAGATGGATGTATTATTAAGTACAAAAACTACTACAAACAGCTAGATGTACCATTTGTCATCTACGCAGACTTCGAGTCTATTTTAGAAAAACTCCATGATCCTGTAAGTAAAAGCACTACAAATGTACAGAAACACCATGCGTGTGCATTCGTCTATTTTATTACTTGTAGTTTTAAGAAGGAAAATAACTCATATAGACATTATTTTGGTGAAGATTCGGCAAATGTATTTATCAAAAAAATAGTTGAAGATTGTACAGATATCTATCTAAATTGTTTACTAAAAGTTAAGAAAATGTTCATGACCCCAATAGAAATAGCTCAATATAATAATGCAAAAAATTGTCATATATGTAAGAAAATATTAAATAACGATAAAGTTAGAGATCATTGTCATCTTACGGGCAATTATCGTGGGGCAGCTCATAGCGAATGTAATTTAAATTATAAATCACCTCAGTTTATTCCGGTTATTTTCCATAATCTTTCTGCATATGATATGCAACTATTTTTCAACGAACTTTCTACTATAAAAAATGCCACAATAAAAGTGATACCCCAGAACACAGAACGTTATATTTCTCTTTCAATTTTTATCAGATTATATGAAAAACATGGATTCGAAATAAGATTTATAGACTCGTTTAGATTTATGGCTTCGAGTTTAGATACGTTAGCAAAAAATCTTGATAGCAATGATTTTAATACTATCCGATCATGTTTCGTTGATGAAGCTCATTTCAACCTAATTAGAAGAAAGGGTGTATTTCCCTACTCTTACATGGATTCCATGACTCAGTTTAAGGAAATTAAACTCCCTAGTAGAGAAGAGTTCTTCAATATTCTAACGAATGAGGAATGTGATGTAGTCGGGTATGAACATGCTCAAAAAATATGGAGAGAGTTTAACTGTAAAACCCTCCTTGACTATACTGAACTCTACTTAAAGACAGATGTTCTTCTTCATACTGACGTGTTTGAAAATTTTAGGAAAATCTGTAGAGGTATATACGATTTGAATCCCTGTCATTATTATACAGCACCAGGCTTATCCTGGGATGCAATGTTAAAAACTACAGAAGTTTAACTGGAACAGTTCATTGATTCCGAAATGTATATGTTTATGCAAAACGGAATTAGAGGTGGACTAGTTCAATGCTCGCAAAGATATTCGAAAGCGAATAACAAAACCATCAGAATTTCTTGTCTATTTAGACGCTAACAATTTGTACGGTTGGGCGATGTCGGAATATCTTCCTTACGGTGAATTTGAGTGGGTATGTGATACTGATTTTGATGTTAAAAAAATTTCTGATAATGCAGAGTATGGGTACATTTTGGAAGTGGATATAGATTATCCCGATTCAGTGCATGATCTACATAATGACTTGCCATTTTGTCCCCAAAATAAGCCAGTGGGGGGATCCAAAATCAAAAAATTAGTTGAAGACTTACACGCAAACACAAATTACACCATGCACTATAGAGTTTTAAAACAAGCCATTTCAAATGGTCTAATCTTAAAACAAATCCATAGAATACTCAGATTTAAGCAATCCCCTTGGCTTAAAAAATATATTGACTTAAACACATTACATAGGACAAATGCTAAAAATAATTTTGAAAAAGATTTCTTCAAACTTTTGAACAACGCTGTTTATGGGAAGACAATGGAAAACATTGAAAAACGTAGGGATATTAGAATTGCTTCATCATGGGAAACAACAAACAGGAATCATTTAGGCCTCAGAGCATTAATTTCGAAACCAAATTTTATGCAGTTGACAAAATTTTCTGATGATATGTATGCGGTAGAGTTAGAAATAATGGAACCACTATATGCTAAACCCATATATGTTGGCTTTACAGTACTGGAGTTATCCAAGTGGAGAATGTATGACTTCCATTATGGCTTCATGAAGCCAAAATTTGGAGAGAACATTTCTCTCAACTATATGGATACTGACTCGTTCATTTATTCAATTAAAAGTGATGATTTTTACGATGACATCCGTAATGATATTATTTTGATAATCAATTTCGTTTGCCGCTGCTCAATAAGAAGGTTTTAGGTATGATGAAAGATGAAAACAGTGGGGATATAATGACAGAGTTTGTTGGTTTAAGAGCAAAAATATATTCTCTGTCGACTCTTCGCTCGGAAGCTGTTAAAAAATCTAAAGGGGTCAAAAAGTCTGTAATTAAAAAGTTGTCCATTAATGATTACAAAAGTTGCTTATTTGAATCCAAAATTATCTCAGATGAAATGTTTTTGTTTAGGTCTAAAACACATCAACTATATACTCAAAAACTAAATAAAATAGCTCTTAGCTTTTCTGATGATAAAAGAAATATAATGAAAGATAAAATAAAAACGCGTGCATGGGGGCATTACATAGACCGAAATAATGAAACAATGGATGTAGAATAGAATGCTTCCTACTAAATTGCATGTAAGATGACAACAAGAATTTAATTTTGTACTAATTATACTTATTTAATTATTTATTAATTTATTTATTACTTACTTATTTGTATATTAATTTATTTATGTATTTATTTATTAATTTATTTATTGGTTATATATATATACATATATATTTGTTTATGAATGTATTTATTAATTTTAGTTTTTATTCACACAAAAGCATGTTAAAATTTAATGGTCTAAAACTTTTATCTTTTTTGCCTGTACCTAAATTATTTCTAAATAAGAATCAAATATTAGATTAATGATCTTTTTTTTTGTCTCTTTCTTTTTATATCATATATTTTTATATATACATAGATTTAAATTTGTATTAGTACTAAGATTTTTAAGAAAAAATTAGAAATAAAATATTGAAAAAAGAATTAAATATGTGAATGGTTTTCATTTCTTTATTGGATTTACTTCGTTGGATCAAAAAATTTTTGCTTTTTCCTTATATGCAAATTTCTGTTTTTATATTGCTTAAACATGCACAGTCTTGTTTTCATGTTACTTAAACATGCGCAATCATGTTTTCTTTGAGAGGTTCTATACAAGAGGAATTGAATTCCACAATATTATGAAATTCCATTAAATTTCATCAGATATTTTCTTATCGACACTAACTGCTACAACACCATCTCATTATTGTTTGCTAACAGAAAATAGCAGAACAGGTATCAGCTTTCAGGTCAGCTTTTTCAGCTATCAGATCAGCTTTTCAGAACCTGGTCTGGTTTTCAGATCAGCTTTTCAGGACCTGGTCTGGTTTTCAGATCAGCTTTTTAGGACCTGGTCTGGTTTTCAGATCAGCTTTTCAGGACCTGGTCTGGTTTTCAGATCAGCTTTTCAGGACCTGGTCTGGTTTTCAGATCAGCTTTTCAGGAGCTGATCTGGTTTTCAGATTAGTTTTTCAGGAGCTGGTCTAGTTTTCAGATCATCTTATCAGATATCAAATCAGCTTATCAGGTAGCTAGTCTGGCTTTCAGATCAGGCTATCTGATTCAGATTGAATTATCAGTTTACAAGTAGCTAGACATTTATAACATTTATATGAATGAAGTTTAAAGTTAGATGAATCAACTAAAGTCAATCTTTTATTAGCAGTAATTTTTTTATGAAAACATATAAAACCTGAAGAACCTTAAGAAAATATTATATTATTTTTCCTTCCAACACTCTCTACAAACTTCTTAAAACTTTTAAAAATTCATATTACATACAACATGATGCCTATAAACGTGCTTAATTTTTTTTCTCATCTTGCATAAACATTATAATTACATTTGCATTGTCTCCTATTTAATGCTTACAACCATATTCATAAAAATATTAAACAGCATTTCGAATTTTGTTTAAGCAAAATTCACTAAAATTGTATTCATAATAGAAATCTAGCTTAAAAAACATCTTTTAAACCTTATATAATTTTTTTTTTTTTTTTTTTTTTTTTTAATACATATATTTATTTATTGTATCTTCAAATATGAACTAACAATAAGTGATCAAATCTTAAAGCTAAAATATAATTGTTTAGCCCGACCAGTGTCGGCCAAAACTTAGTGATAATTTAAATAATACAAAGTAGTGATAATCAAAAAGGAAAATTAAATGTATTTTCAAGCATTCCCATCTAGAGTGTTGAGTATAAGAGCCCTTGTGTCCCTCTTTTTTAGGCGGATGTGACCATTAAAATTCAAAATATTACGAGCAAGCGGATTAGGATGTGACTCGAGTTTTGTTAAGTATTTGCCTGCGTATCTTGCAATTTCTTCAGTCACTAGTGGCATTTTTAAATCACGATGCAAATTTGAATTCTTAATATACCATGGAGCAGATGTTATTAACCTTAAAATTTTGTTTTGCCTACGTTGAATTCTCTCTACATTGGAGGCTGAAGCAGTGCCCCATAACTGGATACCGTAACACCATATTGGCTTTAAAAGCGACTTGTATAATAAAAGTTTACAGTCCAGGCTAAGTATTGAATTTCTGCCAATCAACCAGTGTATTTGAGATAACTTAAGTTTCATCTGAGTTAGCTTAAAGTCAATATGATGTTTCCATGTAAGTCTTCGATCAAGGTGTATACCAAGGTATTTCACTTGGGAGTGTTGAGGAATATTTTGATTATTGATTCGAATTGGGGAACAAGTATCTCTTCTTAGGGTAAACGTTATATGGACACACTTTTGTTCATTTACCTTAATTCTCCATAAGTTCAACCACATTTCCAATTGTGTAATATGTTCTTGTAAATATCGGGAAGCCTCGTGAGGGTTTTCATGCATACTAAGGCAGGCTGTATCATCGGCAAACGTAGATGTATGGATATTGCTGCTCAAAGGCATATCACAAGTATAGATCAAATACAAAACTGGCCCCAGTATGCTCCCCTGTGGCACACCGGATGATATAGATTCGGGCACACTCATGAATTCTCCTTCCACAACCGTGAACTTCCTGGTAGTGATGTAACTTTCTAATAAATTCACTAAATTTATTGGTAGATATGATTTTAATTTTAGAATTAGACCTTGATGCCACACTTTATCAAAGGCCTGAGAAACGTCAATAAACAGGGCAGAACAATAAATTTTTTCTTCAAAAGTTCTTCTTATAAATTGCACCAATCTATGAGTTTGTTCAATGGTGCTATGCTGACTTCTAAAACCAAATTGATGGTCTGGGATGCACCCACTATCAGTTAAAATTGGGGACAATTTTGTCATGAGCAGCTTTTCGAAGAGTTTTGACATTGTTGATAGCAGACTTATTGGCCTGTATGACTCAGCCTTGGTAAGGTCTTTGCCCGGCTTTGGAATCATTTTGACCTTCGCAAGCTTCCAGCTTTGTGGATAATACTCCAGTCGTAAAATGGAGTTAAAAATAAATAACAGGATTCTAATTGCAATATGGGGCAAGTTTATCAGCATATTGTTACTTATTCCATCAATACCTGGAGCTTTCTTCGGCTTGAGTTCAGCAATTAGTTTCTGAACATCACGCGTCTTAAATTTTATGGTTCGAGGGGGTAGCGCAACTACACTTGGTAAATCAACAACACCAGTACATGTGTTTGGGGTAAATACGGATTTTAAATGCTCAACAAATATGTTACCTTTTTCAGTATCGCTTCTGGCCCAACCTCCGGTAGAAGTGCGCAGAGGTGGTCTACATTCAACGGGTGTTTTAAGCTTTCTAGCAGCTCGCCACAAGGAGTAATTAGATGCAGGTGTGGCATCAAGATTTTCTAGATAATTTTTAAGACATACAGTTTTTTCATATGCCAGCAGCTCTTGGAGTCGTCTAGTGCACTCTTTAAATCTAATTTTATTTTGGGGTGATCTGTGCTGTTGCCATTCCCTTCTAGCTGTCCTTTTTTCACGTAAAAGACGTTCAATGTCTGTAGAATAAATTCTATTAAACCCAGTCTGCGGATGGGAAGTAGTGGCATGTTCAGCAGCCTGTTTAATATTTTCGTTAAGATTTTCAATGTTAGATTCAATATCACCTGGTGTTCTTAGGTTAATATTTTCCGTACAATGGCTACTGAGGTATTTTTTGAACCCCAGCCAATTAACACGGTTGATCATCTTTACATATGGGACAGGGAAGTCACTTCTTAGTGGGCTACAAATTGTAACAATCGTGGGAGAGTGATCGGAGGAGAGATCTACAGAAGCTTCAACATGAATTAATTCCCTAGTGATATTTTTCATGACTCCAAAATCTATAACATCCGGAATTTTTTGTATGTCCGTAGGCCAGTAAGTGGGCTCCCCACTTGAAATGACGTCCAAGCCCATTTTTGAAATTGTGTTGAACAATGCCCGACCTCTAGGTGTGATAAGACGCGAACCCCAGAACGTATGTTTTGCATTGTAGTCCCCAGCTGCTACAAAACAAGGGCCAAGAGATTTGTAGAATTCCTCGAATTGATCCTCAGTAATTGCGAATCTGGGAGGGGAGTAAATTGATGATATCACGAAATTTGTAACAAAATTTTTGACACAAATATTTGTTGCTTGTAGATGTTCTTCACAAATGTTATCAAGGACATAGTGTTTGAGTCTTGACTTAATTAGAATTGCTGACCCTCCGCATGCTCTCCCCCTCGGGTCCTTTGAATCATATAGAGTGTAACCATTTATTTTAAATAAGCTCCTTGAAATGCCGACGGCAAAAACGTGAAAAAAAAATATTTTTCCTAATGCCAACGGAAAATCCTGAAAATGATTTTTCGTAATGTGGACCAGGAAAAAAGTGAAAAAAAAATTTTGTAATGCCGACGGGAAAAATGTGAAAAAAAAATATTTTTCCTAATGCCAACGGAAAATCCTGAAAATGATTTTTCGTAATGTGGACCAGAAAAAAAGTGAAAAAAAATATTAAGTAATGCCGACGGGAAAAACGTGAAAAAAAATATTTTTCCTAATGCCAGCGGAAAATCATAAAAATGATTTTTCGTAATGTGGACGTAAAATGTAAACAATTTTATCAGCGCCGAATCCCAGTTCACTACTACTAATCAAGTCCGAATATTTCTATTTATACTCAAATTATCTATGTATATCAAGTCAAATATGAATATCCGAAGAAGTTAATTTAATTTTTAAAAGAATGCGATATTATAATAAAGCTTAAAGCATTTTAATTATGATATTTGCTGATGTTGCGTCTGAAAAGCAGAATAATATACATACATATATGTACGTGTATATTTTTGTGTGGGGCACAAGTAGAATGAGTCATCATTCTACTTGTGCCAAGCTTGTAGCATTACTCCTAATACATGCATGCATACATATGTACATACATACAAGGCAAAGTTAAATATACAAATAAACATGAAGCAAAATTATACCAAGGTCAACTCAAAATTATTTTAAATATGAGTGCAGTCAATTTTAAAATTATGTGATTTATATAAGGTTTAAAAGATGTTTTTTAAGCTAGATTTCTATTATGAATACAATTTTAGTGAATTTTGCTTAAACAAAATTCGAAATGCTGTTTAATATTTTTATGAATATGGTTGTAAGCATTAAATAGGAGACAATGCAAATGTAATTATAATGTTTATGCAAGATGAGAAAAAAAATTAAGCACGTTTATAGGCATCATGTTGTATGTAATATGAATTTTTAAAAGTTTTAAGAAGTTTGTAGAGAGTGTTGGAAGGAAAAATAATATAATATTTTCTTAAGGTTCTTCAGGTTTTATATGTTTTCATAAAAAAATTACTGCTAATAAAAGATTGACTTTAGTTGATTCATCTAACTTTAAACTTCATTCATATAAATGTTATAAATGTCTAGCTACTTGTAAACTGATAATTCAATCTGAATCAGATAGCCTGATCTGAAAGCCAGACTAGCTACCTGATAAACTGATTTGATATCTGATAAGATGATCTGAAAACCAGACCAGGTCCTGAAAAGCTGATCTGAAAACCAGACCAGGTCCTTAAAAGCTGATCTGAAAACCAGACCAGGTCCTGAAAAGCTGATCTGAAAACCAGACCAGGTTCTGAAAAGCTGATCTGAAAACCAGACCAGGTCCTGAAAAGCTGATCTGATAGCTGAAAAAGCTGACCTGAAAGCTGATACCTGTTCTGCTATTTTCTGTTAGCAAACAATAATGAGATGGTGTTGTAGCAGTTCGTGTCGATAAGAAAATATCTGATGAAATTTAATGGAATTTCATAATATTGTGGAATTCAATTCCTCTTGTATAGAACCTCTCAAAGAAAACATGATTGCGCATGTTTAAGTAACATGAAAACAAGACTGTGCATGTTTAAGCAATATAAAAACAGAAATTTGCATATAAGGAAAAAGCAAAAAATTTTTGATCCAACGAAGTAAATCCAATAAAGAAATGAAAACCATTCACATATTTAATTCTTTTTTTAATATTTTATTTCTAATTTTTTCTTAAAAATCTTAGTACTAATACAAATTTAAATCTATGTATATATAAAAATATATGATATAAAAAGAAAGAGAGAAAAAAAAGATCATTAATCTAATATTTGATTCTTATTTAGAAATAATTTAGGTACAGGCAAAAAAGATAAAAGTTTTAGACCATTAAATTTTAACATGCTTTTGTGTGAATAAAAACTAAAATTAATAAATACATTCATAAACAAATATATATGTATATATATATAACCAATAAATAAATTAATATACAAATAAGTAAGTAATAAATAAATTAATAAATAATTAAATAAGTATAATTAGTACAAAATTAAATTCTTGTTGTCATCTTACATGCAATTTAGTAGGAAGCATTCTATTCTACATCCATTGTTTCATTATTTCGGTCTATGTAATGCCCCCATGCACGCGTTTTTATTTTATCTTTCATTATATTTCTTTTATCATCAGAAAAGCTAAGAGCTATTTTATTTAGTTTTTGAGTATATAGTTGATGTGTTTTAGACCTAAACAAAAACATTTCATCTGAGATAATTTTGGATTCAAATAAGCAACTTTTGTAATCATTAATGGACAACTTTTTAATTACAGACTTTTTGACCCCTTTAGATTTTTTAACAGCTTCCGAGCGAAGAGTCGACAGAGAATATATTTTTGCTCTTAAACCAACAAACTCTGTCATTATATCCCCACTGTTTTCATCTTTCATCATACCTAAAACCTTCTTATTGAGCAGCGGCAAACGAAATTGATTATCAAAATAATATCATTACGGATGTCATCGTAAAAATCATCACTTTTAATTGAATAAATGAACGAGTCAGTATCCATATAGTTGAGAGAAATGTTCTCTCCAAATTTTGGCTTCATGAAGCCATAATGGAAGTCATACATTCTCCACTTGGATAACTCCAGTACTGTAAAGCCAACATATATGGGTTTAGCATATAGTGGTTCCATTATTTCTAACTCTACCGCATACATATCATCAGAAAATTTTGTCAACTGCATAAAATTTGGTTTCGAAATTAATGCTCTGAGGCCTAAATGATTCCTGTTTGTTGTTTCCCATGATGAAGCAATTCTAATATCCCTACGTTTTTCAATGTTTTCCATTGTCTTCCCATAAACAGCGTTGTTCAAAAGTTTGAAGAAATCTTTTTCAAAATTATTTTTAGCATTTGTCCTATGTAATGTGTTTAAGTCAATATATTTTTTAAGCCAAGGGGATTGCTTAAATCTGAGTATTCTATGGATTTGTTTTAAGATTAGACCATTTGAAATGGCTTGTTTTAAAACTCTATAGTGCATGGTGTAATTTGTGTTTGCGTGTAAGTCTTCAACTAATTTTTTGATTTTGGATCCCCCCACTGGCTTATTTTGGGGACAAAATGGCAAGTCATTATGTAGATCATGCACTGAATCGGGATAATCTATATCCACTTCCAAAATGTACCCATACTCTGCATTATCAGAAATTTTTTTAACATCAAAATCAGTATCACATACCCACTCAAATTCACCGTAAGGAAGATATTCCGACATCGCCCAACCGTACAAATTGTTAGCGTCTAAATAGACAAGAAATTCTGATGGTTTTGTTATTCGCTTTCGAATATCTTTGCGAGCATTGAACTAGTCCACCTCTAATTCCGTTTTGCATAAACATATACATTTCGGAATCAATGAACTGTTCCAGTTAAACTTCTGTAGTTTTTAACATTGCATCCCAGGATAAGCCTGGTGCTGTATAATAATGACAGGGATTCAAATCGTATATACCTCTACAGATTTTCCTAAAATTTTCAAACACGTCAGTATGAAGAAGAACATCTGTCTTTAAGTAGAGTTCAGTATAGTCAAGGAGGGTTTTACAGTTAAACTCTCTCCATATTTTTTGAGCATGTTCATACCCGACTACATCACATTCCTCATTCGTTAGAATATTGAAGAACTCTTCTCTACTAGGGAGTTTAATTTCCTTAAACTGAGTCATGGAATCCATGTAAGAGTAGGGAAATACACCCTTTCTTCTAATTAGGTTGAAATGAGCTTCATCAACGAAACATGATCGGATAGTATTAAAATCATTGCTATCAAGATTTTTTGCTAACGTATCTAAACTCGAAGCCATAAATCTAAACGAGTCTATAAATCTTATTTCGAATCCATGTTTTTCATATAATCTGATAAAAATTTAAAGAGAAATATAACGTTCTGTGTTCTGGGGAATCACTTTTATTGTGGCATTTTTTATAGTAGAAAGTTCTTTGAAAAATAGGTGCATATCATATGCAGAAAGATTATGGAAAATAACCGGAATAAACTGAGGTTTTTATAATTTAAATTACATTCGCTATGAGCCGCCCCACGATGCTTGCCCGTAAGATGACAATGATCTCTAACTTTATCGTTATTTAATATTTTCTTACATATATGACAATTTTTTGCATTATTATATTGAGCTATTTCTATTGGGGTCATGAACATTTTCTTAACTTTTAGTAAACAATTTAGATAGATATCTGTACAATCTTCAACTATTTTTTTGATAAATACATTTGCCGAATCTTCACCAAAATAATGTCTATATGAGTTATTTTCCTTCTTAAAACTACAAGTAATAAAATAGACGAATGCACACGCATGGTGTTTCTGTACATTTGTAGTGCTTTTACTTACAGGATCATGGAGTTTTTCTAAAATAGACTCGAAGTCTGCGTAGATGACAAATGGTACATCTAGCTGTTTGTAGTAGTTTTTGTACTTAATAATACATCCATCTTCAGGCATCCTGATGACTTTTTTACCACAAAACTTTTTATGTTGACTGTACACATAAGCATCATGTGTATGATAAAGGCAGGTGTTACAGATATTAATCTTACATCTGTGTGACGTCATGTTGGAACGAAGGAGTCTAAGGAAAAGAGGAAAATAAAATAATATGTAAATTAATATAACAATAAGAAGTAGCTTTTTAAATAGGGAACACATTTTGCATAAATGCACTAATGAAACTTACTTTGATATATCTTTGATTAGCACATGGTGGAAGTTCTCATTGGACTGGAGCAATAAGAGATTAATATGAATGTGTTTTTCTCCTTTTGTTATGTAGTATGGCCCCATAAGCGATGTTCCATTGTGACCAAATACATTTATGCTCATATCATTTTGATTCTCGAATTGTTTTATCTGCTTCAATGGGAGTGGAAACTCCAGGGCTTCAAAATTTAATGCAATTGCTCCTATATTAATATTCTCATCAGAAATGTCAGCAATATTGTAATTTCTATAATTTTTCCGTTGTTTTCGATCTAGACTGCTATCTGTGTACAAAGCAGCAATTAGACACCATTTAAAGCAATAAATGTCATTATTCTCAACATTTATGCATGCACATTTTGCTGCAATATTTTTTGGGAGAGGGATAAAGCTCGATCCTCTTATTATGGACGCCTTGTTTATATTAACTTCAAGAAAATTTATTGAAGTCAAAGTCCATCCGCTATCCCTCTCTTGAAATTCTTCCATTTTGGCTCTTAGCTCCTCCGTCTGTTTCTTGTACATGACTTCTATGTCGTCAGACAAAGTCACCAACATCATTTTCGAAATATGTACAAGTTGGGAAACATTCATCTCATCATTCACCATCTTCATATAATCACATGTGAGCTCCATATTAAATTTAAATGTAGTATGTATCCTACTACATTCATTGAGTTGTTGTACTATGGAGCTCTTGGCAGATTTCAGAAACTCCTCCGGAAACAAGATAGCCACATTTTTGTTGAGGAGAATATATGTCTCGATCCTTCCATTGAAGTTGCTTACTCTTTTAGTGAGAAAATCATCAATCCGTTCTTGGTGACAACTGTTTTTGTGTTTTGTGGTTCTGACATGAGCCATATAACTATTTGATGGGATCATCTCATCACAATCCTCACAATATTTGTTTTGAAGACTTAGCTTACTAATTCCATGGGCAGCCTTTGATTGGTTAGCATACGATTGCGTTTCCATATGCTGATTTAGTTTTGTTTGAGTCATAAAGACTTTATTGCAGATGGTACAACTTGTAGTATTCATTTTATTTAATTACTTATTTGTTTTATTAGTTAATTTAATTATTTTATTTATAAACAATTTATTTTAGCTATAAACAATTTATTTAATTATTTTTTATACACTATAAGCTTGTTTATCAAACAGTAGTTAGTTCTAGCACTTTTATAGTTTTTGGATTTTAAACACTTTAGAAATTTTTGTTGGGGAAATAGGTTGTCACTTGTTGAGATATCAGAGCAGACTGATAACAATCTACATTATTTCTTCTACTTATATATTTTATATTCGAATCTCGTGTAGTAGTACACATACAGACACATGTACGTTCTCATACACACATACACATTTCCAGAATTCACTGTTGGTATTACGATATATGATGAAATTCATATACACAGCAATACCCAGAACAAAATCGCTAGCATCAGTTTGTAATACACACGTACGAGAAAGATCGGGACATGTGAAAGTAGGTGCTTCTATAATTTTTTTGCTGTATTTCTCCAAAAGCTATTTCCTATAATTGTTTCATTAAAGTGAAAATATACTGAAATAAAAATATCATTATCCCTATTCAAAAGCTCTTCCTATCAACCTGATAGGATTCAAAACATTTAACATCTGAAATTCACCTGTATGTACATATAAAACTTATGCCAACACAATATTTTCTATCTCCATAAGAATAGCAACGCAAATAGTATAGAAAACATACATATATACGAAAAAGTATTGATGTAATTCATAAAAGCAATTATATTCTTTAAAGCAAAAATATATATATATATATGCTCAAATACATTACGCCAATATCATATATTTACATACATTACCAAATAGATTCCCTATCCACCTCCATTCCAACCAGCTATCAGGCTTGCCACTACCTGCAGCTACTAGATTATTTCCCCAGAGATCATTAATATAAATGCATACAAACAATAACCCTACATAAGTATACCAACGATAACTCAAAACAGCAAACCAAAGTCAATTAAATAACGATTACTACATACCTACAAATACACCGATTCCTTGTCACTACCTTGCAGTCAGAGAGGGACGAAGTGTCTTTGTTGCAACACTAAAATTCTAGAGACAATTTTGATATAATAAGTTTGTTCTATCCCTCATTATAAAAGAAATATAGAAAGCAAATATGGTATATTTGTGGTGGAATTGTCAACAACTTGTCTATATACATATGTATATGCATTTGTATGTACACAAATTACTGGAACTAACTGTTTGGTTGGTATGTATCCATATCTCATAAGAACTTCGTAGTCAATACCTACTTAATTGTTTCAGTGTTATTTGTAGGGTTTCAATGACACATGCTAGATGTCTATACCACAAAGTATTTTATGGGTGATAATTCTAGAGTAGTACTGGTGACAAGTCGAGAGCAAGTCAATACATTTTTCAAAATCTATATTTCCTACATGGGTATAATATTTGTCTACCACTACAACAAAAGTATCCGACACCGGCAGACACACAATTAAATACATAAACACACACACAGATACATACACACATACAAACACCAACATATACATACATCCATGAACTGTAAGCACAACGTTTCTTTACAATAATAACATAAGGTGTACACACAAGTGTACACACACACACACACAACCATACACGCACAACCACACACACAACCACACACACAAACACACACACACACAGACATAAAATCTCGGCATGAAAATCCCCAAAATCCCCCCATTTTGTAACAGGGTTGCCATCGTTTTTGTATTAATGGGGGTGGACGACATGTTTTCCCGGTTTTTAATTCCCAAAACATGTCGCCCATCCCCATTATCACTCTACTTGCTTTGAAATACTTATATTCAGTTGAGTCTAAAACATTTGTTTTAGGAAGAGCAAGAAATCGAAATTTTATTTAATAACGTTCAATTTTAAGTATACCCAGCTAAAAAAAATTATATATGGTCCATATATAATATATTTTTAATATATGAATGTATATAACTATATATGAATATGTATAAATTAATGTATGGAAATATATGGGATTATACATGGCAAAACTATTATATGGACTAATATATGAAATTCATTATAACATATGAGCTCATATATGAAAATTTAATTATGAAGCTCTTCTATGTGGATCCATATATAAATATAAGATTTTATATATGGAGCCATATAAGAATGTATGCATACATGATTTCTCACATAAGATCGTTTTTGCATTAAAAAAAGCTTGGAATTCTATCACTGCTGAATTGGAAATCCATTAGAAAAAACATACGGTATGCAAAGTTTATATTCGTACCCTCAACGTTTCAAAAAGAAGAACTTTTTGTTACAAAAAACCATTCTTGTATAATTTTATACATTGTAGCCCCATTTAATATATCAAATAATCAAAAGGATAGTCCAGTCATTAATTTTATAGAAAATAACAAAATTCTCTAGATAAGAAACAAAGTTAGTATTACTGTATTGAAAACTATTGTAAGGTGGATTATTTTTTCTTTTATAATTCATTGCATTAGTTTTAAATCTGATTTCTTAAGCTAAATGTTATGTACGAATATGATTTATGTGTTTTATAAATAGTTGATTCACCTTTTATTAGATATTCTCTATTTTATTTGTAAAAAGTACCTAAATATAGGGTGTCTGAAAAACGGTAACTGCCGAAAAAGAAGGATATCTGGTGAACATTTTCCTACTTTTTTTAATAAACAATAAATATAGCTTTAAAACGATACCAAAAAAATAGTGATCACATGGCAATATTTCTGACACTTCAATTCTAAAATGTTTTTTTTCTTCTCAAAATCAAATTTTTTTGGACTTTCTAAAAAACTGTCGACTTTAAGCAGTTCCACCAGCTATAATTCTTATCCAATTAAGAAAGCGTTTTTGAATTCTGATCAGTAAAATGGTCCTTTTTAAAATTTTGTCATCAAATTTTGTATTTTTGCTACGGTTTTTGGGAAAAGGCGCCACAGTGTGTCTGTGAGAATTTAACACTGATCTTGATTTATGAGAGGCGATGTGTTCTTGTAATATGTAATAAAGGCCTGCACAAGACGTCTTATAAGAACTTTTAAGACATGAGGGCAATTTCAAATGCTTTACTACAGGGAAATCTTCTGAAACAAACGCTAAACAACGTGTTCGGCAATACATTTGTTTAACTTATTACAGGTATAAGAGTAAAGAAGAAATAGTTCGTGACTGAAGAATTTGTGGTGTTTGTGCTTTTTTCTCTCATTGACGCGTATGCAAACGTCATGCATGTACATACATACATACCTACATAATTTGTGTATGCTCTCTTATTTTTCTGCGCACATACAAACGCACACATGCATTTACATGAGTTGTGTGCGCTTGCTTTAAAAAACCTCCATTAAACACAAACATAAAAGCTTACCATGTTAATCTTACACACACACCCAAACGTACAATAAGCAAAATAACAAACATACATGTATCAACAGTACTTCTTTGCATTGTTTGTTATAAACAAGACGTCTTGGCGACATCGCTTGTTAACAGTCATATACACGTACACCAATACATCCATCGTGCTTCGTTTATAGTACGACAGCATTTATTATTAGCTTAGTATAATACATGCCACGAGAATACATTTGAAAAACATGACGTATTTGCATTTGGCAAGAAGCGATACGGAAAAATGTAAAATATTTGCTTAGCATTTAAAATCCGTATTTAACCCGAATACATGTCCTGGTGTTGCTGATTTGCCGAGTGTAGTTGCTCTACCCTCTCGAGCCTTAAAGTTTAAGATGCGTGATGTACATAAAGTAATTGCTGAACTCAACCCAAAGAAAGCTCCAGGCATTGATGGAATTAGTAATAAGATGCTGATGAACTTGCCGCATATTGCAATAAGAATCTTGCTGTTTATTTCTAATGCCATATTACGACTGGAGTATTATCCACAACTCTGGAAGCTTGCAAAAATCAAAATGATTCCAAAGCCGGGCAAAGATCTTACTAAAGCTGCGTCATATAGGCCAATAAGTTTGCTGTCAACTATGTCAAAACTCTTCGAAAAGCTGCTCATGACAAAATTGTCCCCAACCTTAACTGATAGTGGGTGCATCCCAGACCATCAATTTGGTTTTAGAAGTCAGCATAGCACCATTGAACAAACTCATAGATTGGTTCAATTTATAAGAAAAACATTTGAGGAAAAGAAGTATTGTTCTGCCCTGTTTATTGACGTTTCTCAGGCATTTGATAAAGTGTGGCATGAAGGTCTAATTCTAAAATTAAAATCATATCTACCAATAAATTTAGTAAATTTATTAGAAAGTTACATTACTACCCGGAAGTTCACGGTTGTGGAAGGAGAATTCATGAGTGTGCCCGAATCTATATCATCCGGTGTGCCACAGGGGAGCATACTGGGGCCAGTTTTGTATTTGATCTATACTTGTGATATGCCTTTGAGCAGCAATATCCATACATCTAGGTTTGCCGATGATACAGCCTGACTTATTATGCATGAAAACCCTCACGAGGCTTCCCGATATTTACAAGAACATATTACACAATTGGAAATGTGGTTGAACTTATGGAGAATTAAGATAAATGAACAAAAGTGTGTCCATATAACGTTTACCCTAAGAAGAGATACTTGTTCCCCAATTCGAATCAATAATCAAAATATTCCTCAACATTCCCAAGTGAAATACCTTGGTATACACCTTGATCGAAGGCTTACATGGAAACATCATATTGACTTTAAGCTAACACAAATGAAACTTAAGTTATCTCAAATACACTGGTTGATTGGCAGAAATTCAACACTTAGCCTGGACTGTAAACTTTTATTATACAATTCGCTTTTAAGGCCAATATGGTGTTACGGTATCCAGTTATGGGGCATTGCTTCAGCTTCCAATGTAGAGAGAATCCAACGAAGGCAAAAAAAGATTTTACGGTTAATAACATCGGCACCATGGTACATCAAAAATTCTAATATACATCGTGATTAAATATGCCACTAGTGATTGAAGAAATTGCAAAATACGCAGGCAAATATTTAACAAAACTCGAGTCACATCCTAATCCGCTTGCTCGTAATATTTTGAACTTTACTGGACATATCCGCTTAAAAAAGAGGGACACAAGGGCTCTATTACTCAACACGCCAAATGGGATTTCTTGAAAATACTTTTTTTATACTTTTTTATACATTTTTTTTTCTTTTTCGATTATCACTACTTATGTATCATTTATAACTATTAACAAGTTTATGTCCGACATTGGTCGGCCCTAATAATTATATTTTTAGATTTAAGATTTGAATACTTATTGTTAGTTCATATTTGAAGATACAATAAATAAATACATGTATTAAAAAAAAATAAAAAATTGCATTTCAAGACTGCTGACGCAGGCCAATCGCAAAACTAAGACGGACCACCAAAAACATGGATAAAATATAATATTGAATTGAATAATAAAACGTATGCAGTGTTATCACACATGATGGGGTCTCCATAACGGTGTAAGATTGCATAAGTGCTGATAGGGTTCTAGAATTAAAATTTTTTGATGGAATTATGGATCGTCCAACTTATTTAGTTATTTTAATAAATTATTTTTTGTAGAATGTGAACAAATCGCACCTTAAAGATAAATGTATATTTATGCATGATAATCACACCAAGAATAACTTAAGGCTGGTTAAGGAATGGCTTATATATAAAGTAAAACCGAAGCTTCCGCATCTTCCACAGTCCCAAAATTTAAATTGATTGATTATTTATGGGCTTCCTTGAAGTAGAGGCGGCCATCGTCGCTATATCAAATCAGTACAGTTTTAAGCGAAAACTTGGAAAATTTGTCAGCAAAAGCAACTAAAGATCTGATTTCTTCGATGCCTAAAAGGCTTAGAGAACTTTTTGATAAAAAAGCGGGCACACAAGCTATTAAAATTTTACAAAATATATTGAACAATACATCGTATGCATACTTTTGCAATTCGATAAAATATTGAATTTTTTATTTTTTGCTTGTTTATTATTGTTTTATTATTATTTAATTTAAATTACTTCTATTTTAAAATAAAAAAAGTTGACAAAATTAATAATTTTCCTTTGAAAACAAAATTTTTAAAAAAATATTAAGTCGTATGTAGAGTTTTGCGACTAAGTGTGCCAGCGCGAAAAAGTCATATACACTCACGTGCACACACATATCAGAATTCATCTAAGAAAATTCCAAGAAAAGTTCAACAACTCCTTAAAAATCACGACCAGTCTTAAATTCCCACAGATAGACATATACAAATTCGCACAGTCATACATACATATAGTTACAATCGATCAATCTTAACAATAAAAATCACGATAAGCCTTAAGCTCCTACAGACATACATACATACAGATTCGCACGGATACATATTACAACAACACCCTCACCTGCCTCAAATCAAGATCAGCGTTAAATTCCTACAAACAAACATATACACATATCCTGACGGATATATGTTACAAAAACACCTTCCCCTACCTCAAATTACTATCAACCTTAAGCTCCTACAGACAAACATGCACACAAATTCCCACGACTACATGTTACAACAGCACCCTCACCTAACCCAAATCACGGACAGCCGTAAACTCCTACAAACATACGTATACACAAATTCTGACGGATATTTATTACAAAAACACTTTCACCTACCTCAAACCACTATCAGCATTAAACTCCTACAGACAAACATACAAACAAATTCCCACGGATACATATTACAACAACAACTTCACCTATTACAAATCACGGACAGCCTTTAACTCCTACAAACATACAATTATACAAATTTCCACGGTTACATATTACAAGAACACCCCGCCCCTCATAAATCACAATCAGCTTTAAGCTCCTACAAACAGAAATACATACATTCAAATTCCTACAGACTTACACACCCATACATACAATTCATCTATCTCCACAACAACCCCACCCAAGTCACGATTAAATTCTTACATAGATACATACATACACACAATCGATCTACCTCTACAACTACTACAACATATCCCCTGCTTATCATAGCCTGGCTTAAATTCCAGCAGATAGATAAATCCACAAATTCCCACGGTTACATATTACAACAGCAACAAACACCCTCCCACCCAAATCACAGTCTACCAACACCCACAGTCTAGCAACACCTATATTAGCATTAGACAAAATTACTTTCACGTTTTCCCGTCGGCATTAGGAAAAATTATTTTTCCGTCGGCATAAGGACAAATCATTTGCATGATTTTCCCCTCAGCATTAGGAAAACCCATTGTCATGAATTTCCCCGTAGGCATATAAACACATAAAAACCCCTGTTCGATTCCGGAGCTTTTTCCTCACCGGCAGCTATATAGAGCAATTCAGTATTTTCGAATTGTTGTCTATATGCCACTGAAGTGTTCGCTGGGCAGTGATATTTCTAAGTTGCAGAAAGTTTCGACCGTGGAGCGCGACAATAAAAAAGCGAAGATGATGTTCTTACGAGTTCAACAATTATAATAATTTTTATTTCCAAAATATTCTTTAACTTAAACCTAAAACAATATAAGTATGTATATAAGACAAATTATTGTAGTTGTTTTATTGGTTTCTTATTTCCAATGTACCAATTCAACTTGTTACTTTTATTTCATTTAATACAGCAATACCAAACATTGCATTCTTTTTGACAACAACAAAACATACTAGTTATTTAGAGAATATAAGTATATTCGAAATAATGCAAAATTAACTGTTGATTGTTTAAATTAAGTGACAGTGGTCAATGCGTGTAAAATATTGACAAATTACAGTGGTCCATGTGAGCGACAAAATGAACAGCATTGAATGTAAAATATTAAAATAGTTATGGAAAAATAAGTACATATTAAAATGATTTTAATATTTTTAGCAAATTTTATGCGGAGACCTAACATGCGGGCCCCATTGAAAGTACACTTTCAAGAAGAACATAATAGAGCCAGTCTGTGGATAGGGCGACGTATAACACCCTTTGTAGTTTTAATATGAACAACTCTGACATGATTATCTCTTCCACGAACAATATTGATGATTCTACCCATTAGCCATCGCTGTGAGGGTAAATTATCTTCTTGAATAATGACTAGGGAGCCATTAACAATATTAGGGTTAGAACTAGTCCATTTGTTACATGTCTGGAGCTCGTTTATATAGTCGTGGAACCACTTCTTCCAAAAACTCTGTTTGATTGCGCTAATCCGCGACCAATATTCGAGATTGTTGATTTCTTTTGTAGATACATCACGTTCTGACAAACCACGTAGGGGGGCGCCTATCAAGAAATGCCCTGGTGTAAGGGCTTGAAAGTCACTGGGATCGGATGATAGGGGTGAAATCGGCCTCGAATTTAAAATAGAATCTATCTCTACCAGAGCAGTTGCAAGCTCCTCGTGGGTTAATCTGGCATTGGACAGTGTCTTAGTTAAGTGACCTTTAGCAGATTTAACGGCTGCCTCCCACAATCCACCAAAATGTGGTGCCCTGGGGGGAATAAAACGAAAATTAATAAATTGGTTGGAGCAATAATTTATAATAGCGTTTGAGTTTTTATGCTCAAAAAGGAAGGATTTTAGTTGAGCCAGCTTTGAATTTGCACCAACAAAATTTGTAGCGTTGTCACAGAATATATCTGTCGGTAGACCTCTTCGACCGATCATCCTCTTGAAAGCAGCAATAAACGCATCAGTTGATCAGTCGGAAACGACTTCAATGTGAACTGCTTTGGTGACTAGGCATACAAAAACAGCAACATACGTTTTGTAGGGAACCTTTCCTCTGATTCGCACGTAGGTGTTGAATGGACCACAAAAATCAACGGCACATCTAGCAAACGGCCTTGAGGGGTTGAGGCGCTCTACTGGTAAGTTTCCCATCATCTGTTGCAATAGCCTTGGACGATAACGAATGCATTGTGGGCATAAATTGACAATGCGACGACATAAATTTCTTGAGTTGATGATCCAGAATTGTTGGCGAATCAGCGACATGATAGTTGTTTATATGTAGATGGTGCACATAGCAGTGAACAAAGTGGTTTTTACTTGGCAAAATTATAGTATGTTTTTGACCTTCTGAAATTGCTGCGTACTCTAAACGACCGCCGACCTTAATCAATTTGAAGCCATACGATGAATCAAGGAAAGGGTTTAAACATTTAAGGGCGCCTTGGGGGTCCTTTTTCTTCAGAATCCGAGTTATGTCATCTTGAAAATGTTGTCTTTGAATATTAAAAACGATTCGATATAAAGCACTCTCTAATTCCTTGGGCTGCAAAGAGTCAGAGTTAGAAATATTAGATTTTGTTTTTTGACTAAAGCGAATCATCCAGGCGACAATGCGAATAATTTTCAAGTATGAGCTGAATTTTTCTATACAATTCAATATGTAGTTAGTTTTTTTTTCGAAGCAAAATGTAGATTTTTGCCTTTCTTTATCGAATTCTTCTTGAGTTTCGTCAGAAAGTTTATTTAATTTATTGGGAGGCCACAGTGTAGGATCCAAAGCTAGAAATGCTGGTCCCTTGAACCAAATAGATGCGGTGAGTTCCTGTATAGTAGAACCACGAGAAACAATATCAGCAGGATTGAGATGTGTTGGAATATGTCTCCAAGTACAAGCATTTCTCAAATCCTGAATTTCTGATACCCTATTGCCAACAAAAACGGATAGTATTGAAGAATGTTGTTTAAGCCAATGTAGTACAATTTGAGAATCTGTCCAAAGAATTATTTCAAGATTTGGTATCGACAAAATTTTTTTTATTTTTGAGTACAGGCTTGCTAAGAGATGTGCTCCACAAAGTTCGAGTTTGGGCAACGATTTTCTTTTTGTAGGAGCTACTCTAGACTTGGCGGTTAAAAGTTGAGTAAAAGTTTTTCCAATAGAAGTTTTAGCTCTCAAATAGAAACAGCAACCAAATGCACGAATTGACGCATCACAGAAGCCATGAAGTTGAACTGATTGTGATTCAGCTGCAAGACAAAAACGTGGTATTTTAATCATATTTAGAATTTTGAGATCTGAGACAAAGTGTTTCCAAGCCGTATGTAGTTCTTGTGGTATCGACTCGTCCCAGCCAATTTTAAGAATCCACAATTCTTGCATAATTACTTTAGCTCTTATAAGTAGTGGTGATAAAAGCCCTAGGGGATCAAAAAGTGAGGAAGAGAGTGACAATATTGTTGGTTTGGTGATTTTATCATCAATTGAAAGTTTAGGCGAAAACGAAAACAGAAAAATATCCTTTTGTTGATCCAATGTGATACCAAGGGCGCTGGTTATAGTAGATTCATCTATATTCAAATTTTTAATAGTCTTGTCATTTCGAAAATCCTTATGATTTGAGTGCCATTTGTCTAACTGAAAGCAGCCACGAACAAGAATTTCATTTACTTCATGCTTTATTTGAGCCAGTTCTTCTAGGGTATTTGCACCACCAAGAAAATCATCCACGTAAAATGATGATTTTATAGTTTTTGCACCAAGTTCAAATTGGTCCATATACTCATCTGCTAGATAATGAAGACTTTTAATGGCAAGATAAGGTGCAGATGACATTCCATAAGTGACAGTATTTAGCTGGTATGTACGTATTTCTTCTTCTTCTGAATTTCTCCACAAAATGTACTGGAACTTTCGATCGTGAGAATCAATCAGTACTTGACGATACATTTTTTCTATATCTGCCGTAATAGCATAACGATGAAGGCGAAAACGAAGCAAGATTGTATATAGTTCCTCTTGGATTGTCGGACCCACCATAAGAATATCATTGAGAGACTTTAGAGACGATGAGGGACACGAGGCGTCGAATACTACCCTTAATTTCGTAGACGTACTGTTGGGCTTGAAAACACAATGGTGGGGAATGAAATAATGGGCCTGATCTACGCGAGGGTTGCACACTAGGCTCATATGTCCGCAGTCTTCATACTCTTTCATGAAACAAACATATTGTGATTTAAGGGTTTCGTCACGTGTAAATCGTCTTTCTTGAGACATGAACCTTTTAAGAGCTATATTTCGAGAAAACCCTAGGACATCAGTAGATTCTTTAAAGGGTAGTTTAACCACAATTCGACCAGATGTTTCACGATAGACAGTTTGATTGAAATAGGATTCACTAGCCGACTGTCAAAATCTGTGAGCTGGCTTGAATTTCTTCTATTTCCCATAAGCGTTGTAATTTACGATCAACTTCCTCTTCTATCGATAGCATATAAGAACTACCAATATTGGATTGTGCCGAGATATAGCGACCTGTTACAATCCACCCAAAAAGGGTTTTATGCAACTTCGGCAAATTGTGGCCGAGTGTAATTTGACCGACTGAAAAAATATCGAAGAAAGTTTCAGTTCCAATAAGTAAATCGATTCGTTTTGATTTGAAGAAGCTTTCATCTGCAAGCTGGGCATTTCGGGGCAAATTCCATGATGAAACATCAAACTCAGAATCAGGTTGATAGGAAATGTGAGGAGTAACACAAAACGATAATGACACTTCAAAATCTGTAAACCGAGATTTTACATTTGAACATGACCTGTATTTACTTGTGCTATGCGTGTTACCAATGCTAGCAACTTCAGTAGTTTGCCTTGTTCGAGGCAAATGAAGTTTTTTAGAAAATTCATCGGTAATAAAATTTAATTGAGAGCAAGAATCTAGCAGAGCACGTCCCAACTGATATGAGCCATTAGCGTCGCGAACGAGAACCATGGCAGTAGCAAGCAACACTTGTTCCGGCGAGGATTTTTCCAAATGAGTATGAACCGTTGAAGGATGTTCATTCAACGTAGAAGGAGAAGTAGATGATTCGGCAGTGGGGGACGAGGGTCTTGAAACTTGCTGAGATCGATGAAGCAAACTATGATGCGAGCGAGAGCAACATTTGCACTTGAATGTTGAGGAACAGTTGTTTACCTGGTGCCCCTTCGATAAGCAATTAATACAAAGCGATAATTTTTTGATATTTTCAAAACGTTGTGTTACATCCATGTCCTTGAAGCGAGGACAACGGCTGATTGTATGATCTGGTTTTGAGCAAAGTGCGCAAATGCGTTTTGAAACCGAAAAGGTATAATCAGGTTTTGAACTTTTATTCTTAGACTTACTAGAGTGATGAGTTTCTGGCTTACGTGGTAGCTGAGTATGGGTGTTATCAATAGATTCCAAAAATTGGCAACGTCTTTCAAGGACCTTGGAGCAATCATCCCATGATGGCAATCTAGTAAAATCTAAAGAATCCTTCCACTTTCGTTTGGTATCATCATCCACCTTTTGCATCACTATGTGAATAAGCATAGAGTTGGCTATGTCACTATGCGAACCAAGAGACAATAAAGAACTATAAAGAGCCGAAACGTTATCGACAAGACTACGTAATTATGTGCAATTGTATTTAGACATGGCTGGAAGTTCAAAAAGGGTTGAAATATTTTCCATAAATATCAGTGAGCTATTGTCGTAACGAGTTTTAAGTCTTTCCAAAGCCTTTGGATAATTTTCATTTGTAATTTGGAAAGCCTTGACCGTTTGTAATGCCTGACCATGGAGGCAATTAAGCAAGTGATTAAATTTTTCAATACTCGTAAGGCCAAATTCACGATCAATAAATTGGTTGAACGATGTTATAAAATTTTTGTACTCACTATACTTTCCACTGAATGTGGGCAACTTTAGCTGAGGCAGCTTATGGTTAGCAACGGGGAAGCAAATCGTCGAATCAGACACTGTAGTATTGTGCACTTCTTCTCCTAGCTGCGATTGTATATGCATTTTGGTTACGATATACAAATCTGCGATGTCGGGCCTACCGCTATCATCCGGGTCGTATTTTTCAATTAGGGTTTGGTATGTTAATATCTGCTTAAAATATGACTCCAAAATCCCCAAACGGCATTTTAATTCCGCTGATGATAGTGTCCTACCTTCACCCCTTCCATTGACTTCGATTTGATTCTTGATGCGGGTTATACTTTTCTTTGTACTGGTTCGTTGTTGTTTTACTTCTTCCAAAGTCATCGTAATATTTTTTTTTTAAATTAATTTTTTAAGTTCCACAATATATAATGTTGTTTAGGTTTAGTTTTGAGCACAAAATTATTAATAATTTTTACCAGCAAATGTTTGTAGTTTGACTCCGCAAAGCGACCATTGCATGAACATGCACTTGAACAAAATATTTTTGAGGTTTCCACGGACCACACTACGAGAAAATCCTTACAATATCGTGCCCCACGTTGGGCGCCAAAATGTTCGATTCCGGAGCTTTTTCCTCACCGGCAGCTATATAGAGCAATTTAGTATTTTCGAATTGTTGTCTATATGCCACTGAAGTGCTCGATGGGCAGTGATATTTCTAAGTTGCAGAAAGTTGCGACCGTGGAGCGCGACAATAAAAAAGCGAAGATGATGTTCTTACGAGTTCAACAATTATCATAATTTTTATTTCCAAAATATTCTTTAACTTAAACCTAAAACAATATAAGTATATAAGACAATTTATTGTAGTTGTTTTATTGGTTTCTTATTTCCAATGTACCAATTCAACTTGTTACTATTATTTCATTTAATACAGCAATACCAAACATTGCATTCTTTTTGACAACTAGTTATTTAGAGAATATAAGTATATTCGAAATAATGCAAAATTAACTGTTGATTGTTTAAATTAAGTGACAGTGGTCAATGCGTGTAAAATATTGACAAATTACAGTGGTCCAAATGAGCGACAAAATGAACAGCATTGAATGTAAAATATATAGTTATGGAAAAATAAGTACATATTAAAATGATTTTAATATTTTTAGCAAATTTTATGCGGAGACCTAACAACCCCAAAACTATGAACGCCCTTAATCTACCTCCATAAAATATTCTACGCACATTTCCCCATGATCAGACAGACATACACTTAATGTAAACAAAAGACTCTTAATGTTAACAAAAAAACTCCTAATGTAAACAAAAAACACAAATTTCCAAGAATATTAAAATTTTCAAATTTTAATTAACAAATTTAACAATTTCAACCCAAATTTGAACAATTTCAGAAAATTTTCAAAATTTTAATTGTCTCCGATCATACAATATACAACTACCACTGACGCGGATCAATACTTTAAGTGATAATATAAAATCAAATAACTGCATTAAAAAAATGTTTTAGAAATTAATTTTTTTTTTAATTTTTTCCCTTGTTCAGGTCCATAGCTAGCAAGGCGGTTAAAATTCAAGGAAACAATCAACTATAATTAGGATATCAGTAAACAAGTTTTTAGAACTTATGAACTTCCTAGGAATGATTCTTAACACCGTTTAGGTAGTGATTAGATAGCCGCAAAAGTGTAAAATTTCCCGAAATTTTTTTTAATTCATTTGTTTTTTCTTTACTTCAACATGAGATAATCAGGTCTATTCTGACACTCGCATAGTTTTCAAATCACATATGAGTTGCAAATCACCAAGAATGTTCTGTAACTCATGCGTTTTGCTTGTGACTTGCAGTATTGATGTAGGTCAGCTGTTTGTTGAAATCGTCAGTGTATAAGTAAACAATTGTAATGGCCCTGAAGGAAATGTTGATAGTGAAAATATACTGAGTCGCTTTTGACTTTGTCACTAGTACTATTCTACAATTATCCCACATACAATACTTTGTGCTATAGACATTTAGCATGTTCTTGTCAGTGAAAATCTACTAGTAACTCTAAAACAATTGACTAGGTAGGGAATTCATAGTTTTTATGGGAACATGGAGACATACCAACCAGACATTTACTGGTACATTTCTATACCTTACGTAAATACAAATTTATGTATGTTGACAAGTTGTTGCAAAATCCACCAGAAGTACACCACATCAGTTTTCCCTATTTCTTTTATACTGACGAATAGAAGAGAAATTGTAGACAATGTAACTACTACTAGAATTTTAGTGTTGGCCCCAGTCTGCAGTAGGGGGGCCTTAAGGTGCAATTAGACGTGACATGGCCATAATGCCATAGCCACAACGAAACCAAAATTCAATTTGTTTCTATGGTAATGGCTATGGCGTTATGGCGAGTCACGTATAATCAAATACAGTGTTGCCCATTAGTTTGGTTCGAACGGCTGTTTTCTATGGCTATGATTATGTCACGTCTGATTGCACCTTTAGTTAAAAATTTATAAATAGTTGAAGATTAAATAATAAAAAAATAGTTAATATTATACACCATAAATTTTGATTGGATACCATGCATGAAATGCTAAATTAATTTTTTTCTGGATTTATGGAGTTTCTGAATAGATGGGGTAGAATAATAACAATAATTTAATTTTTGATACTAAACGCCTCGACTCACAACGAGTTAATAGTAATAACATATAAATGTACACACATACTAGTATGAATATGTATAAATATCAACATAATGAGAGGGCAAGCAAAGCTAATAAAGTTTTTTTTCTTCACCATATAACTTTTTTTTAAAACGAATTTATTATTATAATATAAATAAGAATTCATCTGCTGGCCATAATTATTGTTTTTCTTTGCGCTCTCAGTCATGGAGCACGATACATACATACTTGTACGAAATTATGAATGACAGGTGGTATTACTTACTAATAATTAGTATAAAAACGTTTGTATCAAACTAAACGCATTGACAGAACAGTTTAATAAAAAAATTAAATAAGTAAAATGCGTAAGGTATAGCTAAATAAACAAACGTACATATGACTCACGCGTGATCGTGATCAAATTCATAATTATTTGCGCGTGAGTGCGTGAGCGGGAATTAAAAAAAATTACTCGTGCGTGATTGTGCGTGAGCTATTTTTAATAATCACGCACGAATTCTCACGCTCTCACGAGATATCATTCCTACATAGGCACATACATAATAATAAATATATTATAAATATATCATAATAATAAATATGTATGCATATATGTTTTAATTTGAAATTTATTTGCTGGTGGTTAAGCATTCTCCATATGCATTTCATTATTGTTTTAACAAATCGTCAGTAGACTTCAGCCACATATTTTTAACAGTCACAAACCTCTTATCATATGCACAGACTTTGCTATTTGAGAATTCACAAATATTTTTGAAAATCACAAAAATAAAAAGTAGCACAATCAGGTAAGTAGAGTGGTAATGGTGGCCTGAGTCCTGTTTTGGGAATTAAAAACCGGGGAAAACAGGACTCAGACCCCCATTAATACAAAAGAAATGGCGACCCTGCTCCGAATGTGGGGGATTTTGGGGATTTTCATGACGAGATTTTGTATGTGCGTGTGTGTGTGTGTGTGTGTGGTTGTGTGTGTGTGTGACTTTGATTCCTTCTATGTATGTATGTACTTGTGTGTACAGCATTTGTTGTTATTGTAGAGAAACGTCCCAGTGGTATGGCGTCCTAGCGATTCGCCTGTATATTCGATAGTTCTGTTGGAACTACCGCTAGTCCCGCTGCAATCTACAAGACATACTTTTAAGTGGCGAATTTAACATGGAGATGTCCTACGAGGTGGCATTTGACCCCCCACTGCATTACCTTTAGCTACCCACAGCGATAACACCATGGTACTAGCCACTTTACTAACCCATAGTGGCTGTGATAGTGCTAGCCACTTAGGAGTAGCAGTTTTGCTGTACCAAAAATACTACCAAATTCGCTATCTCTCACTGGGTAGTTATTTCTCTAGAACAGTTTTGTTGCCCCTTACTAGCCACATTAAAAATTTTAAAAATGCAAAAAAATTTATTTTCAAATATAAAACTATTTTAAATTCATTTATATTTACAGCTAAATATATTTTAAAAAGGAACTAGATGCATATACATATGTATGTATGTACTATAGCAACATTTTATTATAAATACTTTGTATTTGTAAAAAAATTTATGAAATTTACTTTTCTGAAATATTTAAAAGTAAATACATGAAATGTAAGAAATAAACAGCATAAAATTAATTTTCAATTCTTGTTTTTGGCAGCAATTTCTTTAAAGTATAAGTTATATATGTATGTATGTAAGGGTATGGTCACACTTGGCAAATATTTGCCGGAGAAACGTAACCACAAAATATTAACGAAAAAGCTTTCAATTCAGATACGTTTTTATTAAGTTGAATAGTTTCCAATAATGTTATAATCAATGACGTTGTTTATTAGTTGTTTATGAAACTGTTTAACTTAAGAAACACGTGTTGAAATCAAATGGTTTTTCACAAACATTGAGTGGTTACGCTTTTTTGGGCAAATGTTTGCTAAGTGTGACCGTACCTTAAGTATAAGTTAAAAAAAAATTAGTTTTGTTGTTTTTTACAGCAATTTGCTTGAAGTGTCGCTTTTTTTGATTCTGAATTGCTTTCTCAAAGGTTCCTCGGGATTTCCTGGAATAGAATCTGGAAAAAAATTGTATACATACATACATATATTAAATATATATACATGAAGTACCTTTATATTTACCTAGAAGAACTTTGTAGAAGTTGCTTAACTCTTTAAGCGCCTTTTTTCCCTGCACCCCATCGATATTGTAATCATGTGTAACAGCGGATGACAGTATATTTTTAAAATTTTTAATAATGCCTGCAGGGAAAATTATGGATTTTATGACATCAATCTGAAAATTTAAATAATAGCGATATAAAAAATGAATAATCTCGTCCAAATATGTCTATGACTAAATTTACATCTGGCACATATATCCCCACAAAAGCGTAACCGCTAATTACTAATGAAAAATTGTTTTATTCATACACGTATTTATTGAGTTAAACAGTTTTATAGACACTTTTATAAAATCCAACATTGGAAACTGTTTAAAGCAATAAATACGTGTCTAAATATAACAATTTTTCATTAGTAATTAGCGGTTACGCCTTTGTGGGCACATGTGTATCAGATGTAAACTCGGCATAAGATATACATATACTTACATATTCGTTTCTGTTTTAAGCTGTCATATTTCCATTTATATCAATAAGTTGTTTCTCATTTGTTATTGGGAACTTCTGCGCCAAACATTCTTTGTCCGATTGCTTGCTAGAAAGTTTTTTTTAAAGTATTTGTTGTTTGCCGATAGCCTCAGCAAGAAATTTTAGTTGGTCTAAAATACATACATACATACATATGTTTTTCAATTACCGCAATCCTTTTCTTCATTACATTTTAATTGAACTTTTTCTAAGTCATCTCTTTGTCCAATTTTATTAAATTCTTTAAAAAACTTATCGCGTTCTAATTTCACTATTATTCTATAATTTCTTTTACTAATTTTTTACTTCTAACCTTCCGAAACAAAATCTTAAGTGCAACTTTTTGTTTACATATTTAACTTAACAATGACGAATTTGCGATCATTTAGTTTTTGTTGTCTCAATAACGGGAATTATTTTCATGTGTACATTTAACTTAGTAACGAGCACACAACCCGTAGAAAAAAACCTGTTCGTTGCATTACCTTGACCTAGAGAAAATGCTACCGAGTAGTGGGTAGCAATTGTTACACCTCATAGTGAGTAGGAGCAGATGTAGTAGCGGAATGGTATAGCTACCGCTTTTAAGGCATAGAGAGTAAGCACCCACCACTTCGATAGAAACTTATGGCAATGACTTCTATCCATACCACTGGGGTTGTGCTTACAGTAGATGGATGTATGGATATGTTGGTGTTTGTATGTGTGTGTGTGTATATGTATTTAATTGTGTGTGTGTGTGTGTTTATGTATTTAATTGTGTGTCTGCCGGTGTCGGATACTTTTGTTGTAGTGGTAGACAAACATTATGCCCATGTAGGAAATCGATTTTGAAAATGTACTGACTCGCTTTTGACTTACCACCAGTACTACTCTCTAATTATCACCCATACAAAACTTTGTACTATAGGCATTTAACATGTGCTTATTATTGAAAACCTACTAGTAATACTGAAACAATTGACTAGGTAGTGACTACGTAGGTGTTATGGAAGCATGGAGAAATATCATCCAGACAGTTAGTTACTGGTACATTTCTATAATTTACGTACGTACAAATGAATGTATGTATATTGACAAGTTGTTGAAAATTCCACCGTATTTGTGTTGATCATATCTGCTCTCTTTCTTTTATAATGACGGATACAAAATAACTTATTTTACTACAATTGTCTCTAGAATTTGAATGTTGATACAAAGACACTTGCTCCCAGTCTGACTGCAGGGTAGTGACAAAGGATCTGTATATTTGTGTGTATGTAGTGATTATTATTTGATAGACTTTTGCTGTTTTAAGTTATCGCATTTATGTTAGCGATTTCTGGGGAAATAATCTAATAGGTGCAGAGAGTGGCAACCCTGTTGTAAATGGCTGTGGATAAGGATTGTATTTGGTAATATATTTTTATGTTGTTGGATGTGATTGTATGTGATTGTATCTATTTTAGCTTGGAAGAATATCATTTCTTGTGTGAATTACATCAACACTTTTTCATACATCTTTACAAATGAACGTATATGTGTTTTCAATGCTATTGACGTTGCTATTTTTATGGAGATAGAAAATATTGTTTTGGCATAAGTTTTATATGTACAAGTGCATTGCAGGTATTGAATATTTGGAATCCTATCAGGTTGATACGAAGAGCTTTTGAGTAGGGGTAATGATATTTTTATTTCAGTATATTTTACTTTAATGTAGCAATTATAGGAAATATTTATTTATTTTATTTATTTAATAATATTAACATAATAATTGCAAATTATATGCTAATATTTTACGAGCAATGACATCGCAGGCCTACAGCTCGAATTATAGGAAATAGCTTTTGCAGAAATGCAGCAAAAAATTATAGAAGCACTTACTTTCACGTGTCACGATTTTTCTCGTACCTTTATATAACAAATTGATGCTATTCGCTATCGCTAATTTTATTCTGGGTGTTGCTGTGTGTATGAATTTCATCATATATCGTAATACCAACAGAGAATTGTGGAAATATGTATGTGTGTGTGTTTGTGTGTATAAATTTTGGCATATGTCGTAATAAATTAGATTTGGTGACTACTACGCGATTCTCACATAAAGTATATAAGTAGAAGAAATAATGTAGACTGTCATCAGTCTGCTCTGATATCTCAACAAGTGATAACCTATTTTCCCAACCAAAATTTCTAAGGTGTTTGAAATCCAAAAACTATAAAAGTGCTCGAACTAACTACTGTTTATACTGTTTAAAAAATAGTTAAATAAATTTTTTTTATAAGTGAAATAAATTGTTTATAAATAAAATAATTAAATAAAATAATTGGATTAATAAACAAATAAATACTTAAATAAAATGAATACTACAAGTTGTACCATCTGCAATAAAGTCTTTATGACACAAACAAAACTAAATCAGCATATGGAAACGCACTCGTATGCTAACCAATCAAAGGCTGCCATTGGAATTAGTAAGCTAAATCTTCAAAACAAATATTGTGAGGATTGTGATGAGATGATCCCATCAAATGGTTATATGGCTCATGTCAGAACCACAAAACACAAAAACAGTTGTCACCAAGAACGGATTGATGATTTTCTCACTAAAAGAGTAAGTAACTTCAATGGGAGGATCGAGACATATATCCTCCTCAACAAAAATGTGGCTATCTTGTTTCCGGAGGAGTTTCTGAAATCTGCCAAGAGCTCCATAGTAAAACACCTCCATGAATGTAGTAGAATACATACTACATTTAAATTTAATATGGAGCTCACATGTGATTATATGAAGATGGTGAATGATGAGATGAATGTTTCCCAACTTGTGCATATTTCGAAAATGATGTTGGTGACTTTGTCTGACGACATAGAAGTCATGTACAAGAAACAGACGGAGGAGCTAAGAACCAAAATGGAAGAATTTCAAGAGAGGGATAGCGGGTGGACTTTGACTTCAATAAATTTCCTTGAAGTTAATATAAACAAGGCGTCCATAATAAGAGGATCGAGCTTTATCCCTCTCCCAAAAAATATTGCAGCAAAATGTGCATGCATAAATGTTGAGAATAATGACATTTATTGCTTTAAATGGTGTCTAATTGCTGCTTTGTACACAGATAGAAGTCTAGATCGAAGACAACGGAAAAACTATAGAAACTACAATATTGCTGACATTTCTGATGAGAATATTAATATAGGAGCAATTGCATTAAATTTTGAAGCCCTGGAGTTTCCACTCCCATTGAAGCAGATAAAACAATTCGAGAATCAAAATGATATGAGCATAAATGTATTTGGTCACAATGGAACATCGCTTATAGGCCCATACTACATAATAAAAGGAGAAAAACACATTCATATTAATCTATTATTGCTCCAGTCCAATGAGAACTTCCACTATGTGCTCATCAAAGATATATCAAAGTAAGTTTCATTTGTGCATTTATGCAAAATATATTCTCTATTTGAAAAGTTTCTTCTTATGGTTATATTAATTTACATATTATTTTATTTTTCTCTCTTCTTTAGACTTCTTCGTTCCAGTTAAACCTCTCACGTTAATAAGATTTATATCTGCAACACCTGCCTTTATCATACACATGATGCTTATGTGTACAGTCAACATAAACATTTTTGTGGTAAAAAAGTCATCAGGATGCCCGAAGATGGATGCATTATTAAGTACAAAAACTACTACAAACAGCTAGATGTACCATTTGTCATCTACGCAGACTTCGAGTCTATTTTAGAAAAACTCCACGATCCTGTAAGTAAAAGCACTACAAATGTACAGAAACACCATGCGTGTGCATTCGTCTATTTTATTACTTGTAGTTTTAAGAAGGAAAATAACTTATATAGACATTATTTTGGTGAAGATTCGGCAAATGTATTTATCAAAAAAATAGTTGAAGATTGTACAGATATCTATTGTATAGATATCTATTTGGCGTAACTTGAGGAAGAAATCTTCGCTGTTGTGATTTAATATATTAGCAGCGCCTACACAGAGGGAAAAATAACGTTCTAAAATTGTCCACGGCCGTTGTCAATTTGACAACGAAATGTGCACAATATTTTGACAACCAGCGTTGACAATTCAAGAATGTTTCGTTGTCAAATCAAGAACGAAAAGTACAAAAATACCAGATGGTGTCGAATCAAGAACACTCGTTGTCAAATTATGAACGACATGTTGTCAAATTATGAACGACTCGTTGTCAAAATAAGAACAAATGTTGTCATCTCCAAAATCAAGAACGAGTCGTTGTCAAATTGAGAACATTTCGTTGTCAAAACAACCACAAATGTTGTCATCTCCAAAATCAAGAACGATTCGTTGTCAAATTGAGAACAATCCGTTTTCAAATTATGAACGATGTGTTGTCAAATTGAGAACGATTCGTTGTCAATACAAGAACAAATGTTGTCACCTCCGAAATCAAGAACGATTTGTTGTCAAATTGAGAACAATCCGTTGACAAAATGAGAACATTTAATACCAGTTCCGTTATTTGGTTTGTACATTTTATCATTGTGTTTGCAGAGTTTTCTAAGTGCGGTCGTTTATAAACATAAAATAAAAATGGAAAAAGAGCAAAGTGAAACAAATATATTTAATGATGAAACAAATTTGTTTTACTTAAATGTGGAGGAGAGTTTCATATTAGAAAACTCTAACATTAACACGGAAGTAAACACAACTCCGGAGCTTGCTGATAGTGATGATGAGAAACTGAAAAGTTTCTTAAAATCAATAGATATGGAATGCATCTATGATTTCTTAAAAGGTAAGCTATTAAAAAAAAAATCTTAAAATATAAATACAAATGTATGTACGTACGTATCTAAATTGTATCACTTTTATTCAAGCTGTCCATATCACATTTAGAAGTTTGCCGTATATCAAAAAGGAGGACCTAAAGGAAGCAGTGCCGCCTTTAGGGCTCCGGATTGAGTTCAGGGAAAAATTGTTTGCTTGGAAAAAAGCAGAGGTACAATTCTTGCGTTTATTACTAACATTTTCTAATTTAAATTTTTCTATATAGTTGGGAATCGATGATGAAACAATTTCAGTGCCATCCAAAGTGGAGCTATGGCTCAATAAAAATGATGATAGTACCACAATGTCTCCAAGTTGCTCAACTAGTGGCAAATCACAATACAAGGTAAGGTACATGGGTTTAAAAGCTTGTATGAAGTACAACTAAGATATAATATTTTTTACAGGACTTAAAATCTTTGATAACCCAGTCAGCAAAAGGAAGCGCCATTCTTAAATATTCAAATGAAAATGAAAAATTAGATTGTGAACAAAGGGAGGAGATTATCAACATTATCGTTGAAGACGTCATGAAGAATAACATGGTTCTGCGTACGCACGATTTTGTTCGTTTGACAGATGAAATTTGCTCAGTGTTTCCGTGCGAAAACAATATGAGGGTATGTAATTAAAATTACTTTTTTATACATATAAAAATAAAAACCTTTACGGAAATATTTTGACGCATTTATTATTTAAGGATTACTACTACATTCCCAGAAAAAATAAAAATAACGCTAGTGGAAAGCTATATTCTAAATATAAAAATAAATATTTAAAAAAAAGAAAACTTATGGCTTCCATTGAAAGCTTCAGTCCCACAACAAGTCAATTATCTGACAGTGAACCTGTAGAGTTTGATGAGGCAATTGCCATTGCATTGAAAACATCCCTAAGCAGAGATAGCTCAGATTGGAAAGAAGTGTGTGAAAAGTGGAAGAAAACTTATCTTATACGCCAAAAAGATATAAAAAACTTAAGAAGCCTAGAATTTCTTCAAGCTTGGACAAAATTATCAGATTGTCGAGCACCTGAATTGGTAAAAATTTGTAGTGTTAGTTATATATGCGAATTGTGTTTAATTTTTCATTTATTTCAGATAAATATTGATTTCGACATCATGCACCCAAACAAAGGACATTTGTTACTTTCCAAATGGGAAAAATTTAAGACAATAATTCGTAAATTTTACGACAATAATCTACACAATGACTTTTGTAAACAATTGCTGTCCAAAATCTGAGTCCGAAATATTTTCACATACAGCTTGTTTGTATTGTTTTTGTCCCGAGGAACCATCACATCCCCATTTACAAAAAAGAATTAACTGTCCAAAATCAGGAGATTTAATTCCGTCCAATAACAAACATTGGAAAGTATTTACAGCTTTGTTGGAAATGACAGATTTAATATTAAAATGCAGTTTTGAAAATGAGGATATAGTTAGATTAGGAGAGTTAATTAAAAAACATCATTTACTTTACACAAACTTATATGGATCTTTAAAACCTAAACACCACTTTTTAGTTCACTATCCTACTGCAATTAGAAGGTGCGGACCACTTAGATATCTTTGGAGTATGAGATTTGAAGCCAAGCATAAGGAAGCTAAAATGTACTTTAATAGTATCACATCAAAACCCTTGCTTTTCTTTATCGTTAAAGTTTGGAATCAAATTTTCATACTATTTGTTAAAACATGAAAATTTTTTGGAACCTATTTTTAGTTTTACTTCATCCAGAATTATTGATTTAACTAAAGAGGAATATTTCCACAATATTATCACATTAAATACTATTAATTTTGAAAGTTGTGAAATTTCCGATGAAATTATTTTTAAGGGGACTCGTTACAAACAAAACTATTATTTGGCTACGAACGTGAACTCTATTGAATTGTTTAAGATTAAAAGTTTTCTGATTCAGAATCATTTAATTTATGTTTTATGTTATTCAGTTAATATAAGGGGATTTGACTCTCATTTTCAGTCGTATGAAGTTGGTTCTTCAAATGAAAGCATTTATTTAAAACCAATCATTGATATTTTAAGTTTCCCTTTTTATTTGTATGCAACAAATAATGCTAAGTCGTATTTTAGAATTAAGTATGAATAGTTTTTTAATTAATGAAATAAATCATATATCTACATATTAATGAAAGTGTTTATATTACATCTGTCGTTTTATTTATATACGGGTTCGCAATGGGTTATCAATGTTAGAACGAAGCGTTGTCAAAATGAGAACGAAGCGTTGTCAAAATGACAACGGGCCGTTGTCAAAGTGAGGACGCTTCGTTGTCAAAGTGAGAATGAAGCGTTGTCAAAGTGAGAACGAAGCGTTGTCAAAATGAGAACAAACGTTGTCAAAATGAGAACGATACGTTGTCAAAATGAGAACGAAGCGTTGTCAAACCAAGAACATTTGTTGACACTTTGTGAACGAGTTGTTCTTAAAATATTAACAACATCCGTTGTCAAAGTGAAAACAAACGTGCTTAACTCACTTTTGTCAACGGATGGTGCCAATTTCGGTGTTTTTCGACCGGTTTTTTCCCTCTGTGTACGAAGGCAATTCCATTAGCAACAAGTAAAAGTGCTATATTCGGCTGTGCCGAATCTTATATACCCTTTACCAAAGTGCGTTTATGTAGTATAGAGACACATACATAAGCACAGAGATATGTACGTATATATTAATTTTGTGAAAAAATTCATACTTTTTTCTCTAGTGTAATTTTTAGGTTTTTGGCATTATGTTTAATTTGGTGCTTTTTAAATTTTGGCGATTTATTTTATTTTGCTGATTTTTTTAGTTTTGTCGATTTTTTTTCATATAGGCAATTTTTTTTGGTTTTGGCGATTTTTTTCGGTTTTTGGCGTTTATTTTTAATTTTGGCGTTTTTTTCGTTCTGGCGATTTGTTTTTTTTTTACGATTTTTTTTTCATTTAGGCGATTTTTTTATTTTTTATATATATAATTTTTTTTATTTTTTTGTGGCAATGTTTTTAGTTTTAACACTTTTTTTCTCGTTTTGGCGACTTTTTTCGATTTTTGGCGTTTTTTTTTTAAATTTGGAACTTTTTCCTTCTGGCAATTTTTCTGATTTTGGCAATTTTTTTTCATTTAGGCGATTTTTTGGCAATTTTTTTCATATAGGCATTTTTTTTTTTGTTTTGGCGATTTTTTCTTTTTGGCAATTTTATTAGTTTTGGCACTTTTTCTCGTTTTGGCGGATTTTTTAAATTTTGCCGATTTTTTTTCATTTTTAACCGATTTTTTTAATTTTTGGCGATTTTTTTCATACATGCAATTTTTTTTTTGGCGTTCTTTTCCGGTTTTTTGGCGTTTTTTTATAATTTTGGCGATTTATTTTCGTTATGGCGATTTTTTTGATTTTGGCGATTTTTTTTATTGAGACGATTTTTTTTAATATTTGGCGATTTTTGTTCATATAAGAATTTTTGTTGTTTTGGCGATTTTTCGGATTTTTGTCATTGTGGGAATTTTTTTTTGTTTAAACACTTTTTTCTCGTTTTGGCGATTTTGTTCCTATTTTTGGCGTTATTTTAATTTTGGCGATTTTTTTTCGTTTTGGCAATTTTTTTGATTTTGCCGATTTTTTTTCATTTGAGCGATTTTTTTAATTTTTGGCGATTTTTTTTCATATAGGGAATTTTTTTTTTGTTTTGGCGATGTTTGCGGTTTTTAGCGTTTTTTTGTCATTGTGGGAATTTATTTTTAGTTTTGACACGTTTTTCTCGTTTTGGCAATTTTTTTCGGTTTTTGGGTTTTTTTTTATTTTAGCGTTTTTTTTTTCATTTTGGCGATTTTTTTCGTTTTGGCGAATTTTTTTTAATTTTTGGCGATTTTATAATTCTCGGATTTTTTGGTTTGATCGTTTTTGAAAATTTCAAGAGTTTAACTCTTACAATTTTTAAAATATAGCAATTTGGCAAAATTACACAGTCAAAATTTCATTAACTGATGGACCACCCTTTAATTTAAATTTTTTTAATTTTAGTGTTAATTGTTGTAGCCTATATAAAAATACACTAATTTTACAAATTTCAAGTGTCAGTATACATATGTATATACTGTATGTATATTACATGGTATTTTAAAAGTTTTCGTCACTCGTTTTAGACCACCCTTTAATACTTAACTTTTATATATTTGTTGATTTAGCGACCAAAGTTCTACATGCACTGTCCAAATTTCAGACCCGTATCTTTTACCGTTCCTGAGAAAATAGCCTTAGTAGAGTGGCGATAGTCCTGTTTTGGGAATTCAAAACCGGGAAAAAACAGGACTATCTCCATCATTACTACAAAAGTGATGGCAACCCTGTCCCGAATGGGAGATTTTCATGCCGAGATTTTATGTCTGTGTTTGGTTGTGTGTGTGGTTGTGCGTGTATGGTTGTGTGTGTGTGTGTGTGTGCACTTGTTTGTACAGCTTATGTTATTATTGTAAAGAAACGTTGTGCTTACAGTTCATGGATGTATGTATATGTGGGTGTTTGTATGTGTGTATGTATATATGTGTGTGTGTGTGTGTACATATGTGTGTGTGTGTTTATGTATTTAATTGTGTGTCTGCCGGTGTCGGGTACTTTTGTTGTAGTGGTAGACAAATATTATACCCCTGTAGGAAATATCGATTTTGAAAAATGTATTGACTCGCTTTCGACTTGTCACCAGTACTACTCTAGAATTATCACCCATACAATACTTTGTGCTATAGACATCTAGCATGTGTCATTGAAACCCTACAAATAACACTGAAACAATTAAGTAGGTATTGATTACGAAGTTCTTATGGGACGTGGAGACATACCAACCAAACAGTTAGTTCCAGTAATTTGTATACATACAAATGGATATATATTGACAAGTTGTTGACAATTCCACCAAAAATATACCATATTTGTTTTCTATCTTTCTTTTATAATGAGGGATAGAACAAACTTATTATACTACACTTGTCTCTAGAATTTTAGTGTTGCTACAAAGACACTTGGTTCTCAGTCTGACTGTAGGGTAGTGACAAGGGATCTGTGTAATTGTGTGTAAGTAGTGATTGTTATTTGATAGGTTTTGGTTAGCTGTTGTGAGTTCTCGTTGCTATGAGTATGTATGGTTATTATTTTATGCATGCATTAATTTTTATTTTTTATTTGTATCTCTGGGGAAATAATCTAATAGGTGCAGAGAGTGGCAACCCTGTTGTAAATGGCAGTGGATAGGGAATGTATTTGGTAATGTATGTTTATTTTGTTGGATTTGAAGAATATCACTGCTTGTTTGAATTATATCATCACTTTTTCATACATATTTACAAATGAATGTAAATATTTTTTCAAGGCTATTGACGTTGCTATTCTTATGGAGATAGAAAATATTGTGTTGACATAGGCTTTATATGTGCAAGGGAATTTCAGATGTTAAATGCTTTGAATCCAGCCAGGTTGATACGAAGAGCTTTTGACTAGGCGTAATGTTATTTTTTTTTCTTTTCAATATATTTTATTTTAATGAAACAATTATATAAATTAGCAGTTAGAGCAATACAGTAAAAACTGCTCATACCTTTGTATTACAAACTGATGCTAGCGATTTTGTTCTGGGCGTTGCTGTGTATATGAATTTCATCATATATCGTAATACCAACAGAGAATTGTGGAAATGTGTATGTGTGTGTGTGTGTGTGTGTGTGTGTGTGTATGAATTTTAGCAGATGTCGTAATAAATTAGATTTGATGACTACTTTGCGATTCTCATATAAAGTATATAAGTAGAAGAAATAATGTAGACTGTCATCAGTCTGCTCTGATATCTCAACAAGTGACAACCTAGTTTCCCAGCCAAAATTTCTAAAGTGTTTGAAATCCAAAAACTATAAAAGTGCTCGAACTAACTACTGTTTGTTGAACAAGTTTATACTGTATAAAAAATAATCAAATAAATTGTTTATAAGTGAAATAAATTGTTTATAAATAAAATAATTAAATCAATTTTTTATAAATAAAATAATTAAATTAATAAACAAATAAATAATTAAATAAAATGAATACTACAAGTTGTATTATCTGCAATAAAGTCTTTATGACTCAAACAAAACTTAATCAGCATATGGAAACGCACTCGTATGCTAACCAATCAAAGGCTGCCCTTGGAATTATTAAGCTAAATCTTCAAAACAAATATTGTGAGGATTGTGATGAGATAATCCCATCAAATCCTTATATGGCTCATGTCAGAACCACAAAACACAAAAACAGTTGTCACCAAGAACGGATTGATGATTTTCTCACTAAAAGAGTAAGTAACTTCAATGGGAGGATAGAGACATATATCCTCCTTAACAAAAATGTGGGTGTCTTGTTTCCGGAGGAGTTTCTGAAATCTGCCAAGAGCTCCATAGTACAACAACTCAATGAATGTAGTAGGATACATACTACATTTAAATTTAATATGGAGCTCACATGTGATTATATGAAGATGGTGAATGATGAGATGAATGTTTCCCAACTTGTGCATATTTCGAAAATGATGTTGGTGACTTTGTCTGATGACATAGAAGACATGTACAAGAAACAGACGGAGGAGCTAAGAGCCAAAATGGAAGAATTTCAAGAGAGGGATAGCGGATGGACTTTGACTTCAATAAATTTCCTTGAAGTTAATATAAACAAGGCGTCCATAATTAAAGGATCGGGCTTTACTTCTCCCAAAAAATATTGCAGCGAAATGTGCATGCATAAATGTTGAGAATAATGACATTTATTGCTTTAAATGGTGTCTAATTGCTGCTTTGTACACAGATAGCAGTCTAGATCAAAGACAACGGAAAAACTATAGAAACTACAAGATTGCAGACATTTCTGATGAGAATATTAATATAAGAGCAATTGTATTAAATTTTGAAGGCCTAGAGTTTCCACTCCCATTGAAGCTGATAAAACAATTCGAGAATCAAAATGATATGAGCATAAATGTATTTGGTCACAATGGAACATCGCTTATAGGGCCATACTACATAATAAAAGGAGAAAAACACATTCATATTAATCTATTATTGCTCCAGTCCAATTAGAACTTCCACTATGTGCTCATCAAAGATATATCAAAGTAAGTTTGTGAATTTATACAAAATATGTTCCCTATTTAAAAAGTTACATCTTATTGTTATATTAATTTACATATCATTTTATTTTTCTGTCTTCTTTAGGCTTCTTCGTTCCAGTATAACCTCTCACGTTAATAAGATTTATATCTGCAACACCTGCCTATATCATACACATGATGATTATGTGTATCGTCAGCATAAACATTTTTGTGGTAAAAATGTCATCAGGATGCCCGAAGATGGATCTATTATTAAGTACAAAAACTACTACAAACCGCTGGATGTACCATTTGTCATCTACGCAGGCTTTAAGTCCATTTTGGAAAAAGTCGATGATCCTGTAAGTAAAATCACTACAAATGTATAGAAACTCCATGCGTGTGCATTCGGCTATTTTATTAAGTGTAGTTTTAAGAGGAAAAATAATTTATATAGACATTATTTTGGTGAAGATTCGGCAAATGTATTTATCAAAAAATGGTTGAAGATTGTACAGATATCTATCTAAATTATTTACTAAAAGTTAAGAAAATGTTCATGACCCCAATAGAAATAGCTCAATATAATAATGCAAAAAATTGTCATATATGTAAGAAAATATTAAATAACGATAAAGTTAGAGATCATTGTCATCTTACGGGCAATTATCGTGGGGCAGCTCATAGCGAATGTAATTTAAATTATAAATCACCTCAGTTTATTCCGGTTATTTTCCATAATCTTTCTGCATATGATATGCAACTATTTTTCAACGAACTTTCTACTATAAAAAATGCCACAATAAAAGTGATACCCCAGAACACAGAACGTTATATTTCTCTTTCAATTTTTATCAGATTATATGAAAAACATGGATTCGAAATAAGATTTATAGACTCGTTTAGATTTATGGCTTCGAGTTTAGATAAGTTAGCAAAAAATCTTGATAGCAATGATTTTAATACTATTCGATTATGTTTCGTTGATGAAGCTCATTTCAACCTGATAAGAAGAAAGGGTGTATTTCCGTACTCTTACATGGATTCCATGACTCAGTTTAAGGAAATTAAACTCCCTAGTAGAGAAGAGTTCTTCAATATTCTAACGAATGAAGAATGTGATGTTGTCGAGTATGAACATGCTCAAAAAATATGGAGAGAGTTTAACTGTAAAACCCTCCTTGACTATACTGAACTCTACTTAAAGACAGATGTTCTTCTTCTAACTGACGTGTTTGAAAATTTTAGGAAAATCTGTAGAGGTATATACGATTTGGATCCCTGTCATTATTAAACAGCACCAGGCTTATCCTGGGATGCAATGTTAAAAACTACAGAAGTTTAACTGGAACAGTTCATTGATTCCGAAATGTAGGTATATGTTTATGCAAAACGGAATTAGAGGTGGACTAGTTCAATGCTCGCAAAGATATTCGAAAGCGAATAACAAATATTTGGAAGATTTTGATGCAGCAAAACCATCAGAATTTCTTGTATATTTAGACGCAAATAACCTTTACGGTTGGGCGATGTCGGAATATCTTCCTCACGGTGAATTTGAGTGGGTATGTGATACTGATTTTGATGTTATGAAAATTTCTGATAATGCAGAGTATGGGTACATTTTGGAAGTGGATATAGATTATCCCGATTCAGTGCATGATCTACATAATGATTTGCCATTTTGTCCCCAAAATAAGCCAGTGGGGGGATCCAAAATCAAAAAATTAGTTGCAGATTTACACGCTAAAACAAATTACACCATGCACTATAGAGTTTTAAAACAAGCCATTTCAAATGGCCTCATCTTAAAACAAATCCATAGAACACTCAGATTTAAGCAATCCCCTTGGCTTAAAAAATATATTGACTTAAACACATTACATAGGACAAATGCTAAAAATAATTTTGAAAAAGATTTCTTCAAACTTTTGAACAACGCTGTTTATGGGAAGACAATGGAAAACATTGAAAAACGTAGGGATATTAGAATTGCTTCATCATGGGAAACAACAAACAGGAATCATTTAGGTCTCAGAGCATTAATTTCGAAACCAAATTTTATGCAGTTGACAAAATTTTCTGATGATATGTATGCGGTAGGTAGAAATAATGGAACCACTATATGATAAACCCATATATGTTGGCTTTACAGTACTGGAGTTATCCAAGTGGAGAATGTATGACTTCCATTATGGCTTCATGAAGCCAAAATTTGGAGAGAAAATTTCTCTCAACTCATCAATTAAAAGTGATGATTTTTACGATGACATCCGTAATGATATTATTTTGAATTTTGATACGTCAGAATATCCTATAGATAATCAATTTCGTTTGCCGCTGCTCAATAAGAAGGTTTTAGGTATGATGAAAGATGAAAACAGTGGGGATATAATGACAGAGTTTGTTGGTTTAAGAGCAAAAATTAATAATTAATTAATAATTAAATAAGTCTAATTAGTACAAAATTAAATTCTTGTTGTCATCTTACATGCAATTTAGTAGGAAGCATTCTATTCTACATCCATTGTTTCATTATTTCGGTCTATGTAATGCCCCCTTGCACGCGTTTTTTCATTATATTTCTTTTATCATCAGAAAAGCTAAGAGCTATTTTATATAGTTTTTGAGTATATAGTTGATGTGTTTTAGACCTAAACAAAAACATGTCATCTGAGATAATTTTGGTTTCAAATAAGCAACTTTTGTAATCATTAATGGACAACTTTTTAATTACAGACTTTTTGACCCCTTTAGATTTTTTAACAGATTCCGAGCGAAGAGTCGACAGAGAATACATTTTTGCTGTTAAACCAACAAACTCTGTCATTATATCCCCACTGTTTTCATCTTTCATCATACCTAAAACCTTCATATTGAGCAGCGGCAAACAAAATTGATTATCTATAGGATATTCTGACGTATCAAAATTCAAAATAATATCATTACGGATGTCATCGTAAAAATCATCAGTTTTAATTGAATAAATAAACGAGTCAGTATCCATATAGTTGAGAGAAATGTTCTCCCCAAATTTAGGCTTCATGAAGCCAAATTGGAAGTCATACATTCTCCACTTGGATAAATCCAGTACTGTAAAGCCAACATAAATTGGTTTATCATATAGTGGTCCCATTATTTCTAACTCTACCGCATACATATCATCAGAAAATTTTGTCAACTGCATAATGCTCTGAGACCTAAATGATTTCTGTTTGTTGTTTCCCAAGATGAAGCAATTCTAATGTCCCTACGTTTCTCAATGTTTTCCATTCTATGGATTTGTTTTAAGATTATACCATTTAAAATGGTCTTGTTTTAAAACTCTAGTGCATGGTGTAATTTGTGTTTGCGTGTAAGTCTTCAACTAATTTTTTGATTTTGGATCCTCCCACTGGCTTATTTTGGGGACAAAATGGCAAGTCATTATGTAGATCATGCACTGAATCGGGATAATCTATATTCACTTCCAAAATGTACCCATACTCTGCATTATCAGAATTTTTTTTAACATCAAAATCAGTATCACATACCCACTCAAATTCACCGTAAGGAAGATATTTCGACATCGCCCAACCATACAAATTGTTAGCGTCTAAATAGACAAGAAATTCTGATGGTTTTGATGCATCAAAATCTTCCAAATATTTGTTATTCGCTTTCGAATATCTTTGCGAGCATTGAACTAGTCCACCTTTAATTCCGATTTGCATAAACATATACATTTCGGAATCAATGAACTGTTCCAGTTAAACTTCTGTAGTTTTTAACATTGCATCCCAGGATAAGCCTGGTGCTGTATAATAATGACAGGGATCCAAATCGTATATACCTCTACAGATTTTCCTAAAATTTTCAAACACGTCAGTAAGAAGAAGAACATCTGTCTTTAAGTAGAGTTCAGTATAGTCAAGGAGGGTTTTACAGTTAAACTCTCTCCATATTTTTTGAGCATGTTCATACCCGACTACATCACATTCCTCATTCGTTAGAATATTGAAGAACTCTTCTCTACTAGGGAGTTTAATTTTCTTAAACTGAGTCATGGAATCCATGTAAGAGTACGGAAATACACCCTTTCTTCTTATCAGGTTGAAATGAGCTTCATCAACGAAACATAATCGAATAGTATTAAAATCATTGCTATCAAGATTTTTTGCTAACGTATCTAAACTCGAAGCCATAAATCTAAACGAGTCTATAAATCTTATTTCGAATCCATGTTTTTCATATAATCTGATAAAAATTGAAAGAGAAATATAACGTTCTGTGTTCTGGGGAAACACTTTTATTGTGGCATTTTTTATAGTAGAAAGTTCTTTGAAAAATAGGTGCATATCATATGCAGAAAGATTATCGAAAATAATTAAAATTACAACACTATTGTAAGATGTGACTAAAATATAGTTGAGACTCAACATACCATGTTCTTGTATTATAATAAAATTGTTAAATACGACAACAGTATTATTTAATACAATAATAATATTTTGTTTTTCAATCAAATATTTATTGGTAGATCTTTAGTTTAAAACAGCTGTGCGTTAAATCCGAGATAAAAATAAATTAATATTTTTAAAATAAAATGTTTATGTACACTTACATATGTGTGTATACTCGAAATACAGACAAGTCTGTATAAAGATATATACATTAGGGTGGCCATTTTTTTACTTTTTTTGATTTCTTCTACTCTTACCCCCAAATCGGTTCAGTTTTATATAAAAAAATACAAAAAAAAATTCATACCGATAAGTTGTATTGTCCGGCCTTCAAAGTTGGCCCTCAAACCCATATATTCAATGTAATTTTTTTTATTATTTTTTAATTTTTTTTTGGTTTATTTTTATTTAATATATATAAGCTCTAATTTTACATGCTTAAAATAAAAAATTTCCATATAAATATAATTTTGTTACATAAAATTTTTGGTATTTTGTTGGTTATTTTCCTCATTATTTTCTAAAATATTAATTTTAGCAAAACACTTTCTTTGAGACTAATGTTGTTGACTTAAAGGGCTAAAATATTGCCGTATGTGATATTCTTGTAAAAGGATTTTTTAAAAAGATAGTCATATGCAAAAAATTACATTGAAAAATGGCCTTGAAGGCCAAATTTGAGGGCCGGACGCACCCCCTAAAACGCAACTTATCGGTATGAAATTTTTTGGATTTTTTACATAAAACTGAAATGATTTGGGTGTGATAGTAGAAGAAATCAAAAAACAAAAAGTCTCCATACAATTATGTATAGATACATATGTATGTATACATATTTTTATTAATCTGCCCATTTGTTTAACCTTTATTTATTTAACACCACGCGTGCACTACTGATTGCTTTCAAACGGAACAGTGAACTGACAGATGTTTCTGAAAAAGATTTTCTTAGAAACTTAATATAGTATGGTTTTGGATAGCATTATATTGTTATTTGCATTATATAATTTTTAAATAATAATAAAAATTATGTTGCAGTCATAAATTTTTAACAAAACTGTATTGTTAAACTTTAACCATATCACACTTTTTTATGAATATAATAATGTAATGATTAAATTCAAACATTACTTTGCTTACCGTATCCAAATTAATGTTTAAAATAACAATAACTAGTTTTCAACGAGCACACATTTCTTTCTGAGAACATAATATTGTTTTCTCAACCATTCTACAACCATATCTTTTCTTTGCGTGTAAGATTCTAGCACTGTTCGACAGCAATGAATGGAGATATGTATATTCATCTGATAATCCAGCTGATTGCGCATCGCAAGGATTATTTCCAGAACACCTTTGCACATAATCCTGGAGGTGGGATGGACCGAAATGGCTCAAAATAAGTGATAATGTTTGGCCTACAATTCCTGCAGGCAAATTCGGAAAATTCATATGTGGAGGTAAATTCTCTAGTATCACATGTAAACAAAACAACAGTTGTCGAATATCCAGAAACAACTTTAATATATTCAAGTCTTACGCCTAACAACATATATTTTTAGATTTTTTTTATTATTTGAAATGCAAAGTATATAACCGTAATAGTAGTACTGGCTTTTTGAGAACATGGGAATTAACAACAGCAAGAACTTGTCTTATTCAATTAACCCAAGCTGTAACATTTTCTGACGAAATACAATGCCTAAAACGTAATAAGCCGCCTTCCAGGACCAGCCGAATACTAAAACTAGCACCATTTCTGAATGAATCATTAATCTTAAGAGTTGGTGAACGTATAACTCAAGCTGCAATACCTTTTTACGTGAAACATCCTAGCTTATTATCAAAACAAAACCCTCTTTCTATACTTATATTTTCAGAGGCGCAAAAGAAGACTTGCCATTGCAGCTTGCTTTTAATGCAATCCTATGTTTCACGACATTATTGGATCTTCTCTGCTCGAGGTTTGGCCAAAAAGGTCCAACGAGAGTGTATTGTGTATTTCAAATATGTACAAAGCGAAAATCTATTAACAGTTAATGGGTAGCTTGCCAGTGGTTTGGTTGTAGCCAACGCGCGCTTTTAAGTATAGTGGTCTCGACTACACCGGCCCAATTAACATTAAAAAATCTTCACTGAGAACTTTATCAGCCTCAAAGGAATATATTTGCTTTTTTGTATGTATGTGCAATAAGGCCATACATTTCGGAGCTGTTACCAGCCTCAAAGTTGAATCATTTCTAGCACTCTACCGACGTAGAGGCATTTGTACAGATTTGTATTCTGACTGCGGTACAAACTTTGTTGGTGCGAATAAAGAGTTGCAAATGCTTTACCACCGAAACAAACTTTCGTTTACACAACATCTTTCGGAAACATTAGCCAATCAAGGAAGGAATTGACATTTAATTCCTCCTGCTTCGCCTCACTTTGGTGGACTTTGAGAGGCAAGAGTAAAATCCACCAATGATCACCTACGCACAGTGGCGTGAAATAAAAAAAGTGGTAAAAAGTCCGCAACTTTTGAACTAGTGAACCGATTTCAATGAAACTATCTGTTTCAAAAAGAAGAAGTGTTTAACTTTTCAAAAATATTTTAAAGCCCCTAATGTTATAAATAAACTTGGTGTTAGTAACCTGTAAGAAACTCTTGACATCTTACACACAAATGTAGGCAGGAGAGGAGCTTTTCTAAAAATCCTAAAATTTTTCTAACACAATTTTTTCCAACAAAAAAAGTTTATAAAATTATCAGCCTGGCCCACGATGTTGACAAAAATTATCTGTCGCTTAGTTATATTGAAAACGAAAATAAAATAAGAAAATTTGTTTTTGTTTTCAATATAAGCAAGCGATAGATAGTTTCTTGTCGACATCGTGGACCAGGCCGAATATATTTGGAAACATATTAATTTACTTCAAAAGCATAAATGTATTTAGCCTTTATAAATCCAATTTAGATTACAAAATTAAATTTTCTACATTTTTTATTTTTGCCTAAATTATTGATCTCATTTTCTTTAATTCAAATGCTTCTTAATTTTTTCTATGCTATGACAATATAAAACATAATTGTCTATTAAACAGTACATAATATGTATACCTTTGCCATTAAACCAGTCTTAAAATGTGTACACATATATAACACCTCAGGGGGAAATGTACTTGTTTTTTCTCGTATTCAAACAAACCCACATTTTTATGACCTCTTGAAGGTGTATTAAATATATGTTTGCAATTAATTATTTTTATTTGGCTCAAACATATAAAAATGAATAAACACAGACATTATAAATACCCACAAGGGCAAAGGCAGCTGCGCGCACACCCCTATTATGGGTATTTACCTAATATTTGTATCGCTTTTGTATCCGTTGCTTGTAAAATAAATACCTATACATTTAAGTTGCGATGGGTACAAAAGGGTGCCTCCAAATATACTTTCTGGAAAGTTGAACACTTCTGTAGATCTGATTCTGAAGTGTTTGCCTACCGTATGAAAGCTTATTGGACGTAAACATAAATACGCTTAATCATTGGAAACAAATTGAACGTCTAAAACAGCACTTTTGGGATAGATCCCGCAACAAATGGAACAAAACTAAAAACAACATCAAAGTGGGATATATATTACTACTGCTACATTAAAAGAGTGCTCAAATACAACCTCGTCCTGACGCGTTACTTAGAGTAGATACACTTTATTGTAATAAAAAATACATCAAACGACCAATTTCCAAAATTTGTCTTTTACTATCTCAAGAAGTCACATCAACGGAAAGTCTTCTGACTACTCACTCCCAATAAATATCTGTAGATCCTGGCGGGGAGAATGTTTGGGAATTTTAAGTCCCAAACTGAAACATTTTGATTGATTCCCAGGTAAACTTAAAATACTGTTTAAGACACCTGTAGGTACTGTATCTTTAAGAAACTTAGTTTGTAATTTATTATATTTTTATTAAAATTAAAATATCTCAAATATTCTTTTATTAATTTGTTAACTTTTAAAATTCATTCGAATAATAATTTTCATTATCATAACTTCATTGTCTTAAATAAAAATAATAATTTTATGTACTTTTTATATCAACATAAAATATAAATGTGTTTTATGTGAATACAACACCTAATTGCAAAATTAAGCTCTGCAGTTAAATACTGCTCTCATAATATTTTAATATTTGTTGCTTGTACAGACCAATAATAGCGGAATATTATTATTTTTTTATCATTCTAAGAATTCTTTAAATTTTTTTAACTTGGTTTTTTGTATTTTATGAAAGTATTGAAAAAGACTTTGTAGTCACATTGAATCACATCGTACAGTTAAAAAGAAGTACAGCAAATAAATCGCGATCTGTATTTCTTGGTACTTATAAAATAAATGAATTTTCAAACACATTTAAAAACGCTTTCTATTAAAAGAAAGGGAACATATCAAGTATAAAGTTTTCGTATAGAAAACCTCATAAATTTAGACAGATCAATTTATGAATACAAATACAATATTCACTCTACCATAGGTAGGGAACCAATTGAGTTGCTCTTTGGAAGAAGGGTTAGCACTAGTCCAGAACAGTATGAAAATGCAAGAAAAGAAAATAAAGAAAAATTAATAAAAACACAGCAGAAATTTTTAAAATTCTATAACAAATAGAGGAAACCATTTCTTATGTCAAGATTAATAAAATTTATCAGCTCTGCAAATACTTAACTATACGAACTCCTGTATGATAACAATAGGTAATGGATAGGGAAAAAATCAGGAAGGCACATTTAATTTTATTCACCCAATTAATCTTGAATCTTATTATGACTTTCTACAAAAGACGAAAATATATGTAGACGATCATACATCTATGACAAATCCCTTATGCGTTCCAATGTACTACTAATTGAATCAAACAATCGACTTATTGGATACACAAAAAAACATCTCACCTAAGAGAAAAATTAGACCAATTGACACTCTCGGAAAGATTTGGAAACTAATTGCTGGATCACCAGATCAAGACGATGCAGAAATTATTTATAGCACTTCTGATGATTTATCTGATAATGATAATCAACAGGTAGTTATGAATAAAAATTTTGCAAATCGGTAAAATAATACTCGTATCACTGAGTTAATAAAAGAATTTTCAAATGCATTAAAAAGAGATATGCACTAATAAATAAAAATATTGAAATACTAAGGAATCAAATAAGACTAGCAAAGGAAGCAATCATGAATGTAAAATACGAAAACTAATGTAATTACTTCATTTGAATTGAGCAAAAAAGAAATGACAGTGACTATAAATAAATTTACAGAAGAACATGCCATTTAATAAAATTGAAGAGGCATTAGAGCTATCAAATATCAACATACTAAGTACTGATACAAACCTTTTATATATAATTAAAATACGTTTAACAAATTATATCTTATATAATAACTAGCTTAAGCCAGTGTGCTTTGCTACTCTCTCCCATAATGTCTAAAAAAAATAATTCTCGTAAACTTTTTCCATAATCAATAAAAATTTTGGAAATTGGTCTACAAATGACAAATTTATTTGATAATAGATTTTTGTGGCGAGCACTTTTCCCTCTCCCAAATTTCTATTGGTGGACCCATTCCAAAGTAAAAAATAATTTTGAAAAGTGATCCACAAACAAAGTAATGTGATAATCAGGGAAACCACAAATATGCAATTGCATGTTTTTTCTTTTCTGATATATCAATACGGAATTAAGATATTTATCCGTTTCAGAACTTTTAATGAATTCTGGCATCGATTTGTTAGTGCATATTTTTGCATATTTTACCCTTTAAAGCATGGTTTTGCATACTTCAGTCTAACGCGCATATTTTGAGCATTTTTTGAATTTTTAGAGCATATTTGGCGTTTTTAGGGCATATTTTGGTACTTTTAAAAAAATTTTTGTAATATTTAATAAAAATTTTTTTTGGTAAAATTTTCTACTTTTTTCCGTCAAAATTTTATTTTTTAGTGAATGAAACAGTAGTATGGGGAAGCAATATTTTGCTACCATTATGAAGTTAGGCTTTAAAAAAGAGCATTGTGCATGTTTTGGCTTCCGAATCGATTTCACACGTTTTCTTGTGAGTTCTGATGTTAAAACACATGCTACACGTGTTTAAGTTGAAATTTAGACTATACTAATTATTAGTATGTGTTCTGACAACCAAATTTAGAACAAAAGAAATAAAATTTTTTTAATTTTCACTCACTTGTAAGCAGTCTTGTGAAAGAAAAACGAAACAAAAAAATTAAAAAAATTTAAATCTTAAATATCCAATTTTTTTCGGCTAAATTTTAATGCTGGAACAAATACTATTGATTTGCATATTTCAAATTTCAACTTAAACAGGTTTTAACATCCTCACTGGACGCTAATTTCAATAAAAACTTGGTTTGGTAATTGTGGCGCACGCTGTTCCAATTACATCAGTTGAGGTTGAAAAAGAAAATTTTCAATGTATAAAAGTTTATTTAGATGTGACCGGCTGCACTTTTTTATTTAAAAAGCTAAGTGAAGAGTTTTTGTTTATTAAAATAACAATTATAAAAAAACCTTATATTATTCTTCAAAATACAGTTCATGATCGCTTTTGAAGTAAAGTTAAATTTTCGCTCTTAGTTTTTTTTTTGTTTCCTTTTTCTGTTTATTTTATTTTTGTCTTGTTTTGAAAATTTTGTTGAATTGCTGAATTAAAATTAGTTTTTCATTTCCAAATAATAATTTTATGTTATTTTTAAGAGCATGTTTTTTGAATTTTTAGTGCATATTTCGAAGTTTTTAGTGCATATTGAATGCGCATAAAACACTTTTTTTGGAGCATATTTCTGGTTTCCCTGGTGATAATCCATTTTTTTGCGGGCACATTTCGCCACCCCCATTTAAAAAAAGTTGATTGGACCTCTTCCATATGCAAAAAGCATTTTGCAAATTGTTTGTCAACTTACGAAGTTATTTGATAATTGATGTGATATTTGATATTTGATGTGAGCATCAACATTTTTGTTTTTTAATTTTTTTTATTCCTATTGCACGTAGGAAAACATGAAAACATTAAACAAATGTTGTATACAAAATGTTTAAAAAAAATTTAAAAAAATGTATACAAATTTCTCAAACAATTTCAAGTTATTGTCTATATCTCAGGAACTAATAAGAGCTCACTCAAATTTTTTGACACAAAATGTAGAAGAGACTATCAGGATTAACATATATTTTTTTAGAATTTTAAAAATTTAATTTTTTGAGATATAGTTCTTCAAACTTTAAATCATGTGACAGTGATCTTTGATCTTTCAGAAAAAAATTTTAACAATATGATATGATATGAGCTATAGTGGCAGATCACTTATAAACATGTGTTTTTAATGAATTCCCTACTTTTCGAAGCAGCATATTTCGGGAACCATAAAAGCTATATACCAAAAATTTTCGAATTTATATTATTTTAGTACTATACAACATTCGTGCAAATTTTTGTAAATTCTAAAAGGGTAAAATAAAAAAATTGCGTTTTTTTTTCTTTGATATAAAATGGAATTACCCTAAAAAAAAATAATTATGATTAAGAACGCGGATAAGAAAAAGAATAAGAAATACTCTTTATTCGTAACTTATATAAATGCTAATCATTAACTTAAAAAATTGTAATTCATTCATTCATTCATTAAAATTGTATTTCATTTGTGTTCCACATTATATTACTATCCACATCTGAAAAACTATTGAGAACAAAGTTTCAAAGTAAGTTGAGAACAAATGAATTTCTCATTTTCAAAATAATTTCCCTTTTTGTTGAAAATGCTATGTTTTTCAAGTTATTTTCAAATCATTTTTAAACGTTCGTCGTTTGAGAAAATGTTTGTTTTCCAATCATTATCAATTTGAAATTAAGCTTGCGAGTTTGTTGGGAATAGAAATATGGATTACAAACAACACTATGGCTATTACCTTTCTATCCACAATAAGTTTAGCACTTCTGGTTACTAATAAGACAAAGAAAAAGCCCACCAACAGAGCAACACGGAGAGGTATCACTGAAAAGATATGATGAAGTTGCATCCTGAGAAAAGTTTTTGGAAAACAAATTTAATTATACCCTTTACCAAAAATGGAAAAGGTTTGTCATTCCGTGTGTAATTTCCACAATATCAATATGCCACCCATAAAGTATATACATTTAGGGTCCTTATGAATTGGGAAGACGAATAAGCGCCGTCCGTCCATACCTCCGTCCGTCTGATATACGTGAAATCGGTTTTCCGAAGCTCCCAGAAGAACTAGAGACTTCGGTCTTAGACGGGTGTATCAGCAGTAGTCTAACTTAGATTAGTATTAAAAATCAGCAAAATCGAGAACACGGTTTCAGAGCTGGAAAACTTATATTTTATTTTGACATATAAAACTAACTACCAAAAATTTATTTTTACTTTTTTTATTAAATAAAATTATTTTATACCTTAGTACAAATAAAACTGGTACTAAAAATAAATAAAAAATTAAAAAGTCGTTTCCAGGGTTGGAAAACTTTAACTTTTTTCTTATACAAAATAACTTACTAAAACAAATTTTTCCTTTTTTCTATCAAATAAACATATCTTATATTCTTAAAAGAAAGAGATTGGTGTATGAAATCAACAAAATCAAAAAGGATGATTCCAGGGTTGGAAAACTTACACTTTTTGTGATATATAAAAGCAACTATGTCTGACTAGTTTTGAATTTTTTTATTAAATAAATTTATTTTATACTTCAGTACGAATAAAATTGGCATTTCAAATTTAAAAAATTAAAAAGACGTTTCCAGGGTTGGAAAACTTTAACTTTTTTATTACACAAAAGTAACTTACTAAAGCAAATTTTTCCTTTTTTTCTATAAATTAAACATATCTGACATTCTTAACAGAAAGAGATTGATGTAGTAAATCAAAGAAAGTAACTAGGTATAATTAATTTTTTTATATTTTTGTTTAAATATATATATATTTTCGTTTTCGAACTTTTTTTTCTGAATATTGAAGTAACTAAATAAAACTCTTTATTTTTAATTTACTTTTTTTGTTTACTTTAAATTTCTTAGAACTACTAGATTAGTATAAGGAATACGAAAAATCTATAAGGATGATTCCAGGGTTTGAAAATTAATTATTTTGTATATAAAAGTAAACAGGTCAAATATTTTTTCTTTTTGTTTACAAATTATTTATGTTTTAGAAAAAAATCGTTTGGCCTAAAAATGATAAAAAAAAACATACCACCAGACCTGGAAAACTTAAACTTTTTGTGGCATATAAAACTAATTATTTCTTTACATATTTTAAAAAGAAATAAATTAGTACTAAAAATTAGAAAAATAAACATTATGGTTCCAGAGCTAGAAATTAAAAAAAAATTGTGGGTAAAATTCTAACCAAAAACTAATTTTTTTCAATTGAAAATATTTCATGTTTTATAAAGATTTTACTCTAGATTTTTTATATCTGTTAAATTTTTATTTAAGTATAAACGAAGGTTTGTGTCATGTTGCATATTATACTCTCAGCAAAGTTATCAGGCCTGTCACAGAAATACATTTTGATCGAATTTCGTTTTAATCCGAAAAAAGCTTCTTCAGAAAACGAAAATCGATAAGTTTTCTCGAATTGAAATCACTTTTAATTTTGTGGTCGAATTAGTAGTTTTTGTACCTGTTAGTACAAAAACAAGTGCATAACATTTTTATTTGTTCAAAGAAACCCCTTTTTAAGCTTTCAATTACAATTTATTGATAATTTTATGTTATTTTTAATTATTTGTAAAAATTTTTTTAAAATATTAAAAATTTTAAAAATAAATATGTATAGAAACAAGGAAACTACAGCAACTACATTTTTGTAAGGTGTAATTAAATAAGGCTCTAAACCATAGCCAGAATCACCTATTAGCCAAGAATTCTTGTTACCGTTTAAATAGTTGTCAAGAAGTATGTTCCTTGGCCTGCTCATGTGCCAAATAAATGAGTCATGGCATGACCCGGGCCTGCAACCGTCTACAGCGCGCACTTGCATTTTATAATCACATATCTGAAATAAAGGAAATAGATTGCTTTTAATATTAAGAACAAAATAAAAATTTCAAGTAATTTCTTACAATCATTGCATTAATGCTAAATGTCCCCTTTCTGTTTAAGTAGAGAGATTCATCTTCAGATGGTTTACAGAGCTTGATGTGCGTACCATCAACACAACCTATAACACCCGGTATCTGGAATTTCTGAAAAAAATTAATTTTGGACTTTTCAATATCGTCTTCCGTCATCTGCAGCTTTATCCAGCGTGGGCATAAAATATTCTCCGCTGCAGTTATTACCCTCCACATCAAGGTTGATACCGTGCTTCTCCCCAAATTAATATCATTATCTTTAGCTGCAAACAATGTATGTATTTATATTACTTACTTGTTACCGTTGTACACAGTACTTACCTATAACACCTTGAAATGAGCCTGTGCCTAAAAACCGCAATGCGGTTGCCAGTTGTATAATTGATGGAATTGAAGAACTTTTGAGGTAAGGACTCAATTTTTGTAAAACCATTACGAATGCTTCTTTGTTTAAACGATAATAACTGATAAAACTTAAAATACAGAATTACACTTAATTACTTGGTTGCAACAAATTGAGAATACTTACACTGTGTCATTATTAGAAAGTGGATCTGAGGCATCTCTTAAGCTTCTTCGACGTAACTTTTCAACGGAATGTTGACGGTTTTGTGTATTCAATACCAGAATAATTGAAACTCCCACCATTTTATTATTTTAATTTTTTGTAACTTTTATATAAATTGTTATTTCTTTACTTTATTTTGTTTTCTTCTTTAATAAACATATGTTTTTGCTTTGGTTTACACAATGTAGCCACGTTTCACGCACAATATTGCCACATGTAACTGAAAAATAACAAATCTAAAATTTGTCGGAATAGAATAAATCGAGCAAAGTCTGAAGAAGGTAAAAACAACTTGATCGAAATGAAAACTCGGAATCAAAACCATTCCGAATAATTTCTGTGACAGGCCTGTATGTTTCAAATCGATGGTTTTTCCATGACAGCTTCCTTTGTGCTAAACAAAGTTGATAAAATTCTTTAGGAATAAACGTTTACATAATACCGCGATGTATAGCTTTTGCAATGGGATGTTTAAATTGAGACACTTAACAATTTTGCAACATCAAAGATTATTAAACAAAACAAGTTAGTTTTATAGGGTTATTAAATAGTAGCACGGTTTAAGAACATCTCGAGTGCCAGTGAAGAAGCGCCGATTTTTTTGTATTGTATGACGTGATGTCGTTTTTGACATGTAAAATATTTCTTAAATATAGAAAAAAATATTTAATCAAAAAATACCGAGAGGTCACTTACTAAAACTTGAACTAGAGCAAAAAAATTATAAATTTTTTCACAAAACAAATATGTAGGTATATGATTATGTATGTGTCCCTATACTACATATATGCACATTGGTAAAGGGTATATAAGATTCAGCACAGCCGAGTATAGTACTCTTACTTGTTTTTTTTGCGAATTTTTTGCGTCAGTTTTTTGGGCAATTTCTTTTAATTCGGGCAATTTAAATTTTTTTTTACAAGAATGTCTTTAGATCGCATGTTCATCCATAATATGTTCTTTTCATTTATATAAAAATGAATGAATAGTATAAAACTGGGAAAAATTGCGGTTTTTATGTGTCTTTAACCAAGTTTTCAATCTTAATTTTTTTTTAAACAAGAGCTAACCTAAAAAATGATTAGCACCATTGGGTTCAGCATCTCGAATTAGGTTAACCCACCAGGCTTGTTACAGTTTTGAACAAGCACAGTGTTATGTTTGACACGCGAATTGGTGTCAAATGCAAAATTATACTTAACTGTTGTCTGAACTATTTACTTGGAAGCTACACGTTAAAGTTTTGCTTCAAATTTTGTTTCAAAGTTCAATGCATTCACACTTTTTTACTACCACACTCATACATTTGGGAATTAAATACCAGGTGAACTTCAATTTTTCTTTCAGCACTTTCATTTGCAATTTTCTTTTAATTTAACAGCTGTTTTAAAATAATTTTTGTGTATGTAAAAAATTTAAAACAGAAGTAATTTTCTTTTCTGAAATAAAATATGTATAAAAAAATTTTTGATTGTTTCCCCGACGACGGCATTTGAACATAAAATTGGAAACCAAATTGCTTGCCGCCTACATCAGAACTTCAATTTTAGCAAATTTTGACAAACCATATGTGTGAAAAAATTAAAAAAAGTTTATTGAACGCCGCAAGGTTATCTGCAATTTCGTTAACATTGTTAAGCAACAAGAATTAAATGCTGATTTAGCAACAAGTGCATTTTTGAAAGGTTATATATCAACATTATTTTTAAGTATGAATATTCTTAAATTGATTTGAATAAATGAACAACGCTTTAAGCCACGAACGGTTTTTGTTGAGTTTATATATTTTATTAAAATTGTTTTAGTATTTTGACAACTATAAGCGTTTAAAGTTGCTAGTACTCCATACAAACATAGTACACACGCATTCATTACCTTACCCACTTTGCCTGATACTCGATAAAAACGAATGCTCACTAAACCCAAAGAAAATTCGAATGATCGCTAAGACTTGGAGCTTCCAACTTCTCTCGATAGATTATCGAATGTGTGACGGTAGTCGAGTAGATGTGTGCTAGACTGTTAGTCTACAGCAAGGTTGGAAACCGAAACAAATAACGGTATCGGTATTGATACCGGTACAACTATTTTTTAAATTTCGGTATAGGTAACGGTATCGGTATTTTTTTATTTCGGTATCGGTATTACCGGTACATACCGTTACCGAGTTTATAATACCGTTATACCGATATTACTGCTAGCAAAAAATTTTTTTTTTATTAAATTACTTCGAAAAGGGAGTATTTTTACATTAACATATAAAAACATTTAAACTTATATGTTTCTATATACGTTTTTATACTTTTATTAAAAAATAATTTATTAAAAAGTAAAATAAGCAAACTGCAGTGGAACCTTGCACATATGTATATAGTATACATTTTGGTTAGTTTAAAAAAATGATAAAAATAAATACATTACATTGTATGTATATTATATATGAAATACATGTAGAATTGTATATTCGTATTCGAATTCTCGAATATTCGGTCGTTTTTAGATATTCGTATTCGTACTCGCCAAATTCAGACGAAAAGAATATATAAATATTTCAATTCAAACAATAAACGATATTCTTGTAGCCAAATTAAAAACAAACAAAACGAATTTCTTGTACAATTAATGTTAAAAAAGTTGAGGAAAGTAATTTTCTTCACTTCAAAAGATTTTAATCAGAAATAATTTCTAAGTCGGGCTTAAGTTCAGTAATTTCAATTCTTATTGAACGAAATATTTTTTTATTAATTAATGTGAGTTTCTAAAGAAGAAAAGAAAAAAATATTTCCAAAAATCTAACCTGCGCTTGGCGAAAAGTAAGAAGAATATTGCAAAAATACTGAAAGGTCCAATTTTTAGGATTTTTTTTTTGGAATTGCCGAGAACTCAAAAGCAAATTCTATTTGTTATTACTTTCTGTGTATTGATTGCATTATTTTCTACCTAGGAGAGACTTTTCATCCGAAAATATTGATTGGCAAAATATTTCTATAATACCGAAATAATTAACCTACTTTTTTATTCAAAAAAACGGCGGAAATAAACTTTTTTTCAAAATTTTAATGTTACGAATTTTGTCCCCTTATTCATAATGAGTTTCATTTCCTAAATCTAACAAGATTGACTTCTCCATTAGCAAAACAGTGGACCCAGGTTGGTAAAAAAGCCAAAATTTTAATATTTTTTCTCGAACATTTTCTTAATTGTAAACGAAAACCCAGAAATGTAGCAGACTTGTTTTACCTCTTGGATAGAAAAAAAATCCACTTGCAAAAAATATTTTTTATCTGATCATTAATATGTATGTTGGCATCGATTTTAATTTTTCATTACTTCTGACTTGAGCTCTATATCACATTGTAAAAAATTTCATATCTATCGGACAGCTAGTTTAGAAACTGCAGAATTATTTAAACTTTTTTTTACAAAATCCCCACTGTGTATCGGGTACTTTAGGCCCCACTAGGCAGCAGAAGGTACGTCGGATCGAGCTAAAAAATTAAGACCGCATTAATGGCTGCAAACATCATATTTTAGACAGCGCACATATGTGCCCTTAATTACGAAATGGTCTAAGTCATACTTTTCTGGGTATTTAGCAGATTACATTTGAACAAATTAAAAAGTATTTTATATTATGCAGCATTTTAATTTAGAGTTGTACTAGTCTCGATTTATATAAATTTATTTAAAATTTTTTATATATTTATTGAAGTTTTTCAAAGATTTATTTGATATTTCGAAGCAAAAATGCACATGACTTAGACCAGAGCTATTCAACCTTTTTGGTTCGCGTACCACAAAACTCACAACCAACAATTCGCTTATCACCAAAAAAATTTTATGTGTATAAACAAGTATGGGCTGAATAAATAACCAAACAATTTTAAAATATTTAATCCATTTCATTTATTAATAATAAAAAACAACAAATATAAGATTTGGCTCCAAATTCAATGTTGTTCCGTATTTATTTTTGATTGCCACCATTGCACAGTGGCCAATTTGGCTTCGCTAGCGGCATTTTATTCAAAGTAAAGAAGATATCTTCAAAAACTTTTTTTTCTTAATTCAGAAAAAAATGAAACAATTTTTGGAAAAAAAAATTCAATTTTTTTTTATTTTTAATTTTTTTTAATTTTAAATTTTTTATTTTTAATTTTTTTTTTTTAATTTTAAATTTTTTATTTTTAATTTTTTATTTTGTTTTTAATTCAATAAACATATGTTGGCACAATATTTAATATTTGGCTTTTAATATTTTCAATTTCCCTGCGACTCAGGTCCGCCGTTTCCTTCTCCCAAAGTATTTTCATTGGTCGACAGTATCGTGTAAAAGAAGGTCGATTGTTTTTCCATAAAACTGTCGGTCCGTTCTGCACTTGCAGTGGTACAATACAAATTGAAAATAAATATTGGTCTCCCATGTTTCCTTCGCAGTCGTTAAATTTTTGCCTATATATGGAATGGCCGCTGCTGCCATCACAACCCGATTTGTAGACAGCAGTTAAATGGGTGTTATTATTACTTGTACATGGGATTTCAAAACTTTCAGGGTGTGCTTCCATGATCCTATTTATTGTATGGTCCACAAGACTTTGTAGTGGCACTTCAGCATAATAATCAGTGACTGTTATGTCATTAACATAGCACTTTTTTTGGCGAAGCGTAATTTTTCGTAGCATGGATATATATCCGCGTTTTGGTTTCTTGCTGATTTCTTGTTCAAGTTCCAAGTGTATCTGGTATGTCCAAGATGTACAAATAGCGCAAGCGCTTTATCGTCCGAAAATTTTGATGGAAAATATAAACAAACCAAAGCCCCGGTTTGTTTATATTTTTTATTACCTTTCCGCTAAAATCCTCATCGCCTTTTACCATTTCTACAACTTTGGAAGTACTGCGCTTTCCAGCTTTATATAAACTGCAGCTTGCAGCTACTAACAATCCTTCACATGACACTTCCTCTGTAAGCCCTGACATCTTATTGACTTGCGTTTTTCTGCAGCACTCGGAAAGATCTTTTTCCGGTCGTCCAATATTTTCATTTGCTTTTTTTCCCAATAATACCAATGATGTATCTAGCCATTCTTGGTTAATTTTTTCGAAAAACATCTTACTTCTGCCACAGGCCTTCCACTTTTGGATACGTCTACTAGCAAAATTTTGCAGTTTCCTTCCAATTTCGCACTGCTCCTTCTGAGTATAGGTAATTTTGCTCAAAACGGTACCAAGAACATAATTTTCCACGGCGAGAAACTTCTTGGTGGGGATCGCTTCTTCATGCCATATTAAAAAAAGGGTGCGTTTTGTCACTGACATTTTGCCTAAAAAGTACAATAAATTGAAGGCTCGCAGGTACTCGCAGTAAATTTTGGACATTTTGGACACACAATGGCTTACACATATAGGAAAATTTACAATTACACTGAATGCAGGTGAATTTTGTAAGTTCTACTCCACGAAAGACAGGTGTACGTTACAATGGGCAAGTTGTTAATATACTTTAACACGATTACGTTTTATAAATAACATAAGTATACACAGATCACAACCACAGATTTTTTATATAATACATACCTTGGCGTTAGTATATAACAAAACTTTTAATGAAAATAATAAAATTTGCAAGTTTAACACGAATAGCAAAACGATGATGTTATCGATTAATGCCGCTAGCGAAGCCAAATTGGCTACTGTGCATTGTTGAAAACCCTGCTTCACATAAATATGTGGAGGCGAAGATTTGGCGTAACACCTAGGAACGTTTCGCGTACCGTAAGTGGTACGCGTATCACAAGTTGAATAGCCCTGACTTAGACCACTTTCATAATTAAGGGCGCATATATAGTAAATCAATTAAAGAAATAAATCTTTGTGTATGTACTACATATTAAAAAGCACTTTTCAAAAGTTTAAATCTCCACATTAGTTTGTGTATCTGGAACAGCCAATATACTAACTTTCTCGATTTCATATACATAACCTGTAGGTTATATATATAGATATATGTATTTTTGTTCCCAAAGGCTTTAAGCAGCTCATGAAGTTTGGTGATATTTCGCACTAGTGATGATTATTATATGATTTCAATTTACGGTTGATTAACGTGTAAAATGTTAATTGAAATAAATTTTTTAAATTTAATTTTTGGTGGGAATCGGTATACCGGTACGTACCGGTTTAGACGTAAACGGTATTCTGGATACCGGTATTTTCTAACCGAAATGGATTTCGGTATCGGTATCGATACCGGTATCTAATTTTAGCGGTATTTGAATCGGTATCGGTATTTTTACGATACCGTTTGCCAACCTTGGTCTACAGGTACCAAGTTCGATGCATGACAGCACTATAAGTTAAAAAATAAAATAAGAACAAATACCTATACATGTGCAACAATTTGTCAGGATAGCATAGTGGATGTGTATTAGTCTATTAGAATAGAGGTATCATGTTCAAATTATGCACCGCAAATTAAAGTACATATTAAAAAAAATAAGTAAGTTGAAATAAATAAATAAATAAGTAAAAAAATAAAATTACATTTTTAATATTTCTTCTGCCTTTTTGGGATGTCGAAGTTAGTTCAATATTCTTTCACTTTTGATATTGCTAGCGAAACTACGAGGTCGATTGTTCTTTGGGACAAAATTGAGCTACTGGTGAAATTTTTTCGATTAACTTTTGAGTGTCACTCTTGATAGTTTTACACGATAAATATTCGAGATATATTCGAAATTGATATCAGTAAGGAAAGTCTTGGTCAACTTGGAAGAAACATAGCATGCGTGTGTATGTGCGTTTGCAGTATCCCTGCAGTCAGACTGGGGCCAAGTGTCTTTATGTCAACACTAGAATTCTAGTAGTAGTTACATTGTCTACCTTTTCTCTTCTATTCGTCAATATAAAAGAAAGAGAGAAAACAGATGTGGTATATTTTTCAACTACTTGTCAATATACATACATAAATTTGTATGTAATTAAGGTATAGAAATGTACGTCCCGGTTCACACGTTTCAACTTTTGCTGCTCCACTCGTAATTCAGCTGTAAGAACGACGGAGACGGAAATACACTTATTTTTTCTTACAGCTGAACTACGAGCGGAGCAACAAAAGTTGAAACGTGTGAACCGAGACTACCAGTAAATTTCTAGTTAGTATCTATCTATGCTGCCTTAAGAACTACGTAGTCAATACATAGTCTTTTGTTTTAGTGTTACTAGTAGATTTTCAATGACAAGCACATGCTAAATGTTTATAGCAGAAATTATTGTATGGGGAATAATTGTAACGAGTATTTCACTCATACATATTTTCTTTTATAAATTAATACAATTCAGTTGTAGCTTATATTACATACATACGAATATAATAGATAAGAATAAAAATAAACAACAACAACAACAACACACCTCAAGTATACTTGTGTATTTGTTTAAATATACAAACACACAACAACACACAAACACATGTAATACTGCAGATTGCAAAACGAGCAACGAGCAAACCATACAAAACATATGCAAGACAAGCATAGAACTCTCATTTAGTATAAAATATTATTTCCATAAGTATACCAAGTTTGGATACACTCGGCGGTTGAAACAAGACGAGAATTTGCCTTTTGTGTGTCGTGAGCAGCGTTGTCAACTCGGTGCTTTTCGCACCGTTTCTAGTGCTTTTTGAAATTTTCGACTCGAGAAATTTTGAAGTTGCTAGTAGTGCTTTTCGTTTCGTGGCGGTGGCACTAGACCCAAAATTCAAAAATAAATTTCCATATCTATGTTTTTTTCGAGGAAGGCTATCGTTCAAAAAGCAGAACATTTCAAAAAATTGGAATAAGGTTGTACAATGCTTGGTTGCGGAAATCCCCTCAAACTTTAACATTTTAAGCATAATTAATGTAAAGAAGACATTTAGCAAGTAGGTACCCAAATATAGTTTAATAGCACCATTTTGTCTACTTACTATAACAATGGATGGAGAATGGAGAAACTTTGAGTCCAATGTCGAGTTTTGAGCAGAAGTAAAATCTAAAAAGTTTATGTCAAGTTAATGGATATAAACTCGTTTGAGGCATTATAAAAAACTGCATTTCCATCAATCTTTTGTCACTTCAATGTTTAAGCGCCCAGAAGTAGATTTTTTACCTCTACGCCTTTATATAAATCTAACAAACGTAACAATATATCCTTACACTTTGTTATAACTTCGCTTCATAATAAAAAAGGTCTGAAACGAGAAAATTGAATTGTGAATATACTCTTTTATATACTAAGGGGAAAAACGTGCTAAAATCAAGATTTTACGCTCAAAACTCAAATTATTTTAATATTTATAGTCTGTTAAATGCGAAAATTCTTGATTCAAGAATAAAATGTTGATTTTTTTAAAATCAAATTCAAGATTTTTTTCTTAATAAAAATCTTAAATTAAGATCATATTCTTAACAATTTAAGGATATAATCTTAATATTAATATTACGTTATTGATTTTAAGACTGCGCTATTAAAGTTTAAGACTACGTTTTTTATTTTAAGAATACATTCTATAAATTAAGAATTTATGTTAAATTTGAGAACGTCAATCTTACTGACCAAATTTCAAGATTGAAATATTAAGATCTCTGCAATCTAAATTGAAGAATTTTTTCTTAAATTTAGATCATATTATTCTCTTAGGCCCAAATTCTCAGTCATTAAGTTAGCTAATAGCAATAGTTTAACCAATAATATTTGATCCACAGCTTTTGGTTTAACATTAGTTAAACCGCCAAACGTCATTGGGTAAGAAATAGGTTTATACAACAGCTGCTTCGTTGTAAACTTTATCAGTATTGATGTTTTGTGAACAACATAATATCCTGTGCTGAACAATTTTGGATACATTTCATACATACATATGTATGTACGTTGTAAAGCATCTTCTTTGTGTTTAGCTGTAATACATTGTTTTTTTTATTTTCTATTATGTTTTGGTTTTCCCGAACCAATTTCTGCAATAAGTTAATATCTTTCACGATAAACTTAGATGAGCGAGCACTTATTTTTATCAATTTTTAAGCAAGAATATAATAAATGTAATCAAAAAGTATTAGTTAAACAACATTTATCATTTTATTTTACTAAAAATTAATTAGAATTAAAACGTGTATCGGATACCTAAAATTTGAAGTTTTAGGTATAAAATGCAAAGTCAAGCGATCCCTATATATCTTATATACATATTTATGTACAATTTATTTAATATAATAAAATAATTATATTTAGTGCTTTTTTACTTAAATTACGCGTTTTTTTCATAGTTTCAGTGCTTTTTGAAATTTAAAAGTTGACAACACTGGTCGTGAGAGTGTGATTGAGGGTGTATAAAGTGTGTCGTGGGTACATTGTTTACCACCTTGCACAGCGACTTCGGTTGACTGTTTCAGTCACAGCGACTTCGGTTGACTGTTTTCCACAGCGACTTCGGTTGACTGTTTTCCACAGCGGCTTCGGCTGACTGTTTTCCACAGCGACTTCGGTTGGCTGTTTTCCACAGCGGCTTCGGTTGACTGTTTCGCCACAGCGGCTTCGGCTGACTGATTTCCACAGCGGCTTCGGCTGACTGTTTTCCGCAGCAACTTCGGTTGACTGTTTTCCACAGCGGCTTCGGCTGACTGTTTTGCCACAGCAACTTCGGTTGACTGTTTCAGTCACAGCGACTTTGGTTGGCTGTTTTCCACAGCGGCTTCGGCTGACTGTTTCGCCACAGCGGCTTCGGCTGACTGTTTTCCACAGCGGCTTCGGCTGACTGTTTCGTCACAGCAACTCCGATTGACTGTTTTCCACAGCGGCTTCGGCTGACTGTTTCGCCACAGCGGCTTCAGCTGACTGTTTTCCACAGCGGCTTCGGCTGACTGTTTCGTCACAGCAACTTCGGTTGACTATTTTCCACAGCGGCTTCGGCTGACTGTTTTCCACAGCAGCTTCGTCTGACTGTTTCGTCACAGCAACTTCGGTTGACTGTTTTCCACAGCGTCTTCGGCTGACTGTTTACTTAACATAAGATTATATATGTAGATTTAAGCATAGTAATATACTAATATTGTACTTGTTTTAATTATTAGTTATAAGAAAGATTGTACAATTAGTTATGAAAGTAGAATAACGCCGATCATCCGACGCATCCCGAGTGTTCCCGACCGATTCCCGACATCATCGTAGTTGCCAGCAATAACTTCGGTATACCGTAACCGTAATCATAACCGATTGCTGCCACTACCTGACGAGGTAATTATAAGGCTAACCACGAGTGCCACCGACCGACTTCCGACATCATCGTAGGTGCCAGCAATACCCCGAAATACCGTAACCGTAATTACAACCGCTTGCTGCCTCTACCCTGACGAAGATAGCTATAAAAGACAAATACTATTCACGATTATCACCAATTGAATCTTATCTTCATTTTAGCTATTGTTATATTATATTCTAATTTTTCATTTCTAATGTTTTTATTTTTTTATTTTAACAAACACAACCCGCAAAGCGATTAGCTTGTCTGCAACTATTAAAATTGTAAATAAAGATAAAAGTATATTTTAACCCCTAGGAAGGGTAAATAAATAGTGTAATTACTTAAGGTTTGTGGATCCGTAAGTAAATCCTGGACACTGCTAAGCTACCCAAGTCGACGACAAAACCACGTTACATAATTAGAGAGTAGTACTGGTGACAAAGTGTAAAGCGGCTCAGAAAATTTTAACCATCGATATTTTCTTCAGGGATTTTCTCGTAGTTTTGCAATTTGTTTTTCTTATTTGTGGTATGTACATATCTATGTATACTTCCCCCAGGGGGGTCTATTTTGACTACGGTTGTGGCAAGCCCGGTGCCCCAGCTGGGGTGATGTGGCTTTTTCCATTAACGTATCTTTGGTACCCGATCTCTAAAATAACAGAGCAAAGGATGTGCACATATTTATAAAAAAGGAAGGCAGGTCCTGTTGCAAGATACGCAGGCAAATACTTAACAAAACTCGAGTCACATCCTAATCCGCTTGCCCGTAATATTTTGAACATTACTGGACACATCCGCCTAAAAAAGAGGGACACAAGGGCTATTTTACTCAACACTCTAGATGGGAATGCCTGAAAATACATTAAATTTTCCTTTTTGATTATCACTACTTTGTATTATTTAAACTATCACTAAGTTTTGGCCGACACTGGTCGGGCTAAATAATTATATTTTAGCTTTAAGATTTGAAGATACAATAAATAAATATATGTATTAAAAAAAATATAAAAAAAAAGTCCTGTTGATGTCAGTTAGGTGCAGCGTCACCTAGAGCTGCCCCTGAGTTCAAAAGACGATAGAGGTGAAGCCCTTGTGGTGGAACTTCGAGGTCTGACCAGAGGCTACTTCTGGTTCCACGGGTGCCGGTGGCCCGACAGCCGAGCTGCTTTGAAGTTATTGAGTGCATGTAGTGGTCGTCAGTGTTCTTTGCTAAAATGCCGAGTTCGTCCTACCCCACGGGGTTTAAGGGATGATTTTGGTATGTGTGGAGTAGGCACTGGATATTTGGCGACACAGGCATGCGTTCATTTCGGATGAGTGGTTGAGCTGTGCCGGCAATGGTTGAGGAATTCTCTTGGGGACCTCGCTATGGTGTATACACAACACTATAGCGTGGAAGCCGGAGAATTAACGTGGTGGCTGTGGTTGCTACCAAAATCGCTGGGAGAATAGTCTTGGCTTCCCAGTGTTAAATCAATGCTAGTGATTGGCGTGACGCGGTCAGCCAGACACTATTCTAGGTGCTGTTGCCATTCAACAGAAGCTGCTATGGGCACGGACATAGCAGCAGCTATGACTTCGACATAGCAGCAGAGTTTAGATAGCTCAAAGTAGTAGTAAGCAAGGTACTTGAATATAGTACAGTGATAACTATATACAAAGATTGCAACCTGTGTGCCTTTGAGAAGTGGGCATAGGTTCATTCTAAAAAGGGTACATGGAGGCGATGGTCTGGTGTCTAACCTAGCACCCGGTGCATTGGCACTCGTGAGATTAGGCCGTCAAGGCAGTTCTCACGGAAAGCTATTGCACATCTGTATGTATGTATACTATGTGACTGTGTTTTAATAAATTTTTTATGACGTTTAGTCCAGGTTCACACGTTTCAACTTTTGTTACTCAACTCATAATTCAGCTGTAAGAAATACGGAGACGGATATACAAATATCGCATATTTTCTTACAGCTGAGCAGCAAAAGTTGAAACGTGTGAATCGGGACTTAGATAATTTTTTTTTTGTGTCTAAATAAAATTATTTACAATTAGAAATAATTTTTAGTCAGGCTTAAGTTCAGCAATTTTAATTCTTATTGAATAAAATATTTTTATTAATTAATGTGAGTTTCTAAAGAAGAAAAGAAAAATTAAACTTAGACTTTAAGCTGGGGAAAATACCGATACTTTTCTGTGCAGCCACGCACTTCATCAGCACCCTAGTCTATCTACTTGGGTAGAGATTCTTTTTAACATGAGCTTTTTAACTTAAATTTACAATGGAACGGAATATGAGAAACGATTGTAGTGTATACAATTGATTTACCTTTGATAAACACATTTATAAGTATCACTATTAATTTTCTGTTTTTTCATTTTTCTATTTAGGTTAGCAGGAAATTATATTACTCTACCCAAGTATGTTTAGCTATTCTTGCTTATCTTTTACGATCATCATATTAATTATTTTTACTTCTTCGATGTACCATCAATACATGCATGTAAGTATTATTGTAGTGGTCTTATGTTACTTTGTTGTTGCATTTTACAGTTTTATTTTGGCTTTCCAACATTCTGAAGCTGTGATATCCAAGCGAACAGTGATTGCCAAGTGAACATATTTCTTTCCACGTGCCCACGATGAATTAAGTGAGACATTTGCAGATTTTTAATTGAACTTTAGTGATTTTTAATCAGAAATAATTTTTAGTCAGGCTTAAGTTCAGTAATTTCAATTCTTATTGAATGAAATATTTTATTAATTAATGTGAGTTTCTAAAGAAGAGAAGAAAAATTAAACTTAGACTTTAAGCAGGGGGAAATACCGATACATTTCTGTGCAGCCACGCACTTCATCAGCACCCTAGTCTATCTATTTGGGTAGAGATCTAGGCGCACGGTAGTGTGCCAGGCCAAGTTCCGGCCAATGCACGCAATGTGCATATTCGAGCTGCTTTTACCCCCTTAATAACTTTGTTCCCCGCAATCGTTAATTATTTAAACCATAATTAGAATAAATTCATGTAACCTCATATGCGAAGTTTGAAAGTTTTACAATTAAAGGTTCCGGAGAAATGGATGTGGCAATAGTGCATATTTTAAGACATTCTCACTGACCACTAGGGTTGGGCTCAGAAAGAACGAACTAGTTCAATTGAACTATTCCCATAAGTGAACGATGTGAACTAGTTCAGACTAGTTGTTCCTTTTTGGTCTTTGTTGTTATTTTAGTCTTTCTTGTTCTTTTGGTCTTTATTATTCTCTTGGTACTTTTTGATATCTTGGTATTGTTCGTTTTTTGTTCGTTCGTTAATTTTTGGTCTTTATTTTGTTTTGTTTATCTTATTCCCTGTTCCTGACCAATGCACATGCAAAAGATTTCAAGTAAAATATTATAGTTTCTCGTTTGCATACTGTTAAAAAAAAAACAAATGTAGTGTGCCTATTAAATTTTTAGCACAATAATCAACACAAACAAAAGAAAATGTATACTTAGTGAAATATACAAGTGAGTTTTTCAAAATTAATAGAAATAATTTGTAGTATTGAACTAAAAAACAGATTGTGAAAAAGAATATTAGAATTAAAAAAGTGATTATAATTTGTTTTAAACTGAAAACGGATTTCATTTTAAAAATTTCAAAAATATTAATTTTTACCTTTTACTTACTAAAAGCATACAACAAATAAGACTACAAAGCACAAATGAAAATACGTCTAAGCAAAGAAAATTTTTACTCAATTAAAAGAAATAATTGTTGTGTCAAATATAAATCAGTATTAAAAAAGTGATTAAAATTAGTTTTCAAATGATCAAACTTCATTCTAAGCATTTCCAATCAAAAATTATTAATTAAATAAGGTCGTTAAGAATGAAATGAAATTACTTTAGAATATTAACAAACGAATAAAACATTGAAGAGGATTCAATTTATGCATGTATGTGTAATCTCTGATCTGTTGTTCACTGCACAACTGACCGAAAACAACAACTGAACGAAAAGAACGAACTAGTTCTTTTTGTTGTTGGGATCAAAAAGAACAATCCGCAAAAGGAACAACTATGCCCAACTCTACTGACCACTGACACACTCATCAAATTGATGAAGCACTTCCGCTATAGCTATAAAGCTAAAATTTGTTACACGAGTAGTGTAGGTGCGCATGAACTAGAAAAATCTGAAAACCCGAAAATTTTAACCATAAGGCGGGGCTACGCCCATAAAAATTAAAATTAGCGCTAGTGAGGTGAAATTTGGTACACAAGTAGAACTAAGAGAGAACTCGTTATTCTCGTTATTAAATTTAGACATTTTTATTTTGAGCTGATGCACTTTCTTGTTTTGGTTTTGATTATATGAAAAAATTTACAAAATTTGCGACACCCAGTTAAAGTCGGTTGAACTTACACACACTTTGTTTTTGACTATAGTAGAAAAATATTTAGAAACAAGGTTTTAATTTTAAGTTATTTCTAAAACAAACCAACTTTATTTTGCGACTATATTTATGGCCCAATATCTCTAGTTGTTGTATGATGATCTGCCTTAGCAACAGTGAAATGTGTAGAGGATCCCTCAATAATCAATTTAATAAAATGAATAATTAAAATAATAAATTGGGATAATTAGTTAATGTTAAACATAAGTTTTATTTTTTGTCAATTAGTTCATTTGCTGGGTTTTGGGATTATAAAGAACAATAATTATTTAAGAGCTGTTTCATTTTGTGAAAAAGACGTTTACAAGCTGACCGGCCTCAGAAAATGCAATGCAAATTCTATGAAATCAAGAAAATACATACATATGTACATCTTGCTCGGAAAAGGTAAAAAAGAAGTTGGAAAACAACCCTTTTTTAAAATTTGAGGCATTAAAAAAGTTGACGTAAAACGAAGAGAAGAAAGAACGCAAACAATTTATAAAATTGTGTAATAAATAAACGGGAATCTTTCACACATTCCTCAAAATCTGATTCGTCACCTTTTTCAAGCCTCCATGAAATTTCTGTCACACGCAAAAGGAATTTTTAAATTTGCTATGAATGCTGTTGCTCATTCTCATATGTCGAAAGAAAGGGCGGAAGGAAGGAAGGCTTAAAAAGAAGCATAAATGTCTGTTTATATATCATATATAGGACTCAATGGAATGCAAGTTGTTGGCTGCCACAACTGTTGATACACTACTATAGATTGATTTAGATTTAAACTTTATTGGTGCCACACACGGGGAATGCAGGCAGAAAGTAGATACTGGTGCGTGCTATTTTTTCCTTTTGGATGTATGCTATACTGTATGTGTGTGCGCTGGTGTGCTGGTGCACCATGCCGGGCATTTCATCAACTTGTTAAATCCAAGAAACGTGTCAGGCATGATGCTAAAATTTTCCTTGGTAGCTTAAGTGTTTAATAATGGCGATTACAACACAAAGAGAGGGTGATATTTGTCTACCAGTGTTTGCCTGAGATTTATCAATGTACATACATAAATTATTTCATATACATATGTACTTATATGCATGTACACATGTACATGTGTAGGTATGTACATACATATGTACATACTTTTACATGTTCTTTAATGAAGATGTCTCTATTTCTAGGCAATCGACAAAGTTTATTTAATGTTTGAGTATGAAAAAAATTTGCTGAGTATCATGTTGAACATTTATGTATGTCACTCGATATACATACATACATACATACATACTTATGTACATACATTCATATGTACATACATACCGATGGTCACAAGTAGAAAGGCCCTAAATCGTATTTTTACGTAATTAAGTTTTTCAGGGATTCCAATATATTTCACACAAATAGACCTCGTCGCTAGCGTTGTCAACTTGGTGCGTTACGCACCATTTTGGGTTTGGGTACCTTTTAAAATTTTTTGTGCGAAAAAATTTTTAGTTGGTGCGTGGTGCGCTTTTTTAAATTTTGGTGCGTTTTTTTAATTTTTAGTGGCACCAAGGCAAATTTAACACAACAATGGGTTAAAACGAGGAAATTCTTGTTGTGAAACTTACCAACTTCCTGATAGTGTTAATTATCATATCAATAGTAGTGATGTTTACAAAACATCACAATTTGAAACTAAATCTGTCTTATGGCCCGATAATAAAAATAATGATGAAAATATTATTAATTTGGAATAATTAATTTTTGATCTCTTTTTAAAAAGTTTTAAACAGAATTTATAAAATTAATGTTTAAAAATGTATCATCTTGTACAACTGAATGCAAATATATGTATGTATGTATGTGCCCTTAATTATGAAAGTTGTATAAGTCACATATATGTTTGGTCAACAAAGATATTTCGTAGGTTACAAAAATATTATTTTATTATGCTACATTTGTGCTAGTCTCGATTTATATAAATTTTCTTTTTTTAAAACTTAAGCCTACAGTAGACGGCATTTAAAAATCCACATGCACATGTGGCTCTGACGTAATTTTGACGTCACCATGAAGCCACATTGGCTACATGTCGTATACCAGAAACACATGTAAATGTATAAATTCACATCATTACTCATGTGCTGTCTCTGGAAATGTGTCCGACTCGGCTAAATTTCTCATGTTTAGATTTTGGAAAAAAATACCATCAATATTATACGCATGTTTCAACTACTACTTATTTAAAAAAATGCAAACGACATGCTAAAAATTCTCGTGACGTCATAGCCACATGTGTATGTGGCTTTTTACATGCACATTTGGCTCTGACGTAATTTTGACGTCACACAGTGTTCGATTTCAGAAATTAGGACGACAAAAATAAAAAATAAAGTTAATTAAAAATTTAAATTGACCACACTATTTGCTAGCAAAGACCTAGACTAACTAGCTTTAAACTATATAATTATTGAATATCTTTCACCTTGCATGCTTATAACGGTACTCTAAATGACATGTTAAAAGAAAAAAAAATAAAGACAAAAATAATACATATGCGTATTTCATGCAAATTCGAAAGTAAATAGAAGGCGTTGTAAATGCGATATTAACTTTTTATACCCTTTACCAAAAATGGTAATAGGGTATATATAAGTTTGTCCAGATTTACTTCTACAATATTCATTTGTGACCACAAAAAGTTAGTTATTATGGATCCTTATGAAGAGGAGATGAAAAAAAACATGTCCGTCTATCCATCTGTCTGTACAGATTTTGTATGGGCCGCCTGAAATGCTTTTTTTGAAGCTCCCAAACAAGTTAGAGAACTCGGAGTTGGACTGAAACGACCGCACTTGTCTTAGCACAATCGATTATGAAAATCAGCAAAAATAAATAATCGGTTCTCCCGAAATTCTATAAATATAGCTTTATCATACATTTTGAAAATTTGAAAAAAGCACCGTACGTAGAACCACCAATACTCAAATTTCTATTTAACCTCACTAGCTAATCGGCTACCGAGGCTTGCTTAGATTTAGTTCACATTTACTGTAGTCACGTCTGTTTGTCACGTCTTCATTGTTTTTTTTTTTAATGATAATTTTGCTTGGCACATTTTTATTCGTGGGCATGCAAACGAATTTGTTTGCATAGAAAGTGTAGTGTTATGAAAAAAAATATTTAGGGATACTGTAAGCATTCGTACATACATACATATGTACTTATGCAAAAATAAGAGTTTGTATTCTGTGTTGAATTGAACAATTACAACAACAATATGCTACCTTGAAGGAATAATATTCAGTTTTTTGTTGTAAAAACTCAGAATTATTTTATATATGTACATATTTACATACGTACATACATACATAAGTATGTAAATATGAATGTACATACATACATATGCATGTACAAATAAAGTATTATATTAAAGAAGCAAGTGTTCATCAAAAATGTACGTACATGCTTATGTACATGTATATGTATCTACATATATATGTACATTCAAATGCAAAAGTAAATAGAAATTCGTTTGCTAATGTTCTTATGTATGTATGTACATCAGGGCCAACCATTTCATACAACAATTGTGCAGAGAGCACTTCACACATATTCTTATGCTCATTAATTTAGTCGTCAATGAACAAGCGACGATTGCACATGCGCGGATGCTTACAGTTTTTGTTGATGCTTTTGTTGTTGTGGTTTTATTTTTTTTAGGTAACCAGCAAACATTTTGTATAAATAATGGCATGCGAAAAATATTTCGCTATTCAAAGTGCATTTGGTAACGTGCAATGTATATTATGTTATCAAACATTTAAGAACGACACTGAATGTGTTATTAAAAGACATTATGAGACGTTTCATAGCAAAATGAATGTTTTTGAAAGTACAAAAAAGGAAATGCTTTTTAATAAAAACAAAGGCATTTACATTAAAAAAATTAAAGAATGGTTGCTTGCAGTGGAGATATCGAGCTTAATAAGCTTGGACATTGTCAAACATGGAAGGCCATTTTCTGATGGTATATTTGTAAAAAATATTGCATCATTCATCAGGCCGCTCTTGCATCCAAATTTATCACTAATTATCCTGCCATGAAAACTGCGGAACGCATTATTAATAATGATCTAAAAATGTTCACGGAAGTTCGTTGGCTAAGCCGTGGTGATTGCTTAAATATATTGTTTGATTTAAAAGAAGAAGTGCTACAGTTTTTAGAAAAGAAAAAGATAGATGATTGTGGAGTGCAGGCCTTACAAGACAATTTATTTTGGATCTTGCTTTTTCGGCCGATACGACTAGTTTTTTAAATGAATTCAACTTAGAGCTGCAAGGTAAGGAAAAGAATTTGTGCGATTTGTATCGAATTCTTTTGAACTTTACGACAAATATATTTTTACTCATTTCCGGAATTCAATCAAATGATCTTTTCTAGTTTTCCAAAAACTTATCTCATATATGACAAACAGAAGAACGTAACTAAATTTGAATACATAACAATATTTCAAACACTTTTATATAACGTTCAAGACAGGTTTAAAGACTTAGAAAAAATACAACCATTGCTTGAAATTTTTGAAAGTCCATTCACTAGTGACGTAACCAACTCCAATTTTGATATACAAAGCGAACTGATTATACTTCGAAGTGAATTAAATGCGACAGAGAAAACGAATGTAACAGAGTTCTGGAAAAATTTGGATATAAACTAATTTGTTAAAAGCAACGCAATAGCCTTTGTTCTTCGCATTTGAAGCATATTTTAATGATAACGAATTGCCACAAGAGTATTAACACCGAAAATCTTACTGCAAAACTTTAAAATATGATCAGTTCCGTATTCGTAGTTATGATTTACACAGTGAATACAAAAATCATGAGTTCGCAATTCATTAATTATTCTCTAATAATGCATAATGTTTGTTGGGTTGCAGGGTGTTTTCTCACTAACACAACCTCATTTTATGCCGTGGCTGGCTCTGATGTACATACTTATATATTAGTAGGTATCACTGTTGGGATTTGTGGTACAATTACATTTGCATTGGTACCCTGGTACACTTTATGCTTCAGTGGTACAATTTGAAAAAATTTGTGCCTTGCATTAAAGTAACAATAATTTCTCCTAACATATGTAGTTGCCTAAAGCCGAGATAACACTATCGGCACAATGTATCGATTTTCGTCAGCTTACTGAAATAAAGTCATAAGAAATAAGCTAAATTGGCCTTATTTCTGAACTAATTGAAATATAAGGACATAATTGCACCACACTGCATTGGTAATAAAGTCATATAGACTTATGTCACAATTAATTGAGAAATAAAGCCGTTTTGGTTTATTACTCACGACTTTGTCGCGGTGAGCCGACGAAAATCGGTACATTGTGCCGATAGTGGTATTATCGCTTAACACTGATCATAAGTACCAAAATTTTGCAACATTGGTAGTTTATGCTAATATTTTTCATTTGTTTTGGTAGCACTTGTCCCAGTTCTTTTTGTTAGGTACAGACTTAGCAACGTGTTTATGGAACTAGGCAGGTTGCATTGTCGGTCGCACAGTATGTAGTCTTGTTTACAGTTGCGTTCGAAATTGCATTCGAAATTTCGAAAATATCAAAATGATTTTATGTTTATAGGTCACATTGTAGGTTGCAGTGTCTGTGTCAAAGTATGCAGCATATAATATAAACGTGTTGAGGAAACACTTTGCAAAGTGTGTACCTACTATGAGTTAATTTCTTTATGTTTTTGTTTTCAATATATGAAAAATTGTTTTGAATTATTATTGTGTATGCTTAGTTAGCAGATTTTGGTACAGTTGAAGTTAATTTGGTACAATTTTACCATTTGCATGGTACAGTTTAAGAATAGCCATATCCCAACACTGGTAGGTATTATTTAAAATAATAAAGTAAATAAAGGCCGGGGCACAATGAATCCGTCATACGTTAAACTTCGACTTTATCAACTGATAGCTAATACATTCAGTACGTGTCCGTCAACGCAAAGTACAAAAATTGTTCAACTTTTAACTTTTTGCGTAGGTTGAGTAGTTTGACAGATATTGGTTGGTTTTTTGGTATGTGTTTGTGTTTTGGCGCAGCAAAAATTAAATTAAACAAAAGAAACAAACGAAATAAATAAAAAAATTTAATTTAATAAATAAAATGGTGAATCAACCTACACATGCCTCCGTCAATAAAGTACTCATTGTGCCAACCTTCTCCGTCGTATGACGGATTCATTGTGCCCCGGTCTTAAGGGCTTGATAAAGAGGATGGATTTGTTATTCATAAATGCATATATATGTATGTATGTACTATGTAAATATGTACTTATGTATCTATTTCTATTTGAGTTCGATTTAGTTAGTTTGTTTTCTCAATACATTTAGTAAAAAAATACAATAGATTTAATGAGGTGGCATGGATACACGATAAGCAATCAGCCTGTGAGAATTCGCAGACTGAGTTCGAGCAATGAATTTAATCATTACTGAATTAATAGGTACTTAGTGTTTTCAATATATTTTTGAAAAAGAAACTAATCAGGGACTAAAAATAGTAATTATTCTTTAGTTAAAAAAAGCAACTAGTTACATACATACATATGTATGTACTTATGTAGAAGGAAACATCGTTGTTCATGGCCAAACATTTTAATTGTTCTTAATTAGATTTTTCTAAACGTCAATGGCCTGTCACACACGAGACTAATTTTTATGCCGGCACAATTTTTGTTCCTTGTAGAACACACGAGACTAATTCATATGGCATAAAAATATGTATATGTATTTACGTACACACAGCTTTGTGTGTATTAGTGTTTTTTGTATTCTTCCCAGCATACCATTATCGGAGCGCTCTTATATATGAGCTCATATATGAGCGATTTTATGAGCTTCTGTGAGTGTTTCCTGCGTGCATATTTCTGAGCTCATAAACGATCGATTTTATGACTTTCTATGAGTGTTTCTTGCGTGTAAATTTCTGTGCTCATAAACGGTAAATTTTATGAGTGTATTATGCTTGGTTTCTGCGCGCATATTTCTGAGCTCATAAACGATAGATTTTATGTGATTTTTATGAGTAATTTCTGCACGCTGCCAGATAACGGTAAATTCCAGCTAAGCAGAAGAAAGAAGTTACACAAATTGATTCAGTAGTGAATATTTTTGGAAGCGTAAAGACAAAATTGTGAGTTATTTTATAATAAATATAAAAATAATACATAATTAAAATAATGAAAATAGCAAGCTTAAAAGAAAGCAAAGTAATAATAAGTGAACTTCGTTCAAATAAATTAAGAAAAGAAAATCCAGCATGTAATATTAAAAATAAAAAGAGTCATAAAATACTCTTTTATGGATAAAATTTAGAGCTCTTTCATGAGTGACCAGTTTATTGGAAAAAGCCACTCAAATATGAGCGTTTTATGACTGTTTATGATTATTTTATGAACTTATTTTGAGCGTCAGCGCTCCGACAAAAGAGTCTTTATGAGCTCATTTAGAGCGCATATGGTAAGCTGGGAAACTACTCTTTTATGCATAAAATTTAGAGCTCTTTCATGAGTGACCACTTTAGTGGAAAAAGCCACTCAAATATGAGCGTTTTATGACTGTTTATGATTATTTTATGAAATCATTATGAGCGTCAGCGTTCCGACAAAAGAGTCTTTATGAGCTCATTTAGAGCGCATATGGTATGCTGGGTTTTAACATTTGCTGTTTTTTAAGTTGTATGTGTATTGATTTTGTGCTGCTGATGCGGGGTTGTGCCGGGTTGAAAAATTGTTCCAACCACAAAACCCCTCTCTTTGCCTCTCTCACCTACAAACTGGCATGTTATGCCAGCACAATTATTCTCGTGTGTGATAGCACATTGATATTAAAATTTTAATTTTTAGTTTTTTAATTGTTGAACGTAAAATTAACATTGCACAGCCTTCTTTCAATTGGCATTTTTTCTTAAAACATCATTGATAGCATCAATTGTTTGAAATATTACACCTTTGTTTCCAGTAAGTTTTGTAACTAACATTAGCGACTAAGGCCGGGTTTACACCTGTATGCCAAGTGCCACAAAAGCGTAACCAACTAATAACTAATGAAAAACTGTTTGATTCAGACATGTATTTATTAAGTTTAACAGTTTAATACATAATTAATAGACAATTTTATAGAATCCAAAATGTTTGCAAACTATTTAAATCAATAAATATGTACATGTCTGAATCAAACAGTTTTTTCATTAGTAATTAGTTGATTACGTTTTTTGGGCAAATGACACACAAGAAATTAGAGCTGCAAAACTATCGATAGTGGGCTCCATTCGATAGTTTCGATAGTATTTTTTGATGCCATCGATACTATCGATAGTTTTTGATTCTTAAAAACTTTTCAAATGTGTACTTTTCGAATATAAAATCTTAAATTGCTTAATCATTCCTTAAAGTAAAAAAGTTATTTAAAAAATTTTTTTTTTCAATGTTTTTAATATACTTATGTACAATGTACATGCATATATGTACATATACATATGTAGACACGTATTAAAATTGAACGAAAAACAAACAAAACATATATAAGTTAAGAACTTATATGATAAAAGTTCTAAAAAAAATATTTTTTAGGTTTTCTTTTATTTGGTCAACGACCAACTTTATTGAAGTTTATTTATCAACTCCCTTAAAATTACAATTTCTTTAATTTATAAACTTACTTACTTGGCCTAAATCTAAATAAGTGTCGTAATATTAACTTTAAAAATTATTGTCTTGCTGATGATGCTGATGCAGCTAGAAACATTTAAATAAGTTCATAAAACTTTATTTTCGCTAACTTGTGCAAAAAGAATTAAAAGCAAAAGGTTCTTTGACTTGTTTCTTATTAATTAATGTTATTGTTAACTATTGCATTTTTTGTTGACTTGTGCAAAAAGAATTAAAAGCAAAAGGTTCTTTGACTTGTTTCTTATTAATTATTGTTATTGTTAACTCTTCCCCTCTTAAATATGTTTGTCCTCAAACATGAGATATTGACAATCTTGGAGGTTTGGGAGGATTTGTAATTAGAGTAAAAGGTTCATTTATAATGCTATTATTTGAATTAGTTTCTGATGTGATATCTTTATTTGTAGTAATTTTGCTATTTGAATTGTTGCTGAATATAATTTTTTCTTTTGTTTTACAAATGAATCTGAATGAAGCTAAAGTTAATATGGAAATAATTAGAATAAAACCAATCAATGACTTGTTAACGCTTGCTTCGGTTTCTAAGCGTTCGATTTTGACTATATTGCTTAAATGAAGTTGGTTAAGTTTTTCAAGAGAAAGCATTTTAATGCACTGTTTTTCTAGAGGAGTTTGTTGCACTATTTGTGGTGAAATTGATATTATTGAAGCTTCCAAATTTCGAAAATTTTCATTATTAATATCTACGGATTCATTATGGAAATTAACTAAATATGTTCCATTCATTGATTGATTATTTACTATTCCATGGAAATCATTTAATAGAATTACACCTGGCTTTATTTCTTCTACCGCTGGTGTATGGAAAGCATCAGAAATGTCACAATACGGACGAGATCCATTTAGAAGATGTGGGATACAGGTTGAGTTAACAATGTTGGTTACTTCATCTCTTTTACAAACTGTAATAGTATTTATAATAGTACAATTTCTCTTAATGGCTAAAATATTCTGTTTATTTTTTAAAATTTCTTTAAAGTTTACATTTATAATCTTGTTATCTTTTTTTACGGGCTTAATTAATATTTTAGTATAAGTTTCTTGAGAAGTAAGTGGAATTTTTATAACATACAATAAAGTAGAATTTTTGTATAAAACTTTTACATCAGCATATTCTAATGCTTCTTCAATAGATATAAATGGAAATTTTTCTTTATGTAAAGTTTCAATGACAATATTTATTTCTTGTGTTTATGTTTTGTGACCAATTTCGTTTGTTTATGTTTTTTATTGTGTTTCACGTTTGGCTATTTATGGTCAGATTTCTTGATTCTTAGGATGCAAATAAAACCAATTGATTTCATCTTTTTTCTCAACGTTTCGTCAGCTTTTTTCCGACGTCTTCAGGAGAATTTTTATTTTTAAATTCTGGCAACAAATTACAAGTTTTTTATTATTTTTTGTCATATTTTTGTAATATTAATATCAAACATAAAAATTAATATTACAAAAATATGACAAATAATATTTATTTCTTTTTTGTTTAGTACTATAGAATTTATTACATTATTTTTTGCCCATTGAATGGCGTATTTAATATTTTGCAATTCTTCTTTAACTAATCTTAGTCTAGTTTGCATACTTATTATAGCAGTGTTGCCTATTGAATCTTGATTTCTTATCATTTTACTTATTTTATTTCCTTGTATTGTTAGTTTATTTATTTTCTCAGTAAAATTTTCATTTATAATCAATTGTTTATTATTATTTTTGTTTAGTTCGTTTAGGTCTTTTTTTAGTAGTTCAAAGTCATCGTGGTCAGGAGAACCAGCGATATACTTCCACGCAGTACCGATTAAGTTTATTGATCGTTTCTTCCTTGTTTCGTCTGTCAACTGTAATGATTCCAGCATTTCTATGGCTTGTGTCAATTCGTGATTTAAGGATGGGATAAACATATTTTGGGAATGATCATTGTAGTTAATGAATTTCCTTATTTCATCAAAGAAGGTTTGATATTCGTTTAGATTTATAATATGTATGATTTTGAATGTTCCATCTTGGATCTTTGCCACTCCATCAGTTAATGTTATTATATGGGAAAGTGTGTAGTTTACAATTTGGAGATCCGCATTGGATAGGGATAGGATAGTTATGGAATGAAGGAGAAGGAAGCTGAAAATAGATTATTTTATTGACTTCTAATGTTGCTCTTATGAATGGTTTTATTAGATTCAGTTACTATAAATGTTCCTTTATCTATCTTAACAATTTCTTGCCTATATCTGGGTGTTAATTTAGTTCCTAGTCTTGTGTTTATTTTTGCAAATATTATTTCGCCTGGCTCGTAAGTTTTTATTTCTTGTCTGTGTTTATTATGGTAATGCATGTCTGTTTCCTGTTTTTGTTTTAATTTTTCTATGTTCGCTAATCTATCCTTTTCTAATTGGGATGGGTCTGTGCTAACTCTTCTACCAAAAAATAATTCAATTGGTTTTTTCCCTGTTGTACTATGTATTGAACAATTATATTTGTATACTGAAATTTCAAGTAATTCTTTAAATGTGTTATGAATGTTTTCTACCTTTGTGCATCGCATGATTTCAGAGAGTGTAGAATGGAATCTTTCTACTTGTCCGTTAACGCTGCTTGAATAGGGTGGGACAGTAAATATTTCAATATTCAGTTGATTTTTTATCATAAAAACAATTGTTGAGGAATTAAAAGACTTTTCGTTATCCATAACGATTATCTTTGGTACTCCAAATGCAAATATTAGTTCTCGAAGTGGTTGTCGTATGTCTTCTGTGGCTTTGGATTTAATTTCTTTTACTTGAGCATATTTAGAAAATTTATCAATCGCTGTTAATACTAATTTGCCTTCAGTTTTATATATGTCTATGTGAACAATTTCGCCTGGATATTTTGGAATAGGTGTTTCCTTTAATAAGGGTTTCATAGGATGCCTATCATACTTATTCTCTTTACATACTGTGCATAGTTTTATTATCTTCTTTATTTTATTTGACATACCTGGGAAATAGTACTTTTCTAATATTTGTTGTTTATTCTCTTTACAATTTCGGTGTGCTCTGTTGTGAGTATCTATAATTATTTTGTTTTGTTCTTCTTCATTTCGTTCGTCTTCTATCTGATGTCTAGTAAATCGAATGCGATATTTATTAAAATGCTGTGAATAAATTTCCTGGATTTTTCCCATGTTTTGCTCCGAGGTTTTTATTGCATTAAGAATTGAAGGGTAGAGGTATTTTTTTAAAATGTTAACAAGTTTGTTTTGAGTGAATTCAGGTTCGAATATATGGTGTCGATGATAATGGGGAAATATTATTTCAAATTTGTACTGTGGTATGGGATGTGTATAGAGAATAATTTGATTTTTAAAGCAGTTTATTGGTGTGTCTACGTTTATTATGAGATTTTGTCCGGAACTATCATCACTATGTGTTGCAATTGATAGAGAATTTACCTGTTCTACAGTGGGAATCCTTGAAAGGGCATCTGCTTGCTTTTCCAGGTTTGTAGAAAAGTTCATAGTTAAATTCCTCTAACACAGCCTTCCAGCGTTTCATTTTACTATTATTATTTAAGAAATTATTATTCGACATATTGTCATAATTATATTTTAATTTGAAATTTATTTGCTGGTGGTTCAGCTTGGTCTATATACGCATTTCATTGTTGCTGTAACAAATCATCAGTAGACTTCAACCACACATTTTGAACAGTCACAAACCTCTTACTTTATGCACAGACTTTCAAAAACTATATGAGAATTCATAGAATAATAATATTTTTGAAAATCACAAAGACAAAATAAGCTTAGTAGGCTTTGAAACTCATACAAAACCCAGCAAATAATTTATATTCGATGTGAATCTATTTTATTTTTCTACACCTTCATACAATTAGAAATCCATTGGATAACAATAAAAGTAATTACAAGGCAAAATGAAAAATAAAATCTAAAATTTAACATTTAAGAAATTATTATTCGACATATTGTCATAATTATATTTTAATTTGAAATTTATTTGCTGGTGGTTCAGCTTGGTCTATATACGCATTTCATATTAAAATATAATTATGACAATATGTCGAATAATAATTTCTTAAATGTTAAATTTTAGATTTTATTTTTCATTTTGCCTTGTAATTACTTTTATTGTTATCCAATGGATTTCTAATTGTATGAAGGTGTAGAAAAATAAAATAGATTCACATCGAATATAAATTATTTGCTGGGTTTTGTATGAGTTTCAAAGCCTACTAAGCTTATTTTGTCTTTGTGATTTTCAAAAATATTATTATTCTATGAATTCTCATATAGTTTTTGAAAGTCTGTGCATAAAGTAAGAGGTTTGTGACTGTTCAAAATGTGTGGTTGAAGTCTACTGATGATTTGTTACAGCAACAATGAAATGCGTATATAGACCAAGCTGAACCACCAGCAAATAAATTTCAAATTACTATTATTATTTTTATTGCTTAATGCGTTAGTCAGCGGTGATCAGTAAATATTTTCACTTTTGCAGATCCGTATAAATAGTTTCGAAGTGTGTTTAGAGCCCAAATTATTGCGAGCATTTCCTTTTCATTCGTCGCATAATGCTCTTCTGTTTTATTCAATGTTCGAGATATAAAAGCTATTGGTTTATTATTTTGTGACAGAACTGGCGAAGTCTGATGCATCTGTTGTAAGTTCCAGTTCCTTATTATAGTCCGGATAAGCTAGTACGATGTCTTGAGAGACTAGAGTGTTTTTCAGTTTTTCGAATGCTTCGACAGCAACGTCATCTAGTTCAATATGTTTTAAAGCTGATTTATTTTTTGAAAGACGACCTTCTTCCCCTCTTAAAATTTGTGTTAGGGGTTTCGCGATCTTTGCGTAATCTCTCACAAATCTACGATAGTATCCCGATAATCCGAGGAAGGATCGTAACTCTTTAATGGTTTTAGGTAATGGAAAATCAAGAATAGCTTGAATTTTTTTCTTATTAGTTTTTATACCGTCTGCTGAGATAATGAATCCAAGAAATTCTACTTCAGTTTTCAAAAAGTTGCATTTATAGAGTTGTACCTTTAAATTTGCAGCTTGTAAGGTTGTAAATATGTCTCGAATGTGATCATAATGTTCTTTATCAGATTTGCTGAATATAACAATGTCGTCGATGTAAACATAACATATTTTTCCAATATAATCATTTAAAACATCGTCTAAGGCTCGTTGGAAAATTGCTGGGGCGTTTTTTAAACCAAACGGAAGGCGTGTAAATTCATACTTGCCGTTTGCTACTGAAAATGCTGTTTTTTCGAAATCTGACTTTTTTAAGGGAATTTGGTGGAATCCACTCTTCAAATCTAAAACTGTAAAGTATTTGCTGTCTTTTAATTGTGAAAGAATGTCATTTATTTCGGTTATTGGATACCTATCGGGAATTGTTAATGAATTTAATTTTCTATAGTCTATTACAAGTCTATATTGTTTGTTGCCTAATGAATCTGGTTTTTTTCCTACAACCCAAACTGGTGAGTTGTATGGTGAACGTGAAGGTTTGATGATGCCATCATCCAGTAGGTTTTTTATTTGTTTTTCGACTTCTGATTTTAATGCCATTGGATAAGGATATTGTTTCGAATATACTGGAGTGTCTGTAGATGTACGGATTTCACCAACTACTCTTGTTGTATATGTTAACTTTTGATTAGGTTCGATGAACAGTTCAGGATATTCACTAATTACCTTCTTCATATTTTCTTTTTGTTGTAAAGACATATGATCATCTCGAATCGCTATTGTGTTTACAGTTTGTGAAAAATGTTGCTTAAGTTTTATTTTTATTCTATTTTCTATCTGCATAAAATTGTCACGAGTGTATATAATTGTATTTAACTCTTTTAAAGAGTCGTTTCCAAGGATGCCATCGAATGATTTTAGTGTTGGGAGAATGTAGAATTTCAATTCTTTTTCTAGATTAAAGAGTCTCACAAACGTATGCTCCTTTATTTTAATATTGCCTGCTATTGATTTGGCAAAAAATATTTCTTTATTTGACTTGGTTTGTTTTGCGATGTGTGGTTGTATGTAATTTTTACTCGAACCGGTATCAACGAGAAATTTAAGTATTTTACCGCTCTCTGCTCTACATTCGAAGTATGGGAGCGAAGAGCTTGTCATTCTAAAAAATGAATATCATTTAGGTCTTGAATTTCGTCTTGATTGTAAGGTCCATTACTGAATTGGTCGGTATCGAAAGAGTTATATATGACGTTATTATAGGTTTCTAAATCATTGTCAATGTGAAAGTTCCTTTGTATTTTAGGTTGATAATTAGAGTTTAAAATTGTCGGTGGCGGTCTTTTGTTAAAGTTTTGTTGTTGTGGTCTGTTCGCATAATTAATCCTTTTTGAGTGTATGCTACAATCTATGTCCATAGGTTCTGGTAAAGGTTGAGGTTTTGGAGGAAGGGGTCTTGTAGGGATGGATTGGTTAATTTTATCTGGGTAAGTTTGGGATTGTGTTAGATAATTGTTACTTTTTGGGAATATGTGAGGTTTTTGTTGTGTATGTGGTATGTGTGCTAGTTGTGGATAAAAGTTATTTTGATTCGAACGAGGTGATGAAATTACAAATTGTGGTTGATGGTTACGAGAGTAGTTACGAGGCGGAAGTGGTGGAGTAGACTTCTTATAATGAAAGTTTTGAGCATAATTTGCTCGGAAACTTTGATTTTCGAGTTTAAGACAGAGGTGGAGAGCTTGTGGTAGATCCACAGGTTCTCTCATACCAAGAAGTTTTGGTAGGTCACCATTTTAGCCTCTAATAAATGTATCGAGAGCTTTATTGCGATAAGATTCTGTTAACAAGGTAAGAGCTTCTCTAGACGCTTCTAATTTGTTAAGAATTATAGACAGGTGTTTATAGACCACTTGGTAAAAGTCTTGAATAGATAATTTTCCTTGAATCAATGAGGTCATTTGATATTCTAGGGTTGCTAAATCCCTCTTATCAGAATAATGAAGAGTAAGACACTTTATTATAGAGTTCCAATCTAAAGGTGTGTTATAGGATTCGAGGGCAATGTCGGCATTACCCACGATCTTGTTTCATATTACACTCAAGATACCAAAGTATCTAGGTGTCCCTTTATAAGGTTCGTAAATCTGTAAAATCCGTTCAACGCTCTTGCGCCATGAATTAAATTCTGTTTGGTTCCCGTTAAATTCACGAAGGCTTTTGACAATATCTGGTATTTTATCAAAGTCTGTAATGTTACCTCGGTACTGTTCGTCAATTACTTGGTCGGAAACAACACTAGGACTTGGATTTATTATTGACTGAATTAAATTGGGTAATTGTTGTTGTAACAACTGAGCAACGACCAACTTTATTGCAATTTATTTATCAACTCCCTTAAAATTACAATTTCTTTAATTTATAAACTTACTTACTTGGCCTAAATCTAAATAAGTGTCGTAATATTAACTTTAAAAATTATTGTTTTGCTGCTGATGCTGATGCAGCTAGAAACATTTAAATAAGTTCATAAAACTTTATTTTCGCTAACTTGTGCAAAAAGAATTAAAAGCAAAAGGTTCTTTGACTTGCTTCTTATTAATTAATGTTATTGTTAACTATTGCATTTTTTGTTGACTTGTGCAAAAAGAATTAAAAGCAAAAGGTTCTTTGACTTGTTTCTTATTAATTAATGTTATTGTTAACTTATACATAGATCAATAAGAAATAAATTAAAAGGAATAAAAAGTAAAGAAATTCTTTTATCATTACTTAAACTATTGCAGTTATCTAAAAAGTATTAATTTAAGATAACTCTACGTCTCCACCCGGCATGAAATTTTTTTGTAACTTGATGTTATAACTGAGTTGAATAAACAATTGCACTAACCATAATATTATAACTTGAAAAAGGCATAAACCTTAGCAGTCTATATATAACAATAACTTAAAGTTAATGTTGAAGTTAGTCATTTCATGTCAGGTGGAGACCGCAAATAGGGAGAATCAAATTATTTAGCATCACCGTTTATTTAAAAGTAAAGAGCAGGAAGAGTCACATAGTCGTCAAATTGAGCCGAAGCCAAATTTATGCAATTGTCAAAACCGTTGGTGCATAATAATTGTATTTTTTATGAAAATTGCTTTTACTAGTTACAAACTGACATCTTATGTTGAAACAAATCCAAAACTAATTAAGATATTTCCACATTTATATATGTAATGATGACCATTATTATAAAGGTTTACAAGTAATTTTGAATGTTGCATTTTTTAATCCACAGTCGCCGTCATACAATGTTTATTGACATTATTTTATACTTTTGTAGTAGCGTATTTTTGTCGATAGTATCGGTATCGGAAAAAAATATCGATAGTCTACTTAAAATTTTGCAGCTCTACAAGAAATGTCAGATGTAAACTCAGCCTAACGCTACACGAAAAACGAGAGCAAAACACATAGAGAAAATGTTTTAAATCGAAAATAAATCGCGAGTAAAAAATTAATTTTTAATTATTAATATCCAGGGGAAAATGCATGCAAAAACGGAATTAAGGCATCGCATTGACACATTTTCATAAAACAACCCAGTGAAAAAAAATGGAAGTCATTCTAGCGGAAGTACATTTTCATTGCTTCCAAAAAATCGATATTTTTAATTTGCCGAGAGTGAGCAAAAAACCATGTATAAGCTCATTTTAGTCACACAAAACCTTGTAACTCCTCCATAGTGATAGAAAATACTCACCAGAATTTAAAAAAAAATTATTTTTTTTAAAGAAATTTATGAATTATTTTTAGTCAAAAATTTAAAAGTTATTTGCTTAATTTTACATGAAAACACTGTTTCGGGCTTAAATTCGTATAAAAAGAAACGAATTGTTAAAAAAGGCAACTATTTACCCTTTTTCCTAGATGAAAATGTTATCATAGAACACAAAAAAGGGAATTTTTCTTAATATCGCTTCCAATTCATTGTCACTGAATTGACCCTATGTAAAAATCATTAGATCGGATCGAAATTTGCAATACTTCCGCATCGTAAACTCTACATTTTCATGACTTTTTTGGAGTCTCTTTTTTTAGTGGGAAGTTTTATCAACAACAAATAACAAGAATACAATGGGTAGTATGAATAAGAAAAGTATTGTTACTTAAAAATTTGTTATGAAACAAAAACAAAAAACACATAGTATATATTTGCGGTTTTAAAACAGTGGTAGAGACTATGTATGCTTTGACAGTTATAACGGCACTTTTCGTATCCTGGATGCGTCGATATTTCTTTTTTTTGTATTTACGTGAAAAACATAATCGTAATAATATATTTTTTATTGTTTAAGTTTCGTAAGAGTTGACATTGCACACACATAGATACATATGTACTAGTGATGCACGAATATTCGTGTTCGTATTCGAATTGTCGAATGTATTCGCTAAATTCAGGCGGATGCGAATACGAATTTATTCGTATAAAAATCTAAAATGAAAAAACTAAAATGTCAAAAAAGTGCCAAAATAAAAATCGCCAAAAACTGAAAAAAATCGCTCAAACGAGAAAAAAGCACCAAAACTAAAAAATCGCCCAATTAAAAAAAATGCCAAAAACCAAAAAAAAATCGGAAAAAGAAAAAAGCACCAAAACTACAAAAACCCCAAATTAAAAAAATACGTCAAAAAGGCAAAAACGGCAAAACTAAAGAAAACCCTATTAAAAAAAGATTAAAACTTAAAAAACTCCAAAAACGAAAAAAATGCCAAAACTATATTTTATATAGGCTAAAGTTCATATGGTATTACTACGGAACCCTTCGTCAGAGTCGCACTTTACTGAATTTATTTTTAGTAAATGGAGATATAAATAAAATTTATTTATTTTATCTGTGCATAAGATAAGAGGTTTGTGACTATTCAAAATGTGTGGTTGAAGTCTACTCATGATTTGTTACAGCAACAATGAAATGCATATAGACCAAGCTGAACCACCAGCAAATAAATTTCAAATAAAATTTATCGCTAAAGTACAATCCTAAATATAAAATTAATTAAAGAACATGTTCCGTTTCATTTCCCCTTCAACCGTTCCTTTGTGCTGAACAAATTCCAAAAATTCCGCGATATATACCTTTTCCAATGGGATGTTTAAATTGAGGAAATTACCATTTTTGCAAAATCAAAGATTATTAAACAAAACAAGTTACATAGTTTACTTGGTATGTAGATACAATACTAAAACTATTTTCGAAGTTCGAAGCTTTAGCGAACATTAGATCGAATCTCATGTCAAGTGGGATATTAAATATTGTTTTGTTATCTACAAGTGCAACAAACGAGTAACTTATTGATCAAGTATCAAGAATTAAAATTACTCTTAACGCACCAAACTCGTACCTCAGTAAATGCGCTTCATAATTAAACTTACTACTAATATATATGTATACATAAATGTAATCAATTCGTTAATAATTGGATATGAACTTTTATCTCTTTTGCTCTCTTGAAAACTTGTATTTTTTTTAGAAAGTAAGGCATCGATATTCCACTTATTGCTAATATCAAAAAAATATATTTAAGCGAAAAATATCGAGAGGTCACTTATTAAAAATTGCACTTGAGCAAAAATTATGAATTTTTTCACAAAATTAATATCTATGTACCTGCATATCTCTGTGCTTATGTATCTCTATACTTCATAAACGCACTTTGGTAAAGGGTATATAAGATTCGGCACAGCCGAATATAGCACTCTTACTTGTTTATATTCAATTGTAAGTTTTCACTTCTTGTTAACTAACACACAAAAACACATTATTTTCCAATAAATGGTAAGATTTTTATTAAGTGTTACGCTAAGTGAGTTTTTTTGTACATCTATTACCGAACAAACTAACTTTGTCAGACGAAATCTTTTGATATCCACTCGTTTCACCACATCCATAAACGTTTCTGTAATCTTTCAACCTTGCTGTTATAGACTTTATATAAAATTCCTGAACAAGGTGCCTCATTAATATTTTAAAAAAAATATAATATGAGCATCAACATTAACATTTTTTCAAAAATATAATATGAGCATCAGCTCAGAAAGAGTTATTATAATTTTTTTATATTTTCATTATTTTTGAAATTTTAATTACTTTTTTTGTGGTAAAATATGTGTGAACATAAGTTTAAAGTACATACTTTGGAAATACTCCAAATAAATAAATAAATTGAATAAAAAAAGAGTTTAATACAAAAAAGCAAAAAATTAGGACTATTTTTTTGGGGGCTTTCGTAGTATATGACAAGTTACCAGGAGCAAATTGCCGGGTTCTCCAACAAAAGTTTAATATCTTTTCCTTTTTTCTTTCAAAATTTTATATCTGCATAAATTTTCTTTCAAATACACGTGGGTGTATGCAAACAAACATTCCAAAGTTTTAGCTTTTAAATTTACCTCTGCAAGATCGAAAAACTTATTGTGCGAAACAATCATAAAGTTGTCGGCGTATTGAAATATTTTAGTATTGTCATCCTCCAAAGAGTATAACTGGCTGGTATATATGTTAAGAAAGAGTGGAGACAAGCAACTACCCTGAGGAAGTCCATCATATATTGATTCTTCATGTGAGCCTAGCTTAAGAGTCCTATTGGACAAAAAGTTGCAGATCCAATTACAATAGTGCTTATTTATACCAATTTTTAGTAGCAAGTTAATTAGTGTATTAGTTTTGACACAATTGTAGGCATTTGTTACGTCAAGAACCATAATGAGAACCTTACGACCATCGTTCTTGAGAATGGCAACTCTGTGTATAAGTTCATTTATAGCCATGGGCGTTGATTTCTTTTTCTATAGGCAGAAAATCAATGCTCTCCATAAATTGATCAATGTGTTTCTTCAGCATGAGATTAATGATTTTAAGAAAAACTGCAATAGGGAAATCGGTCTAAAGTTCTTGAAGTCAGTCAAATCCTTGTTGGGTTTAGGTATGGGCACAATTTTGACCAGGCGCTTTTCTTTAACAATGGAGTTATGAATAAAATAATTGTTTAAGGCCGTTAAAAGTGAACGTTTAGCCATACCCGGAAGGGCCCTTACCATCTCATATGTAATACGGTCATGCCCGGAGGCAGATGATTTGTTTTTTGATTCAAGACAAGTTTCCAATTCTTGAATATTGCCAAGTTAGGACATTATCTAGAAATTATATAACACCCTTACGATTACAAATTTATATAATGCATACCATATTGCAGTGATAGGTATTGTACCAAACACGAACTTGGTCAAAACTTTTATCTCACTACTTTTGATGGCCGAAATTTTGGAAAGGAACTTGGTCTTTTTTCACATTTATGTTTTTGTGAGGATTTGACTACTTTTTGGAAGGTTTTCTTAATAAAGCTTTTTAAACTTTAAATTTCTAGTCTGTTATAGTTCTATTCATAATGTCTGCACCAGTTCAAAAGGGTAGAGTTACATAAAATGATGGGTTATAGGGTGATATGTGCACCATTGTGTCATAATAAGGACCGAGTAATTTGATTAATTTTTTAAGAGCCATCTGAGTAGAAATATGTAAAATATAGTGTAAGTTTTAGTGTAGTAAAGTCTGCTCAGACAAAGTACTTTAGAAAACGCAAAATTAAATGCCAGCATGAGTGAAATGTGCATGCAAGGTTTCAATACAGTAGCTTGTGTTTTAAATTTATCTAGTTGGTAACTTTCCTAAGACTATTTTTTTTGCAAAATTTCAGTTCTCTTCCGTATAATATTTCAATAAAAATCTTATAAACTTCCCTAATTTAACAATCGGTGCCTTCAGATTTGTCCTGTTCGTAAATCCTTTAACTTAAATTCTTAATTTTGAGCTTAAAGTGCGTGAACATGCCACCCATTGAAACTTCCAGGATTTTAAATCTTTCTTGGTAATCTCTAATTTAGATTTATTTTTTTATTTAATTTAAGCTCTCTAGTTCAAATTCTAGCTTGAAATGTTATGGCCGTTACCCCCACTCTCCGTCACTTTTTTAAACTCAAGATTTTGTTATGAGCAGCGCTCAATTATCTTCGTATCCTTTTTAAGATGATAGCTTTTAGTTAAGGCTTCAGTTAAAAGCTTCAGTACAAAATTATCGTGGCCCCTGCCACTCCTGGTTAAAATATTTGGGTTTTTAGATTTGTCTATTTGGTTTCTCATCTTGACCTACTTGCGTATCAAACTTCAGCTCTCTATCGCAAATTTAATTATTTATATTCTATTGGCGTATTCCCACCCACTTTCTTCAAATAATTTTTAATGCCAGTGCCAATCATACGTGTCAAGTTTCGTTGGAAACGGATATTAATATTTAAATAAATAGTATATTTAAACATGGTAATCCGAAGTACATGAAATAGGAGGTTTAAATTGTATGGGCGTGTTAACACCCACTTTTTTTAACAAAATTTTATAACTTTGCATTATTCCAAAATTTGTACCAAATTTAAATAAAATCGCTCGAGATGAACATTTTAAATTTGCTCTTTTAATTGTGTGCTTTATTGGAATAGCCCGCCCCTGGTCAAAATCTCCGGGTTTTCAGATTTTTCTAGTTAGTTGCTAATCTAGACCTACTTGTTTATTAAATTTCAGGGTACTAGCGTACATTTCATTTATTTTCTTTTAATGGGCGTGATACCGCCCACTTTTTCAATCTCAATACCTGGGGCCCGTTTCACTAAACTACAATTCTACAAGTTACAATTACAAGTCTAATTCTTACAACTGATAATGAATTGTGTTTCATCAAAATTTTCAAAACAATTGTAGCTTTTTGAACTTTTAAACTACAATTTCTACAATTACAATTTATACAATTGTAAAAAAATAAAATATTTTTATAAATTAAATAAATGTGTGAATATATGTATATTAGAGTACTCATGAAATATATGAAAATGTCAAAACTTTTCTTAAATAAATTTGCAACTATGGGTACTCTAATGTATAACGATTATTTGTTTTGATTGTTATGACACATATGTAGTTTGTGTTCGGAGTTATTTGCCACTTGTATTTAAAAAGTTGAAAATTATTATTTTGTAATGGCAAATCAACATAATAAAATTAGTGTGGTGCGGGAGATTTTAGCTGCCAAAGACGTTCTCTTTGGTAAGTTTAGCGATAAGCTTACCAAAGAGATGAAACTGGAAGAGTCGGAAAAAGTGCGTATGAGGTGTCTTGCACTTGGACTGGTGCCAAGTGAAAAATATTCCAAATACGTGCGTGATGTTTTTTGGGCAACATTAAAAGGATGACACTGGTAAGTTGGTTTTATTTGGAATTTGGACACCACTTCATCCATGTTTTCTGGCCAGCGTACATACGTTGCAAACAAAGCGGAATTAATTGCAGTTACTACGCTTTTTACTACTCTGCACACACTGACTTTGCTTACACCATGCAAGTCACCTATTGCATGGTATGTGGTTCCTGTTCCTAGCCAGCGTAACGTTATCAGCAGCTGCTGTTGCACCGTGAGAGAATGGGTTCTATTTGTCTCTCTCTCCAGTATTGGAGACAACAAATGTATCAGCAAAAGGAATTTGTCCCGTTTTAGCCTGAAACGCTCATTGCACTCCAACGTGGATTCCAAAAATTCGTATTCAAGACGTGGTCTAAATATTCTTCTTCTTTTTAATGTGATTTCATTATCGCTTTCATCACTGGAATCATATAAAAGGCTCATTTTGCATTCAAAAAAGATATGAACAATTTAATATTTTATAGTATGTTTGACTTGCACGTGTGTTTATTTGTTTATAAAACATGATTATAGAGGTTGCCGCTTATCGATAATTTGTAATAAGCAAACAATGTGACATAGTTTGTTTTATTATAATCAATTAATAAGTGCTAATTAATATTGGTTTAATTTTGTGTTTATTTGAGCTAATTTTTATTAAAAAATAGTTCAAAATTCAATTTCAGTTCAATTTATCATTCACTTGTAACTAGTAAAATTTTTGTTGAGAGTCTTCGTCGACCCTAAGCTTTTTTTTCTACAATTCTACAAGTGTACAATTGTAAATTTAGTTTGGTGAAACAAAACCAGTTCTAGAAGTATGACTTGTAGAATTGTGAATTGTAAAAATCACTTGTAGCTACAAACTTGTAATTGTAGTTTGATGAAACACAATTATTCACAAGTTCACAATTTTACAGGCAAAAACACTTGTAATTGTAGACTTGTGGTTTAGTGAAATAGGGCCCAGCTGTAGCCATTAGTTATCTTTTCTGTCGAGTTTTGTTGAAAACAGATAGTAATGCATGTATAAATATATAAATATTTAGTATTTAAATATGCTGATCCGAAGTACATGAAATAGGAGGCTTAAATTGTATGGGCGTAGCCCCACACTCTTGGTTAAAATTTTCAGGTTTTCAGATTTTTTAGGTGAGTTCTCACTTAGTTCCACTTGTGTACCAAATTTCACCTCACTATCGCTAATTTTAATTTTTATGGGCGTAGCCCCACCCCCTGGTTAAAATGTTCAGGTTTTCAGTTTTTCTAGTTCATTGCTCACCTAGATCTACTCGTGTAAAAAATTTTAGCTTTCTAGCTATAGCGGAAGTGCTTCATCAATTTCATGAGTGTGTCAGTGGTCAGTGAGTATGTCTTAAACTATGCACTTTTTTCACCTCCATGTCTCCGGAACCTTTAATTGTAAAACTTTCAAAATTCGCATATGAGGTAACATGAATTTATTCTAATTATGGTTTAAATATTATAATTTAACAATTGCGGGGAACAAAGTTATTAAGGGGGTAAAAACAGCTCGAATGGCTTCCTGTAAATATACACACTGCGTGCATTGGCCGGAACTTGGATTTTTGCTAGACGCCTGTTTCTTTTTTTCTCAAATCGACCCAATCTAATGTACGTGTACATATATACATATGTACATACATTAGAATGGGTCAATTTTGTCAACAGGCGTCTAGCAAATATGAAATCTTCACAAAGTTCTAAGAACATTAAGGCAGAATTAACCGACTGTAAATGTAGAACTATAAATGTAAATGTGTCAGCTGATCGAATCTGTTGCATGAAAAGCTATGCAAATGCTTACCTAACTGAAATGTCACGTAAATATAACGTCTGAACCTGCAGAAAATAGAATTTCATGACAAGGTTACGTGACATTTGTAGAAAGTGATGGGTTGTGTGTATATTGAATGGGAATGTGGCACATTAGCCCTTTGAAGGAACTTTTGTTTCTTTTGATAATTTTTGCTAAACTTGTATACGTACAGCTCATATTTGGTAAACTTAGTTTTCTAGCAAAGATTTTTTCTTTATAAAATCTGACCTGAGATTGCTAATTGTGTGTTTGTTTTTTTGTTAATATACATACATATACATATGTACGTATATATGTATAAAACATGTGTTCGTACAAACATACACACAAGCCTACAAAAAACTATTTTTTTAATAATAATACCAATAAAAATAATAATGTGTACGTATGATCATAACAATTATAAGGATAATAAAAATATAAATATTTTTATAATTGAAGGTAACCCGCGAATAACGTTGTAAGTGACAAAAAAATAATTTTTCAGGAGAGCAAAAAAAGTATTTTAATGCAAGATTGTTATTTTCATTTTATTTTTTTAGCTTATCGAAAATAATGATAATTAGCATTAAGTTAAGTCTCTGTTACATTTCTCAATAATTTTCGTTTGCATGATTTTGTTAGTTACTTACAAAGTTCTTTCACTGGCTGACTCTTTGTAATTGAATTTTGGCGGCGATAAGATGCATAATTTTGGATGGTTTTACGTTTGAACAAAGCAAGAGCGTAATTTTAACGGTAATCTGCGAAAAAACTGGTTTTGTAAATATTGTTTTTTACAACGTTATTCGCGGGTGTGCTTCAATTATAATACGTAGTAATGTACATATGTAAAAGCTAAAATTGTAATTTAACTAAAGAGCAAAGTCATTATGTAAATTTTTTTTAAATATAAAATATCGATTTGATACCATTTAAATAATTTTCGTACTTTTTTCACACAATCAAAAATAATGTGAGGATATTAAACTCATCAATGATTCGAACAGCTGTTTTGCATTTTATTTGATTTTTTTACTGATATCTTTTTGCTCTTGTTAAAAATTGCACACTTGTATGCATATGTATATTGTTTGTGAGTAAAAAAAATTATTATAAGTAAGTACGAACATTAATGTGAAAATGATAAAACGAGAAAGTGAAGATTTAATAACTTTTTTATGTGATAGAGGTGTCACTACAAGCATAGACATTCTTGGAAAGTAAGGAGCCAAGTGCTTCGCCTTTCCGAAGAAGTCCTCAAAATCTGTTCTGGTAATGTACGAAGACAAATACTACGGTTAGAGACTTGAGCGTTACAGCTTCTTTTAAAATTATTATAATTGAGCTCATTTAAATAAAATTATAACAATTTTTAAAAATTCGCCTAGGAGGCATTGTAGTGTACCCCTATGGTCACCCCTAATATCACAATTTAGTATGTGCACTTTCCCATAGGAATGTCACTCAATTTTAACTCAAAACAATAATAATAATAAATAATACTTGTTACAACAAATAACTATCCGTTTTGTAAAGCAACAATTATTAAATATTATTGTATTATTCTAGTTTTAAGGATACCGTTAGTTAAGTATAAAAGAAAGAAATTTTTGGAATAAAAATCAATTTTAGCTTAGCCTTTAAATCGGCTGTTTCATTTAAAAGCATTCAATTGCTAGAACTAAATCTAAGAGCATACATCTGCTCAGGCATAAAATCTGCCTAAGTTTTAATAGAGCCAGTGGCGTTCATTAGCGCCGGCATAACCGGGTAGGCAGATTTTTATAAACATTACATGGCGATCCTGCCAAATAATAACAAAGACGTCCCTATAGAGGAATACAAACCTGCAGGCAAGGACCAACAAGCTCCCTCATATACGGCCACACCGTTGAAGGCAGGCCCAAAGCCACTGACAATAGAGGAATACCGCAGAAGGCAAATACAAAAAAAAGAAGAGGCACTTACTGCGATTCCCCGTATTCAAAGGCCACGGCACCGAAGAGGTGGTAAAATTGTCCGCTTGCGGAAGAAGCTGGCCGCACTCAGAGCTGTTGTGGAGGCCGATCCACCACCATCTTGGCAACGTGCGTCAGAAATTTGGCGGCAGATTATTGCACTGGAGGAGCAGATGGCGGAACACCGCAAACCAAAATAATAACAAATAAATAAACACTATTATTTTTATATTTAATTTCATGAATATATAAATTTGCTTATAAATAAACACACAAAAACATTAATTTTTACAAGCAGCGCGCAGCAGGTCAGCATTTTTTTTTAGAAAAGAAAACTATAACAAAATTACTAATGTAATAAAAGATAACGCGAAGAAGCACTAATAAGAACACAAATGTCAATCACAGATGTTGAGAAATAAGTGCTACCAAATCGGAAGAATTAGTAGTGTTGTAAAGTTTACCAAAAAAAAAAGTTCAGTGTTACCTATTTGATTCACATATTTTTGCCATAATATATGTTATAACATAAGTTATGATTTGAAATCGCACAACTGCTTAACTTTTAATAGACATAAATTAATATAATTTTAGATGGAAGAATTAAAACAATATTATATTGAATTAGAAAAATTAGAAAAGAACATAAAAAAGAGCAAAGACAGAATTTACTCCTCTAACTATAAAATTGAAAAATTATCGCGCTTAATTGAAATTAAATTAGAAATTGACAATATTTGTAGTCGTTTGCAGGAAGAAGGGACCAAATCGTTTATAATCAAATTTAATGAATTATACACAATAGTGTTGAACTTAGTGAAAAATATAAGTACTAAAGAAAGTACAGATTTAACAGATAATTCGGACGCAAGTGTTGCAAGGGAAATTATTAATATGGCACAATTCGATATTGGAGTTGTGGGCAAAAACCTTAACGTTTTTAAAGGTTCATATGAGGTGTTAGAAGACTTTATAGTGCAAACAGAGTTATTGCATGATATTTTAAGAACAGAAGACCGAGAGATATTCATAAAGTATGTCTATAACTTTAAATTAGCTGCAAATGTCAGGAGTGTTTTGGGACGTTCCAACAGACCTACTACGTTTAATGAATTGAAGAAGTTGTTGGTTGATGCGTACCCGAACCCAAGAACTCTGCAACAAGTCTTAAGTGAATTAGGATCAATAAGGCAAGAAAATTTGAGTATATCAGCCTTTAGAGAGAAAGTTGCATTGTTGTCAGAACAATTGAGCAATTTTGAACTTAAGGCAATAGCAAATCCATCGCAGGAAACAAAAAACGCAATATCTAAAATGAGTGAAAATATGGCCTTAAATGTGTTTATAAAAGGTGTTAATGTGGAATATAAAAATATATTGGTAGCAAGTAGTCCAAAAACTCTCAGTGAAGCTGCAGAGAAATGTATTACAGTGGAAAGAAATATGCAAACAAATGATAATAGTATTTTTAGAATTAATAGGCGTGATAATGAACGTATGTACAATTCGCAAAGAGTGTATGGGGATTATACAGGGTACAGAGGTCAGGGATACCCAAACCAAAATAGTAACAGAAATAGCAACAATTATAATAATGGATTGTATAATAATAACGCTAATTACAATCGCAATAGATATGGCGACAGCAATAGTAACAATAGCAATAATAGGTACAGAAATAGTGGTAATAATGCGAATAGAAACTTTGCAACAAGAAGTAATGATAATAATATGAATTCCTCATATAGAAATAATAATAACAGGAACAATTCGTCGTATAGACCCAGTAATGGCAGACATAACCAGGGAAACTAATAGCGCCGGATAGCAAAGATTGTTATCCAGGAGGGCAAAAATGTTTCAAAATTTCAAATAACACTGATAATTCGATAACAATAACTTGCAGTACCATAAATAAAGAGCTTAAGTTTTTGGTAGACACTGGAGCAGATATTTCTATTTGCAAGCGAGGTAATATAGAAAACATAAATGAACGTAACATATCATCACTAAGTGGTATTACTTTAGATACGATTGAAAGTCTTGGCACCGCATATCTAACTTTAGAATTCGATAATAAGCCGATAACACACAAATTTCACATAGTTGAAGATAATTTTCCAATCAATACTAATGGAATCATTGGTAGAGACTTTTTAGAAAGATATAAATGCAAAATTGATTTTGAAACATACACGTTAACCTTCAATATAGCTGATGAAGAAGTTATTTTACCGATTACCCCAAAACGCGTTTATAAAACTGAAATATGTATACCAGCACGCTCAGAACTGATAACACCAGTCAACATATGTATAAGTCAGGAAAGCATTGTTTTGAACAAAGAATTATGTCCGGGAATTTTTGTAGGGAATAGCATTATACCATCAATAGGACTACAACACATAAAATTGTTGAATACAACTGACAAAGATGTAGTTTTGAAAGATTTGAAGTTAGAAACGAAGCCATTATCAAATTACAATATATATAATTGCGGCAACAATATCAATACAAGTAAAGGCAGAGTACAAAAAGTTTTAGAAGATTTAAATATCGAATCTATAGATCCATTAGCTAGGCAGTCCTTAAAAAACATAGTTACAGAATATAATGATGTATTCCACCTTGATGGTGACAAATTAACAACAAATAATTTTTATAGTCAAAACATTCAGATGACAGATTCTTCACCTGTTTACATAAAACCTTATAGACTACCTGAGTCACAAATGAGCGAAATAAACAAACAGGTAAATAAATTGTTAGAAGATGGTATCATTGAACCATCTGTGAGTCCTTACAATTCTCCGTTATTGGTAATACCGAAAAAATCAGCAAATGACACGAAGAAATGGAGATTAGTAGTTGATTTCCGGAAAGTAAATGAAAAAATAGTAAGCGACAAGTTTCCTCTAACAAGAATCGAAGATGTCCTAGACAAATTAGGTAGGGCAAAATATTTTTCTACACTGGATATGACCAGTTCATTTCATCAAATCGGTTTGGATAAAGAATCAAGACCGATTACATCGTTTTCTACCAGGAATGGTCATTTTCAATTTACTCGGTTACCCTTTGGACTGAAGATATCGTCAAATAGTTTTCAAAGGATGCTTACAATTGCATTGAGCGGCTTAGATGCAGAAGCGTTTTTGTATGTCGATGACATTATTGTTTTTGGTTGTAGTATTCAACACCATCACGAGAACTTGATAAAAGTCTTTAAAAAATTGAGGCAGTATAATTTAAAACTGAATACGTGTAAATGTCGTTTTTTGAAAACAGAGGTAGTTTATCTAGGTCACCTTATAACTGATAAGGGTATACGTACCGACCCTGCTAAACACGAAGTAATAGAAAACTATCCAGTTCCCAAAAATGTAGATGAAGTCAGACGTTTCGTAGCGTTCTGTAATTACTACAGGCGTTTCGTTAAAAACTTTGCTGAAATAGCTAGAAATTTAAATAAACTGTTAAAAAAAAATACTGTTTTTAGGTGGGACGAAGGTTGTCAAAAGTCTTTTGAAACATTAAAATCAAAATTAATCAATCCACCAATACTCCAATATCCTGATTTTAGGAAACCGTTTATATTAACTACCGATGCATCTAATTATCAGTCCTATCACAAGGTGAAATTGGGTCAGATATGCCCATATCGTATGCGAGCAAATCGTTGAGTAAGCATGATATAAACAAGCCAGTTATAGAAAAAGAGCTGTTAGCTATACATTGGGCTATAAACTTTTTCCGTCCGTACCTTTATGGTAGAAAATTCTACGTAGTGACAGACCATAGACCCTTAGTATCGTTATTTTCTCACAAAAATCCATCATCAAAAATGACTAGAATTAGGTTGGATTTATGTGACTACGATTTCGAAATATCGTATAAGAAAGGTAAGATGAATAGCAATGCAGATGCGTTGTCAAGGATAGTATTGGACAGCGAAGCATTAAAAACGTTAATCCCTACCGAAAATTTACAAAAGCGTAATGATATATTAGTGATGACTAGAAACATGAAAAATAAACATAATGCACAAAAAGATGTCGAGCATAGAGGTGGCATCTCCAGTAAAGAGCCTGATCAACTTTTTATTTGGGAATGTACTTCAATCTCAGACATTAAATCGATGAAAAAACTTAGGTTTGAAATAATGAGTAAAATTAAAACACCTCAAATTGTAGCAAGTGATTTAGAAGTTGTAGTGAGATGTGGTGATAATCCAATAAACACAAAGCTGTATTTGGAGAAGCTACTATTGAAATTACTATCAATAAATGTAAAAGAGCTAGCATTAAATGCTCATGATGAAATTTTCAAATTAGTAACAAAGGAACAGTTTAAAGACACGTTCAACGCATTAAGAGGTAAAAATAAAGCAAATTTAAGAATACTAATATATAAAGAACCAGTAAGGGTATATGATAGGAAAGTACAGGATACTCTCATTAATGAGTACCATAGTTCAGCTATAGGAGGACACTTAGGTGTCAGGAAAACGACGCTAAAACTTAAACAAAAATACATATGGAAGAATATGGGTAGGATGATTAAGCAGCATATATTAAATTGTAAAGAATGCAAAATTAACAAGCAAACGAAACACACCAAAGAAAAGCTAACACTAACCGATACGCCAGGGACTAGTTTCGAAACAGTGTCAATAGACACGGTGGGTCCCCTTAGATTCTCAAATAATTTTAGATACATACTAACAATACAGTGCGATTTAACAAAGTATATTATTGCATGCCCCATTGAGACGAAGGATGCTAAGACCGTTGCAAAGGCTCTTGTAGAAAACTTGATTTTAAGATACGGGCACTTCAAAGTTCTTAAGTCAGATAGAGGTACCGAGTTCGTAAACGAGTTAATGGCGGAAGTATGTAAGCTACTGGAAATAAAACAGATTTTCAGCACTCCATACCACCATGAAACTCTTGGATCAGTTGAAAGAAGTCATAGAGTACTGAATGAATTTCTCTTAGGCTTCTGTAAAGATAATGAATGGGACCATTGGATACCTTATTTCTGTTTTGCGTATAACACAACACCGCATATAGACACAAACTACACTCCATACGAGTTAATATTCGGTAGATTACCAAACTTGCCTAATGAAAACTTATTGAATTTTGAACCAATCTATAATATAAATAATTATTCGAAAGAATTGAAAGCTAGATTAAAATTTTCGTTGCAAAAAGCAAAAGAGTTACTGGAGATATCAAAAAAGAAACGCATTGAACAATGTGTAAAATTTAATCCGTTAAATTTGAATGTAGGAGATATGGTCTTAGTAAAAACCTTTAATAGGAAAAAGAATCAACCACCATACCATGGTCCATATAGAATAGTACAAACTAAAGGAGTAAACTCTGTCATAGATCTAGGAAGTAAGTTAAAAGAAATACATAATAATAATTTAAAAAAATATTAGTAATATGTTATAATTGTAAAATTATATATATATATATAAAAAAAAAAAAAAAAAAAAAAAAAATTTTTGAATTTTAAGAAACATAAAATTGTAAAATTTTTCTTAAGGGGTAGGGTGTAGTGTACCCCTATGGTCACCCCTAATATCACAATTTAGTATGTGCACTTTCCCATAGGAATGTCACTCAATTTTAACTCAAAACAATAATAATAATAAATAATACTTGTTACAACAAATAACTATCCGTTTTGTAAAGCAACAATTATTAAATATTATTGTATTATTCTAGTTTTAAGGATACCGTTAGTTAAGTATAAAAGAAAGAAATTTTTGGAATAAAAATCAATTTTAGCTTAGCCTTTAAATCGGCTGTTTCATTTAAAAGCATTCAATTGCTAGAACTAAATCTAAGAGCATACATCTGCTCAGGCATAAAATCTGCCTAAGTTTTAATAGAGCCAGTGGCGTTCATTAGCGCCGGCATAACCGGGTAGGCAGATTTTTATAAACATTACAGCATTTTCGTTCTAAAATGTGACTTATTTCAAAAACTCACAATTAGTTTTTTCTAACAGGCTAAAACTTGCAATCAAAAGAAAGTAGATTAGAATAGTTTCAGCGAAATTATTAAGAAATCTTTGATCCATGAAAACATTATTATTTTATATGTAATTATATTATTTACTTATAAGCTATAATGCATACGCATGTATGTTCACATAAGTACATATACATTTCAATCAAAATGAATTCCACGAATTTAAATATTATACATACTTTTGTATGAACATATAAGTCACGTTTGACTTCAAATAATTAGCAATTTAAAAAAATGCGTGTTTGCTGGGCACAAAGTAATTAGCATGTATAAAAATATCGATCAGCTGCTTTCTACGTTGCAGTTACATTACATTACGGTCGGCTAACTGAGCCTTAACTCTGTTTCATCATTTACCGTAAGAAACTAAGGGTATGAAATCAAAACCTTGCTCCCGCCGATAGGCATCAAAATTCAAGCTTCCGTTGCGTAAAACCATTTCTAGCCAAATAACAAAAGTAACCTTTTAAAAATTTTCTTATCTGATTTTCATGAAACTTTGTACGAATGATGCTTCTGGTATAACTACTGTTATTGCGAAATCTTTAATCTTTATACGGTCTAGTTTCCGAAATATGGCCACTTGAAAATGGGAAACTTTAACAAACTCGCTATGTTTCGCAAACTAGAACGTTTAATAATTCGAGATTTTGCATTAATGGAAGTTATGCCGGAGGCATTATTCCTACAAAATTTCATCAAAATCAGAAGCGAAAATATTCAAAATTCAACGAAAAGCTGGAATTTTGATGCATCTCGGCGCACAGTGGGGCAGTTTCCAAACGAGCCGTCCGATTCTTATAAAATTTCATACAGCATTTAAGGAAGTGTTACCAAGCTAAAGTCTGGAATTTATATATCTTAGAAGGGGTGGAGCCACAAAGCTCCAAAATGGCCAACCGGGTTAATAAAAAATTCAAACCGATGCCAAGCTTATGTTTTTGATCTAATAAAAAAGGTTTTTGCAAGTGAATTTTTCTCCAAGAGCTAAAAAAAAGTTTTCTACATTTATGCAGTGCCACTTACAGTTCGGGAAATATTCGATAAAAAAATTAAAATTTTGGCTTTTTTACCAATCTTGGTCCACTGTTCTGCTCATGGAGAAGTGAAACCTTATTTATTCGATTTTAAAATAGAAACTTGGTATGAGTTAAGAACAAAATTTTTAATATATAAAAAAATTTGATATAAAAAAGTCAAAAGCAATACGCAAATTAAATAAAATATTTCAAAAAAGTGGGTTAATTATTTCGCTATTATTTAAAAATTTTGCTAGAATAGCAACCCCATATTTTTATTTATTCAAAAGGTAATACTATAAGAAACATTAAAAAGAAATTTGTTGTTCAAAATTTTCGTTATTAAAGGTGCCAGATCGTTTCGAAATTTACCTATTTTTGTTATAAATATCAAATTTCAATCCGTTAATTTAAAAATGGCTTTTTTCGTTTAGCGGTTAAACCAATTAATTTCAGTCGAAAACTTAAAACTTATTTTTTATTAACCGACTTCAAAGAAAGTAGGTTAACAATTCAATTCTATTCAATTCAATTTCAATTTATTATTCAACTTTGAGTAACTGAGCCCAATTGGCCATAAATAGTTAACAAATTGTCTACATAATATAATACTACATATAAAAAAACTTTATAATAAAATATTTGGTGAAAATCTTAAAAACTAATGTAGATTGTTATAATAAATGTAACATATATAAATAATTTTTATCAATATATCACATTAATATTTGTATAGGAGAGAGTTGGGGCAGGTATACAATACCTGTAGAAAAGCAAATAAATTAACAATTGCGTTTGTATTGTAAGAGAGCAAAAGACATGAAAGTATGTATGGAGGAATTTCATATATATATATATATGCAACTATAAGTTATTGTGTTCAAAATATCTGTAAAACCCCTTTATTTTTATAAGTTTGATGTGAAGAAACAAAAGATTTAAGGCCGTCGTCTCTATTTTTTATAGGTGTGGAGCTTCATAACTCGGTACATTTGTGACCGATTGTAACAGATTTTGTTGTCTGAGAGGGTTTAGCTTCCCAGTAGTCCCATTCTAAAAAAGTGGGCGCGGACATGCCTACAATTTTTTTACTTGATTTTAGGATCTTTCACTTATTTGATTGCTGCGAAACCTAGCAAACACCTTTGGTTCTTGTAATTTCACAATTTTAAAGTTGAAAAAATGGGCAGGGCTACGCCCATTAAAATATATTATATCATTCACAACATTATTCACGTGGTTCTACTTAAACGATTTCTACAAAATTTACCACACACCTTGAACTCTAAAATGGACACATTCTTTTTTAAAATAAATAAATTAACGACCATTAAAATTTAACATAATATTTTACAAACTTCTATTTCACCGATTTTTATGAAACTTGGCACACAGCCTAAGCACAATCTTGCGTTCAAAAAAATTGGCGGGGGCACACGTATTAAATTTTAGTATAATATTTCACGTGCTTGTACTTAACCAATATTTAGGAAACTTGGCACACACCTTGAACTCTTAAAAATACACAATCTTGTTTTAAAAAAAGTGGGCGCCCTATGAAAATTAATATTATATTTCACAAAACAGCTAAAAATAAAACTTAAAAAAAATTAAATCGACTTCAAAAATAAACACTAAAAAGATAAAAATAATATTTATCTAGTTAAATAAAATATTTTTACATATGTTATGTGAAGAACACCTACAAGCAACGAATATTTGTCTCGAAAATTTTTGCACAAATTTTGTCATATCATCAATTTACTCCCCTCCTAGATTCGCAATTACTGAGGATCAATACGAGGATTTCTACAAATCTCTTGGCCCTTGTTTCGTAGCAGCTGGAGACTATAATGCTAAACATACTTTCTGGGGTTCGCGTCTTATCACACCTAGAGGACGAGCGTTGTTCAACACAATTTCAAAAATGGGCTTGGACGTCATTTCGAGTGGGGAGCCTACTTACTGGCCTACTGACATACATAAAATTCCGGATGTTATAGATTTTGGCGTCATGAAAAATATTTCTAGGGAATTAATTCATGTTGAAGCTTCCCTAGATCTATCGTCCGATCACTCTCCCACGATCGTTACAATCTGTAGCCCACTGAGAAGTGCTCTACCTCACCCATATGTGAAAATGGTCAGTCGTGGTAATTGGCTGCGATTATAAAAATATCTTAGTAGTCATTGCACTGAAAACATTAAGCTAAGAACTCATGATGATATTGAATCTATTTTTTATTATTTATTATTATTTATTATTTATTTGTTTTCGATGTCCCATACACAAGACTTAAGTATTATATTGCAGTATGGAACTAAGCATATGCAAATACAATAAATCAAATAAAAAATTTTATAAGTCTTAATTAAGTAATTTTGACATAAATTGTATTATTGCTAATCTTAACGAAAATATTAAGCAGGCAGCTGAACATGCCACTTCCTCCCATCCGCAGACTGGGTTTAACAGAATATATTCTACAGATATTAAACTTCTCGTATGTGAAAAAAGAAGAGCTAGAAGAGAATGGCAACAGCACAGATCACCCCAAAATAAAATTAGATTAAAAGAGTGCACTAAAAGACTCCAAGAACTGCTTGCATATGAAAAAACTGCTTCTCTTAAAAACTATCTGGAAAATCTCGATGTCACACCAGCATCTAATTATTCTTTGTGGCGCGCTGCGAAAAGAATTAAAACACCTCTGCGCACTTCTACCGGAGTTTGGGCCAGGAGTGATATTGAAAAAGGTAACTTGTTTGCAAAGCATTTAAACTCCGTATTTACCCCAAACAAATGTACTGGTGTTGTTGATTTCCCGAGTGTAGTTGCGCTACCCCCTAGACCCATAAAATTTAAAATGTGCGATGTACAAAATCTAATTGCTGAACTTAACCCGAAGAAAGCACCGGGTATTGATGGAATTAGTAACCAAATGCTAATAAAATTGCCTCGTATTGCAATTAGAATCATGTTATTCATTTTTAATGCCATTTTACGACTAGAGTATTATCCCCACAGCTGGAAGCTTGCCAAAGTTAAAATGATTCCAAAGCCGGGCAAAGATCTGACCAAGGCAGAATCATACAGCCCAATAAGCCTGCTATCAAAATGTCAAAACTTTTCGAAAAACTGCTCATGTCAAAATTGTCCCCAATTCTAATTGGTAGTGGGTGCATCCCAGACCATCAGTTTGGTTTTAGAAGTCAGCATAGCACCATTGAACAAACGCATAGATTGGTTCAATGTATAAGAAGAACATTTGAAGAAAAGAAGTACTGTTCTGCACTGTTTATTGACGTTTCGCAGGCATTTGATAAAGTGTGGCATGAAGGTCTAATTTTAAAATTAAAATCATATCTACCAATAAATTTGGTGAATTTATTAGAAAGTTACATTACTACCCGGAATTTCACGGTTGTGGAAGGAGAATTCATGATTGTGCCCGAATCTATATCATCCGGTGTGCCACAGGGGAGCATACTGGGGCCAGTTTTGTATTTGATTTATACTTGTGATAGCCATTGAGCAGTAATATCCATACATCTACGTTTGCCGATGATACAGCCTGCTTAAGTATGCACGAAAATCCTCATGAGGCTTCGCGATATCTACAAGAACATATTACACAACTGGAACTATGGTTAAAATTATGGAGAATTAAGGTAAACGAGCAAAAGTGTGTTCAGGTAACATTTACCCTGCGAAGAGATACTTGTTCCCCAGTTCGAATCAACAATCAAGTTGTTTCTCAGCATTCACATGTAAAATACCTTGGTATACACCTTGATTGACGACTTACATGGAAACACCATATTGACTCAAAGCTAATACAAATGAAACTTAAACTAATTCAGATATATTGGCTGATTGGTAGAAATTCAACACTCAGCCTAGACTGCAAACTTTTATTATACAAGTCGCTTTTGAAGCCAATATGGTGCTACGGAATTCAGTTATGGGGCACTGCTTCAGCTTCTAACGTCGAGAGAATCCACCGAAGGCAAAACAAAATTTTGCGTTTGATAACATCGGCTCCATGGTACATTAAAAACTCAAATATACATCGTGATTTGAATATGCCACTAGTGATTAAAGAAATAGCAAAATACGCAGGCAAATATTTAACAAAACTCGAGTCACATCCTAATCCGCTTGCTCGTAACATCTTGAATTTTACTGGCCACATTCGCTTGAAAAAGAAGGACACAAGGGCTCTTATACTCAACACTCCAGATGGGATTGCTTGAAAAAAAATTTTTTTTTGATTATCACTACTTATGTATTATTTATAACTATCACTAACTTTATGTCCGACAGTGGTCGGGCCAAATACTTATATTTTAGATTTAAGATTTGAATACTTATTGTTAGTTCATAATTGAAGATACAATAAATAGATAAATGTATTAAAAAAAAAAAAACATATCTTACCTATAGTGTTGTTTGAAGTTGGTGCCAGTAATACAGGTAATACACAAGAACTTTTTATGTACATACATATATGTATGTATGTATGTGCTTAGTTACCAATATTGCTGGCACCAACTTCAAACAACACTATAGGTAACATGTGTAAAAAGATTTTATTTAACTAGATCAATATTAGTTTTAGCTTTTTAGTGTTTATTTTTGAAGTTGGTTTAATTTTTTTTAAGTTTTATTGTGTGAATAATTATGTCTTTCGTCTCATTTACAAAAGGTGAGGGTTTAGAAACTATTTTTCATACAAACAAAGAAGTATGTGCAGTGATACTAACTTAAGTAAAACTTCAAAATCTATAAAAGAGTTTAGTAGTGACTCTGGTACTCTAACTAGAGGGAATTACTAATTTTTTTATTTAGTAATTTAAAAAAACCAATAATACTGTTGCCAACGATTCAATTAAGGATATGATTTAATGAGAGATGGTACAAAAATGAAAGCTAAGAAATTCAGAAATAAACTTTTTTGCAGGATATTCGTTGCTGAGATCTGCCATTATGAGTCAGATGATGACAAGCAAACAGAAGGAACTATCTAAGTTCAAAATTTTTTAACGCATCCAAAATTATTATTTTACTTATTAAGTAAAATGTTTTTTTTATTAAAAATACATTGAAATTGATTATTGAGGGTTTTAGTTGGATCATATGCGCATTTCACTGTTGCTAACTCATGTTTTAGACTAGGCAGTTTTTCTTGAAGCAAGCATAAGTTTATAGGAGAGAGAGGAAAGATGAAAGAAGATGGGTAATGACTTGCTTGTAAAGAAAAGTTACTTCAATTCGCTTAAGTTATTTCATTCGCTGCATTGAAATAATACGAAAATTAAAAAAGAAACCGTCTGAGTGTAAACAAACGAGCAGTTTTAAAAGAGAATTGCAGAGAACTGTTTAAAGAAAAACTGTCAAGTCTAAAAAAACATGACTAATGCAGATCCTCAGGGAACCTTTACACAAAGTTTCTTACAACAACTAGAGTTATTGGGTAAAGTGAATAAAAAATAAGCATTTGCTTTTTACTTAAAAATTTGTTTTAAAACCTATAATATGTATGTGTTTTTTGTTTTTTTTAAACAAATTTTCAAGTAAAAAGCAAATTCTTATTTTTTATTCACTTTACCCAATATGTTAGAAACTTTCATTTAAACAAATGAGAAGCTCAACAACCAATAAGAAAGTTGAAACAACACGTTTGCTATATTCTTATTTTACCATTAATACATTGGCTGACTTTTTTTCAGCAAATAAGTAAAATAATAATTTAGGATTATTAGTGCGTTAAAAAATTTTAAACTTTAATTGTAACAATTCTCATAAAAACACTTATTAGAAAGAACTATCATTAGTAATAAAAGAAATATTCTAACAAAATTAATCGAATTAGTTTAAGAATTATTATGTGTTTTGTTTGTTTAACTAATAAACTCAAATTAATTAATAATTTATGCACTTTTATTTGTTGAAAACAATTGATTAATGGAAAAACTTTATTAGACGGTTAACCGGTTTATAGCGAAATTAACCGATTAAGCAAAAACCTCGATTAATTATTCGAGCGATTAACCGATTACAGCAAAACTCCGATTAATTGAATACCCTAGCTGGAACCAACAAATTTGTCATTTTGCCTTAAGTCATGATAAGTTTTTAAAATGTCCTTATAAACTATCTGCGACTGACGAAAGATAAGAAAAATACAGAAGTAATACCAAAAAATCCCATTTTCGGGATTATATGAATTTTTTTTATTCAATTGTTGGGAACTCAAAAGAAAATTCCTTTTGTTTATGTTTTGTGTATTGACTGCATAATTTTCCACTTACGTGAGAACTTTTTTTAATGCATGTTTTTTATTTATTGTATCTTCATATATGAACTTGCAATTAGTATTCAAATCTTAGATCAAAAATATAATTAGTAGGCCCGACCAATGTAGGACATAACTTAGTAATTGTTATTAATAATACATAAGTAGTGATAAGCAAAAAAAAATATTTACAAGCAGCTTCATCCGGAGTTTTTAGTATTAGAGCCCTTGTATCTCTTTTTTTTAAGCGGATGTGTCCAGTAAAGTTCAAAATATTACGAGCAAGCGGATTAGGATGTGACTCGTGTAGTGTACCACACTTATGGTAGTGCACTGTAACATAAATTACTTGCATTGCTTTAATAGCAGTTCAATGCACAAGCATTGCAACATAATAAGAATGCTGAATGCAAGAAATTGAGTGACATACTTTTGAGCCATAATTTAATTACTTCTTAACAAATTTTGATTGGTTGTTTAAAAATATGCTTATCATTGTTATAGTGAAGAAAGGAACAAAACATAATTGTAGATATGTAAACGTAAGTTAGAAAGGCTAAGTAAGAATTGTAAAAATAGTATATAAGCAGAGCAAATTGTGAATAAAAGGAGAATTTAATTTCTGAACGTAATCCGGCAATAACTTGCCTTGTTTTTTTATTAAATTTTCAAACCTTTTTGGCAGTTCCTTTGAACGCCTATTTATAAGCTGGACCCCTGTACAGCTGGATAAAAATAATAATTGGGTTATAGGGAAGCAAACACTTTACACACTCTCCAATACAATTCAACATTAAAGTTCTCTGACGAAACGGTTGTTCATCCTTTACATGGCGATCCTGCCATCCTACACATCCTTTAGATGGCGTTCCTGCCATCCTACACATCCTTTACATGGCGATCCTGCAAGTACGATCCTGCGGACAAAAAACCTGCCGACAAAAACCTTGTAAAAAAAAACCCCAAAAGCTTAGACTACATTACTACCAATCCACTGAGAATAGACCAAATCATCCCAACTCCTAAAAAAAAAAAACAATTCATTCATGTCAGAAGAAATAGACGAAATTTTTTCACGCTGGGAAAAATACCTAGAGGAAAAACTTAAATCAACAGAATACAAACCTTCACCAACAGCAATATCAGCACCAATATACACACCAACACCTATTAACGCCGGCCCAAAACCCATGAGCATAGAAGAGTATAGGAGAAGACAACCAGCCCATAAGAAACCGAAGGAAGAAAAACCAGGAGCACAAAAGAAGAAGCGAGGAGGAAAGAAGTTCCAAAGACGCAAAGAAATAGCGATACTCTACAAAAAACTAAATTTAGCAACTCAACAAAAAGAAAAAATCAACATAAAAAATCAAATTAAATTACTAGTAAAAGAAAATGATATTATTTTAAATAAATTTTGAAAACTTATATAAAATTCAAATAATATTAAGAACACATAGAAAAATGGTAAAACCGAAACATAAACAGAACCCTTTGCCTTTGTTAAAAGAAAATCAGGTCTTACAAAAAGAAAGCACTGATGAACAAATTCAGTATTCTATTCAATGGTTAACTGAACTGTGGAAAGACTTAGGTATTGAAGGAACTCCCGATCCAACAAATCAGAATCCAACAAAAACAGAATTAGAAACAATTTTATTATTAAGAAAATATAACATTTAAAAGAAATACAAAAAAAAAAAAAATCAATACAAATTACTAAAATGGGAGGCAAAACGTCCAAAATAGATAATCCAAATGCCAATGTAGTAAATAATGTAGAAATCATAGACCACACTAAACAAATAGATTCAGTATTTATACTTATGTTAATATTAGTTATATTAAACGCATTAAATATATTAATTAAATTATATATCTTACACAAAAGATCCCTGAGAAAAAAGTATGCTAGCCGTAGTGACAATTTAGATAAAATTTAATTTTAAAAGAAAACAAAAATAAATAAACATACATTTTTTTAAATCAATGGAATGGCAAAATATTGTTTGTAAAGTTAGATTGATAAAAGAAAATTTTGATAAGTCCTATAAATGTTTAAACACTGATAGAACAACAAAAGACGAGACAATTGAAAAACACATACAGAATTTAATAACCAAATTTGAAGAAATAAGAGTTATATTAAACGTAAGCTATAATCGACTGACAACTTCACACGAAGTCGCAGCCGACGCATTTTTCCTAGACATAAGAGACAAACTTTCAAAAATATCAACAAGAAAAAGATTATAATTAGAAATACATACCTAGCTCTCTAAATCAACAAATAATGAGAAAAATTTAAAAAAAACCAGATATGACAAACAACACTTCACAATCAACTGCAACAATGACAATGAACGCTTCAGAACTTGCATCAATTGCAAAATTAATCCCCATATACTCTGGTAGAAAGGAAGAACTTAACCCATTCATAGCCAATTTGGAATTGATTCAAAAGACCCTAGATGATACAAAGAAACACAATTTCTTTCAATTCATTTTTAAAACCAGGTTAGATCAAAAAGTACAAAACAGAATTAAGCAAACTAGAATTCAAACAATTTAGAAGAATTAATCAGTGAACTAAAGAAAAATTATAAGACAAAATAAACACCAAATAACATCCTAAATGACTTAAATAAAATAAAACAACAAGGTGACATACGAAAATTTGCAGACAAAATTGAAAGTTTAATTTCAGAATTAAACGAATTACAAATATCAAGCATAGGTGAAGAAAGCAGAAATGCAATAATACAATCAAATGGTATCATTGCATTTAACTCATTTAAAAATGGATTAGCCAATAGAGAAATAGTCAAAACAATAGAAGCAAGCAGAGTAAAAACATTTGCAGAAGCCTTAGAAATTGCAGAAGAATCCAACAATTCAAATGCCCAAGGACATATTATGCATCAGAGAATTAGATTTAATAATAATAATAGAAATCAGAATAGAAATTTTAACAACACAAACCGCATGAATAACCATAGTAATAACAGAAATAATAATTTTGTTAACTTCAGAAATAACAATTTTAGTAGGGGAAACAATTTTAAAAACAATAGAAACAATACAAATTTTAATAGAAACAATAATCCCAACACTAGAAATAACACATTCAATAATAGAAATGGAAACAATTTTAATAGAGGTAGACAAAATAACACATACAGAAATAACAACAACAGACATGTACACACCATACAAGATTCGGGAAACGCATCAGGCTCGGAATACATCGCTATTCCGGCCCAGTAAAAAAAGAGACTCCAAAAAAGTCATGAAAATGTAGAGTTTACGACGCGGAAGTAGTGCAAATTTCGATCCGATCTAATGGTTTTTACATAGGGTTGTCATTGCAAGAAGTTCTCTTTTTCGATGCCTGGTCATTGAATTGGAAGCGATATTAAGAAAAATTCCCTTTTTTGTGTTCTATGATAATATTTTCATCTAGGAAAAATGGTATATAGTTGCCTTTTTTAACAATTCGTTTCTTTTTATACGAATTTAAACCCGAAACAGTGTTTTCATGTAAATTAAGGCAAATAACTTTTAAATTTTAGACTAAAATTAGTTCATAAATATCTTTAAAAAAAATTATTATTTTTTAATTCTGGTGAGTATTTTCTAACACTATGGAGGAGTTACAAGGTTTTGTGTGACTAAAATAAGCTTCTACATGGTTTTTTGCTCACTCTCGGCAAATTAAAAATATCGATTTTTTGGAAGCAATGAAAAAGTACTTCCGCTAGAATGACTTCCATTTTTTTTCACTGGGAAGAAGAAACATGCAAATTAACAGGCATTACCACAGAAGAAATCCATTCACTAGGCACAATAGAAATAGAACTTAATTTATCAAATGAAATATGATTACACCCATTTCATATAGTAGATTCAGACTTTCCTATAGAAACAGACGGAATAATAGGGAGAGACTTTCTTAAGAAATATCTTTGCAAAATAGATTACGAAACATTCAGAATTTCAATATTTACAAATAATACAACTATAACACTACCAATGCATACAAAATCATTTACGTCACTACAAATAAAAATACCACCAAGAACAGAAATAATACAAGCATTAAAATTAAACTTAACTGAAGATAGCGTAATTTTTAACAATGAATTAAAGCCAGGCGTATTTCTAAGTAATTCAATAGCACCAAAAAACGGCATGACTCATTTGAAAATATTAAATACAACAAATGATGAAATAATTTTAAAAGGCATTAAACTCCAAACTGACCCACTTAAAAACTATGAAATATTAAATTACAATAATGTTAATAACCCCCAACGTTTCGAACAAATACTAAATGACTTGCAAATAAATAATAATGACAATTATGCAAAAACAGAATTAATAAAAATTTCTAGGAAATATCAAAATGTTTTTCACTTCGCAGACGAAAAATTAAGCGTCAACAATTTTTACACACAGAAAATCATGACCTCGGACAATACACCAGTGTACATAAAAAACTACAGATTACCTCATGCACATACTGAAATAATAAACGAACAAGTACAAACAATGCTTAATGATGATATAATAGAACCATCAATTAGCCCATATAATGCTCCACTCCTCTTAGTACCCAAGAAGAACACGGAAGACAAAAAGAAATGGAGACTAGTAGTAGACTTTAGAAAACTGAATGACAAAATTGTAAGCGACAAATTTCCACTAACTAGATTAGAAGATATCTTGGACAAACTTGGTAGAGCCAAATGGTTTTCTACACTAGACATGACAAGCTCATTTCACCAGATTGAATTAAATGAGGAATCTAGACCACTTACAGCATTTTCTACGCCACAAGGCCACTATCAATTCAAAAGACACCCTTTCGGACTAAAAATTTCTTCAAATAGTTTTCAACGAATGTTAACAATTGCACTTTCCGGACTAGAATCCGAAGCATTTCTTTATGTAGATGACATAATAGTATATGGATGTAGTTTAAAACATCACAACCAAAATTTAATAAAAGTACTGGACAGACTTCAAAAATACAATCTAAAACTTAATCCAATGAAATGTTGTTTTTTAAAACCAGAAGTGATTTACTTAGGACATTTAATAACAAAAGACGGTGTAAAGATAGACCCATCCAAATATGAAACAATAAAAAATTACCCAATACCCAAAAACGCAGACGAGGTAAGACGATTCATTGCATTTTGCAATTAGTACAGAAAATTCATACCTAATTTTGCTGACATCGCTAAAGACCTAAACTCACTATTAAAGAAATCGACAGAATTCAAATGGACAGAACAATGCCAACATGCCTTCGAAACACTAAAAGAAAAGCTAATTAACCCTCCTGTATTACAATACCCAGATTTTGAAAAACCTTTTATAATAACAACCGACGCTTCAAACTACGCGTTAGGTGCAGTACTATCACAAGGAGAAATAGGACAAGATTTACCAATTTCATATGCAAGTAAAGCATTACAAAAACATGACATGAACAAACCAGTCATTGAAAAAGAACTATTAGCAATACACTGGGGAATAAATTATTTTAAACCATATCTATATGGAAGACAATTCATAGTAGTAACAGACCGCAGACCTTTAATTTCGCTCTTTTCACATACGAATCCTTCATCTAAAATGACAAGAATTAGACTAGATTTAAGTGATTATGATTTTACAATTATTTATAAGAAAGGAAAAATTAACACTAATGCTGATGCACTTTCAAGAATAAAAATTTACTCTGACATATTAGAATAAATGATACCATTAGAAAATGATTAAAAAGAAAGAAAATTATTAGTAAATACAAGGGCAATGAAAAATAAAACTAATGAGGCAAATATAAAAGAAAATAATGAGGCAACTAACAATAATGTAAACGAAAACAATACGCGCGCAACAGAAAGAAATATGAAAAAATATGATTCTCAGTAGTCTGATTAACTTCTAATATGGGAATTCATATCCATTAATGACGTCAAAAATATGAAGAAATTACAATTTAATAAAATTGAAAATATAAAAGAGGCCGACATAAATATTGAAAATAACATTGTGCACATTGGACGTAATGATAATTCATCGAAACCAGATTCGAATATGAAGAAATCGCGTACCAAAAATATGAATATAGGACGTAATGATAATTCATCGAAACCAGATTCGAATATGAAGAAATCGCGTACCAAAAATATGAATATAGGATGTAATGATAATTCATCGAAACCAGATTCGACTATGAAGAAGTTACATACCAAAAATATGAATAATGAAATTATTAATGAAAATAATAAGCTAGCAAGATTCAGCGATAACTCAGCGAAACTAGATTCGATTCTGAGGAAACTGATATCTAAAATGAAGAAAGAGAATATAAAAGAATTAGCGCTATCAAATAATGATGAAATATTTAAAGTATATACAAAAGAAGAAATAAAAGAAGCATATGCCAAGATAAAGATAAATAACAAAAGTCCTCAACTTAAAATATTAATATACAATGCCCCAACAAAAATAACAAATGCAATATTGGAATACAAACTAATTGACGAATTCCACAATGCCACACACACAGGCCACTTAGGAGTTAGAAAAACTATCATCAAATTAAAACAAAAATATATTTGGAAAAACATGTCAAAAATGGTAAAGAAATTTGTGTCATATTGTGACAAATGTACGAAAAATAAACAAGCAAAACATATTAAGGAACCACTTACACTGACAGACACGCCAAACAATAGTTTTGAAGTAATTTTAATTGATACCGTAGGACCTCTTCGTATTTCAAATGATTACCGATACATTTTAACTATGCAGTGCGAACTGACAAAATTTGTCGTTGCTCACCCAATGCCGACAAAAGATGCACTTACAACAGCCAAAACACTTGTTGAACAATTTATTTTGAAATACGGACAATTTAAAGTACTTAAGTCAGACAGAGGAACAGAGTTTAAAAATGAAATAATGAGTAACATATGTTCATTGTTAGGAATAAGACAAAATTTTTCAACACCTTATCATCATGAAACACTTGGATCAATTGAAAGAAATCACAGGGTACTTAACGAATTTCTATTAACAACCGCAAATGATTATGAGTGGGCTAAGTGGATTCTATATTTTACTTTTGCCTATAACACGGCACCACACATTGACACAGGCTACTCGCCATATGAATTAGTATACGGAAAATTACCATCCCTTCCATCTGACATTATAGACAACAATACAAAATTTTATAATTATGATGACTATGCACAAGACCTACGACTCAAATTACAATTTACACTAAAAAGAGCTAGAGACTTGTCAATAAAAGCAAAAGAAAATAGAGTAATAAACAATAAATACGAAAACAGACTTAATTTAAAGATAGAGATTTAGTACTAGTTAAAGTAGAAAATAGAAAGAAAAATCAGAGCCCATATAAGGGACCTTACAAAATAATAAGTAGAAACGGTGTAAACACCACAATAGAATATGAAGGAAAAGCAAAAGAAATACACAACAATAATTTAAAACCCTACAAAACTTTATAAATATAATTTCTAGGATAATTATATAAGTACATAAACATAAAATTTATAAGAACATTATTTTAAATACAAATAAACTGTAAGAAAAACTGAATACTTAAGAAAATTTTTTTTATCTATATGTAAGCAAATAACAAAACAAACAAAAAAATTTATAACTTAGATAAAAAAATAATTAAACTTATCTTATAACATCTTATATACATAAAAAAAATTTTATTTACATTTTATTTTTTTTAAGAGAATTATATACACTATTATTTTAAGAAAATCATTAAACATTTTTATTTACATTTAACAAATTTATTAATATTGTAACTTCACTATGAGAATGGTAAGAAAAATTACTTACATAATTTTTCTCTTAAGGGTGAGGGAGTAGTGTACCACACTTATGGTAGTGCACTGTAACATAAATTACTTGCATTGCTTTAATAGCAGTTCAATGCACAAGCATTGCAATATAATAAGAATGCTGAATGCAAGAAATTGAGTGACATACTTTTGAGTCATAATTTAATTACTTTTTACCAAATTTTGATTGGTTGTTTAAAAATATGCTTATCATTGTTATAGTGAAGAAAGGAACAAAACATAATTGTAGATATGTAAACGTAAGTTAGAAAGGCGAAGTAAGAATTGTAAAAATAGTATATAAGCAGAGCAAATTGTGAATAAAAGGACAATTTAATTTCTGAACGTAATCCGGCAATAACTTGCCTTGTTTTTTTTATTAAATTTTCAAACCTTTTTGGCAGTTCCTTTGAACGCCTATTTATAAGCTGGACCCCCTGTACAGCTGGATAAAAATAATAATTGGGCTATAGGGAAGCAAACACTTTACACACTCTCCAATACAATTCAACATTAAAGTTCTCTGACGAAACGGTTGTTCATCCTTTACATGGCGATCCTGCCATCCTACACATCCTTTACATGGCGTTCCTGCCATCCTACACATCCTTTACACTCGAGTTTTGTTAAATATTTGCCTGCGTATTTTGCAATTTCTTCAGTCACTAGTGGCATATTTAAATCACCATGTATATTTGAATTCTTAATGTACCATGGAGCTGATGTTATTAATCTTAAAATTTTGTTTTGTCTGCGTTGAATTCTCTCTACATTGGAAGCTGAAGCAGTGCCCCATAACTGGATACCGTTACACCATATTGGCTTTAAAAGCGACTTGTATATTAAAATTTTGCAGTCTACGCTGAGTGTTGAATTTCTGCCAATCAGCCAATGTGCCTGAGTTAATTTTGGTTTCATTTGAATTAACTTATAGTCAATGTGATGTTTCCAATTAAGCCGTCGATCGAGATGAATACCACGATATTTCACATGTGAATGTTGAGGAACAACTTGATTACTAATCCGAATGGGAGAACAAGTATCTCTTCGTAATGTAAATGCTACTTGAACACACTTTTATTCATTTACCTTAATTCTCCATAAGTTTAACCATAGTTCCATCTGGCTAATGTGTTACTGGAGTTTTCGGGATGCCTCATCAAGGTTTTCGTGCATACTAAGGCAGGCTGTATCGTCGTTAAATGTAGAAGTGTGGATACTGCTGCCCACAGGCATATCACAAGTATCAATCAAATATAAAAATGGCCCCAGTATACTCCCCTGTGGCACACCGGATGAGATAGTTTCAGGCATACTCATAAAGTGTCCTTCCCCCACTGTAAATTTTCGTTCAAGAATGTAACTTTCCAAAAGATTTAGAATGTTTATTGGTAAGTATGTCTTCAATTTCAAAATCAGGCCTTCATGCCACACTTTATCAAATGCCTGAGAAACATCAATAAACAGGGCAGAGCAATACTTCTTTTCTTCAAATGTTTTTCTGATAAATTGAACCAGTCTATGCGTTTGCTCAATGGTGCTATGCTATGCTGCACTTTTAGCCTAAATTGAGAACTTTTAGCCGAAAATATTGATAAATGCGAATTTTATAGCATTCCTTTGTGTAAGACCTCTGTCTTACTCCTTATATGTTGTAATTATATAGCTACGCCTATTTTTGAAAAATACATAAGAAAATACTCTTAATTAAACTTGTACATTAGGTTGTCGAAAACAAATTCTAATCAGAAAGAACTCTTAGTTAGGCTTAAGTTCAGTAATTTTAATTCTTTATTGAATGAAATATTTTTATTAATTAATTTGAGTTTCTAGAGAAGAGAAGAACATTAAACTTAGACTTTAAGCTGTGGGAAATACCGATAGTTTTCTGTTCAGCCACGCACTTCGGTATTTCCCCCACCTTATAGTCTAAGTTTAATTTTTCTTCTCTTCTTTAGAAACTCACATTAATTAATAAAAATATTTCATTCAATAAAGAATTGAAATTACTGAACTTAAGCCTGACTAAGAATTATTTCTGATTAAAATTCACTACAGTTCAATTAAAGAATCTAAAAGTGTCTCACAAAAAAATTTTTTTTGGTGCTCAAGCATAATTTGAAACCATATAAAATATTATATATAAAATATTTTTGAAATTTTTTTTCTGATTTTTCGGAAGAGGTAGAGGTCGTACAAGTCGAATTTTTGCAAAAGATCTAGTTTTCCGGCCGTTTTTTGTATTTTCTTCATAACTTTAACCATAACCACTATTTTCTTCAATTTTCAGGAAACAATTTTAAAAGAAAAATGTCCAACCTTTATTTTTGTGTGCAAAAACTTGTAGTGTTTGGGATGAATTTCCTCTTTTAGGTAGCCTAGATTACAATTTTTCGTATTTTTTTTCATAAATTTTGTAAAATAAAATAACGCTTTATAACTTTTTAAATTTTTATAAAAATTAAAAAAAAACTAATGATAAAGGGTTTCATGGTCAAGTAGATGTTAATAATTAGAAAAAATCAATTTTCAATTTGCTGCTACCGTTCCTGAGTTATATCCGTTTTGCTTAATTTAATACCCAACAAAAAAATTTATTGTTCTGCATTCCTTTTGTTGCGGGAAAGTATGGCATAAATTTTAGCCCGGACTGTCACTTGGAAAAGTGAAAGAAAACAACACAAATCCTACACACACATGCAGACAATGTATATGAATTTTAATAAACCTTGCCCGGCTGAGTATTTTAATTGCAAAGCCATAAAACAATTTGTTGAATTTTTTGTTTTAGATTAGATTCTGGCTAGTTTAAAATAGTTATATAAAATTTTGTATAATTTTTCATAGCACAAACGAAAAATCACAATCACTTATTAAAGTATTAAACGTCATTGTTAATTTTGTTTTGTTTTCTTAAGGAAGTGTTCGTATTACAAATGTTACAGTTGCTAATAGTGTAGTGTTGCTAGGATTTATAGTATACATAGGGTGATACAAAAATAATAACAGCAAGAAAATAAGGAAACAGGAAAAAATATTTAAAGTTTATGAATGAATAAAATCTCCTTCTAAAATTGCTGATAGCCTAATACCAAGAAAATGCTAGAGTTGCAAAATGGCGATCAGAATCCAAGGTGGCGTACACCAAGACTATATATATATATATATATATATATATTTATATATATAGAGATAACGTAAATGTAATAATAGTAAATAACTGAGTAGAATTTTCTAGAAATTATAAAAATGTATAGTTACCCAAATAAAGATGGCGATTTGGAGGGAAACTAAAACAAAGAAAATATGGCAGTCGGGAAATGTTTTGTTTTTTTTTTTTGGAAAATTGGAAAATCCATTGGGAAAAGTATAGGTTGAACATAGGCATACAAATGTATAGAAATCAGAAGTAAAAAGCTTGTCGAAGTGTCCACACCAGAACTATTAGTGAAGTATTATTTGAACATATAAAAATAAAGTAAAACACAAAAATAAATATATTTAAGAAGTAATATTGTGCTCCGTGCGTTACGGATGGCCTAAAGAGTTCCCCAGTTTCTGGAGATAAGCAGCAAAATAGCTGAAACTTTTATAAAAAAGAAAAACGTCAGTTTAGTAAATATATATATGTATAGCAAAAGTTGTAGGTGAGTGAAAAAATGCCTTTATGTGTAATTATAGCTGGCTATATAAAGGCTATTTTAAAGACAAGGCGATGACCACAATTAGATCAAACTAGTATTCAACAGTGGCACACGACAATAAGAGCAAAAGAGTAAAAACGAAAAAGCCCAAAAAGCCAGGTAACAGAATTTTATTGAAGTGATAAATGAAGCAAAATGGCCCAAGGAGCATAAAAAAAAGTAAAAGTAAAAAAAGAAAAAGAATCCTAACCTAATCAAAAGAAAAAAACATTTAGAAAGCAATAAAATATTTCTTTTATAAAACATAATAAATTATTTAGAAAACAAAGTAAAAAAAATATAACAAAAACTTCATAATTAAGTATTTAGTGTTTCGTGATAAATAAATAGTGCTATAATCAATGTGCATATTTAGGTTAAATTTACGGTATAAAAACTATTCCCTATACGTATGTTAGTACAGTCAAAGGTTTAGTAATTTGCTATTTGTTAGAACTAAAAAAAATTTACATACGCCTGAAAGTAGACCATTGGCAAAGTATGCGTAAATAGATTTATCCGCGGAAATAAAAAGAATTTTTGCTGGTGAGGTTCATATCAAAGTGATTTGAAAGAATTGAATTAATTAATCTGAACAGTGCAGGATTTATTTTTACCAACCTTAGGGAGCTCCTTCAGGTTAGCGATATTAATTAAATACATATACATATATATATAGCATTACAACCCAAAATTTTGATATGAGCGAAAAAGGCAAATTCAAAAAAAAAATGTTTGAATAATGGAAATTTATAAGATACACAAATATACCAATTAAGAAGTTAATTTTCAATTTAATACAAACCTTTTTCTGTGCAGGGAAATAAAAAGAGTAAAAATAATTGTTTGATTCGTTAATAATAGAATATAAAAAAAATAATAGTAGAATAAGTTAAATGTAAATAAAAAAAAATATAGAATTTAAAATATTTATAATTATACCATAAAAAAAACACACACATATATATATATATAGAATTAGTTTATTTAAGAAAATTTGTCAATAAAACTGTATAGGAAAATATGATTTAAATTTCATAAAAGGAAAGATAATGTTTTTTGAGTGAAGCTAAAGGAAGGTTGATGGCATGAAGGTAAGGTAAGGGAGGAAAAGTCGAGTGGATATTGGGGTCATTGAAATGTGAGATGAGGAATCTGCAATGACACGGATGGGTGGGCGATTGCTGGGATATAACATCTGTTTCCAGCCCTATAATTATCAATTGTAATACGCTGTTTTGTTTTGTATGTATAGACTTTTTTTGTTGTTTTGTCATTTAGTTTTTTTTCATATTTTTTTTGTGGCCAGCATATCCAATGGGAGGGTTGGAACCCGCTGAGGTATGTGCTCAGCTGAGAGCTAGCTGGAAACCCCATTGGGCAAATATCGCTGTAACACAAATGGCGCCCAAACTTTTATCAGATTCTAAATTGTTTTTGTAGTTAGTCATATGTTGGTGCTATAACAACAAATGCTGTCCAACGTGTGGCTAGTGTATGTCAGCAACACACAAGCAATAGCCTAATAGTTTTAAATAAATAATCTTACGAAATTACCGCCAAGCCAGTAGGAAACCGGACGTAAAGATGTAGCCCTTTAAAGGAATAAAAATAAAGCATTAATAAAGGTTGTACATCTAAGCGGAAATGTTACTACCTGGGTAAGCGGACTTCGCCACATGAAACGGAAAAAGTTGCAATGTCTTGGAAATATTTTTGTTGGTATAATAGTGTCCAATTGCATTGTGTCCTTTTTTTTGTATGGTATGTTAAAGTAGAGTTCTTTCGTTCATCTTGTTTTTGCAAGTGATTTATTGTGTAACCGCCTGGTGGTAAATTGTTTTGCCACAGGTACTGCTGTATGCATAATCCCTGCAAGAAATAAGAAAGTAAGGAATCTCATAGCTTCGTAACTAGAAAAAAAGAAGTAATGAATTGTATGAGAGGAAATTACTTAATCAGTTTATGTTGTGTAGTTTGATTTCGTGTTACAATTGATATTTTACATTTTAATATTAATCCGCTTTGACCACCGCCGATCACCTTCATGCCGAAACCTGTTAAAAATATATTATTAAACCAGAGTAGAAAACAAAATCTTTTATATTTTTAAATTCATATATTCGTTTTAATTTGCAGCAAGTAGATATATAGTTTTTTTATATACAGAGCCATATCACATTTAAAAGGAAAATATAAATTGCACAATTTTCAGAGATAATAAAACTAAACTAGAAATAGGAGCCAAATTTACTTTCTTTCTCGCATGATATGTCTAACAATTCTCTCCAAGCATTAGACCCAATAAGTAGAAAAAGAGCAAGACAAATCCAATTTGACTTAAACAGGTCTACTCCAAACGCATTTGGAAAAACATATAAGTCCAATACTCCAAATAGGAAACTAGCTGAAAGTAGAAATAAACACATGGAAGGGGGTTTAGATAGAGTAGCGCCGCAAATAATTGATAAGTCGGGAACAATCATGGCAGATAAACCGTCCACGAGCGCAGCAGCACGTGCAGAGTTGAAAGAACGGGGATATCTAGAGGAAGTAATTCGAATGGAAACCTCGATGGCCGAAAATGGTGCAAGGACTGGGGACAAGACTGGTGAGATAAGTGACATTAGGAGACAGATGGCTGAGATGACATCCATGTTGGTGAAAATGAGCTTAGTTTTACAACAGACTCAGCAAGAAAACAAAAGGCTGCGGGAAGAAATAATCCCACGAATAAATCAAAACGGTAGTAATTCCATAAATGAATTCCAAATGTCACGGGAAAATTCTGCTCACTCACCAAGGTCTTCAAGAGCCAGTATTGAGCCATCTAGGTCACGAGAGTATCCTCATTTGCGCATAGATAAGTGGGGCCTGGAATTTGATGGCAATCAAAATAAATTAGCTGTCGAAGATTTTGTGTTTCGGGTTGAAAGGTTGCGACGACAATATGGTGTATCGTGGGGAGAAGTTCTTGACAACTTCCACCTTTTAGTTAAGGGAGTTGCTGAAAAGTGGTATTGGTTATATATACATCCAGACCAACTTTGTCTCCGAGTGGTCCACACTGAAGGAAGCTTTACTTAAGCAATACCAATCCACCCGGTCAAGATTCGAACTAATGAGCGATATGGTCGAAAGGAAACAAATGTCAGGAGAAGGAATAGATGCGTTCTTTTTTACCATGACTCAGATGCGATCCAGGTTAGATGTATCAGTATCAGAAAAAGAAATGATTAAGATGATAAAGAAAAATCTGAGGGAAGAAATTAGAAGCAGAGTATATCCAATCGCTGTTGATTCTGTGGAAGAGTTGCGCCAGGAGTGTGTCGAAGCCGAGAAAGTATTCTGTCGGAAGGAGGCAAAATTTACGCACTCTGGTGTGCCAGTTAATAGGTACACGAGACAGGTGAATGAAGTTTTCGAAAAACCTGTGGAGTCCACAAATTTTGAAACGGACGAAGAATTAGCAGCAATTGAGTTATCCAGACAGGATAAGACGATGAATCGCAGCTTATTAAAATGTTGGAATTGCCGGCTAGAGGGACACACATTTCAATTTTGTCCATCAACAGAACGTTCATTGTTTTGTTATAGATGTGGCAAACCGGATGTGAAAGCGCCAACCTGCACGGATTGTTTGCCAAAAAACTTCCACCGGAGCGAGAAAACAGCAGGGAATCGTCGTTCCAACGTAGACCCAGTTGCAATCCTGCGTTAGAGGAGAAAGAAAAATGTAACTTAACAAAAACAATAAAGGATTTTAATAAATTTATTCCTCAAATGCGTCACAAATATTCGCTAGAAAAAAGAGAATTAAATTACGAAAAAGTTAGAGCTAGAATATTTGGTGAAAAGGGGGAAAATAAGGAACCAATTTCGGAAAAAATTTTGAAACTTAGGCATAAATTCAAAGAGAAGAAAAAGATCAGAAAGAGTGTGAATGAAGCGATCAGAATGGCCGATAAGAAAAACGATCCCAGAGTTTTTGCGAAAATTTATGTCAGCGGTTTATGTGTAGAGGGATTGTTAGATACCGGTGCTTCCATTAGCTTATTAGGTAAAGGATGTAGGGAATTGGTAGAGAAATTAGGTATTAGTTTTAAGCCCATATTTTCAGTAGTTTCAACTGCAGCTGGCAGTAAACACAGGCTGATAGGGAAAATAGAATTAGAAGTTACATTTAAGAATTTAATTGAAGTTATAACATTTTATTTATGTCCTGATCTGGAGCAAGAGGCGTATTTGGGTATAGATTTCTGGCGTAAATTTCATTTGGCACCAGAAATTTTTGAAATAGAAGAGGTACAAATAAATCAACAGCCAGATGAAATTTTATGCCAAGAGCACAGATCTAATCCACATAAGTTAAACGAAAGTCAACGAGAAGAGCTGAACAAAGTTATAGATCTCTTCCCAGCTTTTGAAAAGGAAGGATTAGGGTGTACGCCCCTTGAAAAACACACCATAAAAATAGTCGACGGTGCAGTTCCTTTTAAAGATCGCCACTACCCCTTATCTCCAGCGGTACAGCAAATAGTATATAAAGAAATAGATTTAATGTTAGAATTAAAAGTCATAGAAGAATGTGAAAGTCCGTGGTCGAATAGAACTACTGTAGTTAGGAAACCTGGTAAAAACAGATTCTGTCTTGATGCCCGAAAGCTAAATAAGATCACCATTAAAGACGCTTATCCTCTGCAAAACATAGATGGGATATTAAGCAGAATAGATGAGACCTATTATATAAGCAGTGTGGATCTTAAATATGCCTTTTGGCAGATAGAGCTAGATAAAGAAAGTAGACAATGTACGGCATTTTCTGTAGCAGGTCGGCCACTCTACCAGTTTCGAGTCATGCCATTCGGTCTGTGCAACGCCGCCCAGAGACTTTGCAGATTGATGGATAAGGTGATACCACAGAGGCTGAAAGAAAACGTGTTTATATATCTAGACGACCTCTTGATAATATCAAATACGTTTGAAAAACATCTGAAAATTTTGGAAGAAGTGGCTGGTTGCCTAAGAAAAGCAAACCTTACAATAGGCTTGAAGAAGTCTCAATTCTGTTTCCAACAGCTAAAGTATTTAGGTTTCATAATTGGGGGAGGAAGTCTGATGACTGATCCGGAAAAGGTAAAAGCAATTAAAGAGATTAAAGTGCCAAAATCAGCGCGAGAAGTTCGTAGCTTTCTTGGAACAGCAGGCTGGTATCGCCGATTCATCAAAGATTTTGCTTCAATTTCGGCTCCGCTAACAGATACGCTAAAAAAGGCCAAGAAATTTAACATGACTCCAGAAGCGATAGAGGCATTTGAAAATTTAAAAATAGCATTGACGTCTGCTCCAGTGTTGAGACATGCAGATTTTTCGAAGAATTTTTGGATTCAGTGCGATGCGTGCCACTATGGAATCGGAGCTGTACTGTACCAACTAAATGATAAGAATGAAGAACACCCAATTGCTTTTTATAGTCAAAAATTAAATCCTTGCCAAAAAAATTATAGTACTACTGAGAAAGAGTGCCTAGCAGCAGTCATGGCAGTGAAAAAGTTCCGACCATACATCGAAATGATGCCATTTACGATAATTACAGACCATGCAAGTTTGAAATGGCTCATGTCTGTAAAGGATCTAGCTGGAAGACTTGCTCGCTGGTCATTACAGTTGCAAGCCTTTGATTTTAAAATAGAGCACAGAAAAGGGTCAGAAAATATAGTAGCAGATATGCTTTCCCGTTTGCCGGACGATAACATGATTACTGAGGAATTGGAAAGGGAGGATTTCTTTGACTTTGAAACTACTGAGTTTCAAAGTGATGAATATTTGGAATTGATAAGACACATAATTGAAAATGAACAGAGTTTGCCAGACTTAAAAGTGGAAAATGGGTTTGTGTTTAAAAGAACAGAGTTCGACCGAGGTGAAGGAACAGATGACCAATGGAAAATCTGGATACCACCAAATATTACCCCTATATTGGTAGAAAAAGCCCATACAAGTCTAATATCAGCACACGGAGGAGTGGCAAAGACGATGGAAAAGCTGAAAAGATTCTTTTATTGGCCGAAAATGTATACACAAACAAAAACCTATATAAAAAACTGCCAAATATGTAAAGAAATTAAACCCCCAAATCAAAATTTGCGACCAGAGATAGGTAATCAAGTTATTACAGAAAGACCGTTCCAAAAGTTGTATTTGGATTTTTTGGGAAAATATCCAAGGTCGAAAAATGGCAACTGCTATATTTTTCTTGTATTGGACCATTTTACTAAATATACTTGTATGAAAGCAATGCGAGAGGCTACCACGACTAATGTTATCGAATTTCTGACTCACGAAGTATTTCATAAGTTTGGTGTCCCAGAAATCATTCACACGGATAATGGTGGGTGCTCAATTTTCAAGCAAAAGTTTTCAAAATTTTATAGATATATACAAAATTCAACACCTAAGAACACCAGTCTATCAACCTAGCAGCAACGCATCAGAAAGAGTAAACCAAAGTATTTTATCAGCAATTAGAGCGTACTTAAAGGAAGACCATCGCGATTGGGACCTCTATTTATCGGAAATTGACTGCGCACTGCGAAACTCATTCCACAGTGCTATAGGTTTTACCCCATTTTATTCCTTATTCGGTTATCATATGTACCTGAACGGGGCAGATTACAAACTAGGCCGAAAACTGCAATCAATTACCGATCACAGAATAATGAGCAAGCCGAATGAAAAATTAGAGTTAATCAGAGACCAAATTAAAGAAAATATGACTAAAGCCTACCAGAAAAGCGCAGCAAATTACAACAAAAGAGCACGAATAGTAAAATTTGTCCCGGGACAAGAAGTCTACAGGCGGAATATAGTACAAAGTAACTTCGCGAAAAATATAAACGCCAAATTCTGCAGGAAGTTCCTGAAATGTAGAGTGGTTCGACCTGTAGGGAATAACATGTATGAGCTGGAAAATTTAAACGGTTCAAAATTAGGCATATATCATACTAAGGACATCAAAGCGTAAGCAAATCAATTGAATTTGTTTAAAAACAAAGACAATTTATAGTCAAGTGCAATATAGAATAGGGTGATTATTTAATTTCGTGATTATACAAAAATTATTTGTCGTGCTGTCCTATATTGTAGGTGATTATTTATGCAATTACACTTTAACATCTGTGATATAGCTTCAGTTAGTTTAATTTTTTTTTATTAAATCCCAAACAAAAACCAGCTGTGATATACGTAAGTTCCTAGGTGCAATATTAGTGGTAAGAATATAACTGATTCCATCTGTGATATAAGTGTTACTGTGCTGTCCTTTTTTTCATACAATCGAGCAGGTTGAAAATATTATGCGTAGCAACCTGTGAATTTGAAGAAAATCTGGGGAGTAGAAATAGAAAAGGGTAAACAAAGTAAACTCTTAGTAGTAGGATAAAAGAACGTGTTGATACTTCCCGTAAATACAAAACTACCAAAAAGATTGAGGAAGATGTTCACGCCGAGAGCTAGTGGCACACGACAATAAGAGCAAAAGAGTAAAAAGGAAAAAGCCCAAAAAGCCAGGTAACAGAATTTTATTGAAGTGATAAATGAAGCAAAATGGCCCAAGGAGCATAAAAAAAAGTAAAAGTAAAAAAAGAAAAAGAATCCTAACCTAATCAAAAGAAAAAAACATTTAGAAAGCAATAAAATATTTCTTTTATAAAACATAATAAATTATTTAGAAAACAAAGTAAAAAAAATATAACAAAAACTTCATAATTAAGTATTTAGTGTTTCGCGATAAATAAATAGTGCTATAATCAATGTGCATATTTAGGTTAAATTTACGGTATAAAAACTATTCCCTATACGTATGTTAGTACAGTCAAAGGTTTAGTAATTTGCTATTTGTTAGAACTAAAAAAAATTTACATACGCCTGAAAGTAGACCATTGGCAAAGTATGCGTAAATAGATTTATCCGCGGAAATAAAAAGAATTTTTGCTGGTGAGGTTCATATCAAAGTGATTTGAAAGAATTGAATTAATTAATCTGAACAGTGCAGGATTTATTTTTACCAACCTTAGGGAGCTCCTTCAGGTTAGGGATATTAATTAAATACATATACATATATATATAGCATTACAACCCAAAATTTTGATATGAGCGAAAAAGGCAAATTCAAAAAAAAAATGTTTGAATAATGGAAATTTATAAGATACACAAATATACCAATTAAGAAGTTAATTTTCAATTTAATACAAACCTTTTTCTGTGCAGGGAAATAAAAAGAGTAAAAATAATTGTTTGATTCGTTAATAATAGAATATAAAAAAAATAATAGTAGAATAAGTTAAATGTAAATAAAAAAAAAATATAGAATTTAAAATATTTATAATTATACCATAAAAAAAACACACACATATATATATATATATAGAATTAGTTTATTTAAGAAAATTTGTCAATAAAACTGTATAGGAAAATATGATTTAAATTTCATAAAAGGAAAGATAATGTTTTTTGAGTGAAGCTAAAGGAAGGTTGATGGCATGAAGGTAAGGTAAGGGAGGAAAAGTCGAGTGGATATTGGGGTCATTGAAATGTGAGATGAGGAATCTGCAATGACACGGATGGGTGGGCGATTGCTGGGATATAACATCTGTTTCCAGCCCTATAATTATCAATTGTAATACGCTGTTTTGTTTTGTATGTATAGACTTTTTTTTGTTGTTTTGTCATTTAGTTTTTTTTCATATTTTTTTTGTGGCCAGCATATCCAATGGGAGGGTTGGAACCCGCTGAGGTATGTGCTCAGCTGAGAGCTAGCTGGAAACCCCATTGGGCAAATATCGCTGTAACACTTTTTTGATTTATTTTTGATTGGTGGTGGAATCATAAGATCATCCTGTATGATGTTAATGGCGTATTTGAAGACAAAAAACTGATTATGAAGGACAGTCTGAAAGCAACGATTTGGATCCACAACTTAAGAGAGTGCAATTTGAAAATCCAGGGCCATCAACATTAAAAACATAATACGAATATATTTTTTTTTTTTTTTTTTTTTTTGTAATAGGTAGCCCAGTCGGGCATGTTCTGACACTCTCACATCGCATAACATTTGCGATTGTGACTTGAACTCGCAAGAGAGCTGTTCTGCAAATCGTAATCGCGAGACTTCTGGCGAGTTCAAACCGTAAGAGTATACTGAAAAGAAACTGATGAATTTAGCATAAACCAAACTTTAATCAAACAATAAAATGGTTTATTAACCATATGTTATCTTTAGATTGTAATAAAAAATAGTAAACTTTTTGTTATAAAACTTAAATTTATATTTATTTGCTGATGGTTTAGCATGTCTATATACGTATTTCATTGGCGCTTGAACCAAATCATCAGTAGACTTTAACCACAAATTTTAGTTAAAAGCTAACCAGCAAATAAATTTCAATTATTGTAGTATTTACACTTCTGACAATATGTCAAATAAATAAATTTTATTTAAATTTATAAAATTTTCTTTTGTTTTATTAATTTTGTGTTGTGATGGTGTAGCAAGAGGGTTATTGATATTATATGAATCACTACTCCAGTAGCTTTAACTCTGTCTAAGCGTGTTCATTTGCAGATGGAGCTTATAGAAAAAAGGCCACGGGAGCCTTTGAAGAGCTAGCACATGAAATTATTACATACTCCCGTGTTTTGATAAGTTATGCTCGGCGAGAGGGCAAAAATTACTGGACTTATGATGTTAGTATGCTTGCCCAAATCCAGTCATTGAACATGTCGAGCCGTAACCGCCAAAAAGGCATGATCGCCATGATTATCGATATTCGTTTTTTCATAAAAATGAAAAGTCCCTATCATTGGCATCATCTGACAAAATATCATAGCTGTGTATTGTACTATTATGATTTTATAGCAAAAACAATTTAGACGTATGTACAATTTTTCATTTGTTGACATATTTTGTTACCACGAACTGCCGATTACACCTTAATTCGATGCAAAAAATTAATATCAGTGCCAAAATCGGAAAATATTCCCTGTTTATATCTTTTTGTGCAATATGGAATTGTAGCAACAATTGGTAAGTGCATTGCTATATTTTTTGTACTTTTTTGATAAAATAGAGATTATTTAATGGTGTTATAAAACTGTTTTTCAGTTTTCAACCAAAAATAGTATTGTACCACAGCGATACTCATTGTAATCAGCGTTTAAAAACTTCCCATTTGTGTATTTTCTTTTGCTTCTGCTCATACTACTGCTTCTGAAAATTCAAGTGTCATTGTAGAATTTAACACAACCCAGCAAAACAAGAGACTCCAAAAAAGTCATGAAAATGTAGAGTTTGCGATCTGGAAGTAGTGAAAATTTCGATCCGATCTAATGATTTTTACATAGGGTTGTCATTGCTAGAAGTTCTCTTTTTCGATGCCTGCTCAATGAATTGGAAGCGATGGTAAATAGTTACATATTTTAACAATTCGTTTTTTTTTATACGAAGTTAAGCCCGAAACAGTGTTTTCATGTAAATTTAAGCAAATAACTTTTGAATTTTAGACTAAAATTAGTTCAAAAATGTCTTTAAAAAATTTTTTTTTAAATTCTGCTGAGTATTTTCTAACACTATGGAGGAGTTACAAGGTTTTGTATGACTAAAGTAAGCTTCTACATGGTTTTTTGCTCACTGTCGGCAAATTAAAAATATCGATTTTTTGGAAGCAATGAAAATGTAGTTCCACTAGAATGACTTCCATTTTTTTTACTAGGAATAAACGAATAGTTATACATACAAAACGAAGAGCTTCAACTTTCGACGTGTTCGAAAAGTTTTCTGTTTGTCAGCGCGCTGTTTTAAATAAATTCTGAAGTTATAGTAGTTGAGATGCTGTATGTTGTTTCTTTTCTTTTAATTTTGCAGTTTCAATTGCGTATTTAGTTGCTTGCTGGAAGAATTGTTGTTGTTGTTGTCTCACTATTATATTTGTACATATAGAAAAAAACACTCATACACACACAAAACACACATTCAAACACAAACACACAATCATTTCTGCTTCGTTAACTTCTTATTTATTTAAAGCAGCCGGCACTCAAACCGAAAACTTTTCGAACATGTCGAGAGTTGAAGCTCTTCGTTTTGTATGTATAACTATTCGTTTAATCAATATATATATTCAATAAACCTTATTGTGTTAACTTCAACTACGACACTTTGAAATTCAGTAGAAGAACTATGAGCAACAGGTTGTGATTGGGCAGTCAAACAATAGTAAGGTCGATGAAAAAGCACAATTTTACGACTTTTGCTATTTCTACTGCAGTTTTTTAAACACTGATTCTAATATTTCTTATGAGCAAAAAATTATTCTTCAGAGTTAGTACCTACAGAATCTGTTCAGCCGAATCCATGTACACCAAAAAAAATTTGTAAATCTTGGTACCGATATGATCACCGAGTCAGATCGGTTAGCAACAAATGAAAATTTTTGGGGTATTGGAAATAAAGTAAGACAAACTTTCGAGTATGATATGTATGTCAGTCCAAAGACGAAGAGGTGATAGTAATAGAGGCAATATACATATAGATATGTTATTAATTACAACGCTAATCACCCTTATCGTGAATAAAAGTCCACAAATGAGAGAACATTAAAATTGTGATCGCCAATATTTGGTTTGTTGTGTTGTTGTGTCAGTATATTATTTCCTAATATGATTCATAATTTTAGTGCATGGGAAATATTTCACGTAAACAAATTGTTCGCCTTTTAGTTTCAATAAGGGTGAATAACATTAAAGTGTGGCAACAGTTTTTCTTGAAAAAGCTTTTTATATCAGAAAAAATTTGAAGTCTGACTAGAAATAACGCTAGTGGTTTTGAAATTTTTTATTAGCAAAAAAAAAAAAAAAAAAAAAAAAGCTACTCCTCATAATAAGTCTGACGAGTCCAAAGTTTCACTTTTAAAATAATTTATTGAACAATTGTGCGAATTATTGCATATATTGCATTATATGATTGCTATACTAGACATTTAAAAAATATTAATCAGGATTTATTACTGTTGAAGGACTTTCGAAATATTTTCAATTATACTTTTCATATCGGCTTTCACTTGCCTAAAACTGAAAATGAGTTTATTGTGAAAATTACTAAAAAAATGGATAGTGAAGCCAAAAATAATTTGGAGCAAACAGAAGAACACTATAAACACATAAGAGATAAAGATAAGTGTGAAGAAATATTTTTAGAGGACCAAAACGTTATTTTTTAAGCATATCATTTGGTCGTAACATCCTTAACATGAATTAGTAGCTAGCCAGCATGACAGCAAAAAAGACGTAAGTGACATAAATACACGTTATCTAGGAAATATATAAAATAAAGTAAATGTAATGTATTACTAATGCATAACAGTACTTACCAGTGCCACCAGATTAGGGGATTTCTCCCCAAAATGGAGATTTCGCCCCTCATTTGGGGACAGCATTTCGTGGAGAGGAATTTGGGGAGTTTGAATTTTGAGCTCTAACATCACTTTTTCTTATATTTTATCTTAATACAACATTTATGATTTATGTGTTTTCTTTTAATGTAGTGGTGCAATCATTCTATTTAATGAAGATGGTAATACCACAAAAATAAATATTTACATAGGCAAAACCTTATTCGAAGCTGTAGCGTCTTTTAAGTTTAAAGTATTAAACACATTCAACACAGCAATCTACCGACTAAAAAATGTTAAGGATAGAATACACATGTATTTATGAGAACGATTGTTTTGACGGCAATAGGCTCAAGATTGCTGTCCGTGATACATTTGTCTTTGTAGTCAAATTAAACTTATACCGTGTTCAGACAGACACCTTAATTGCGCAATTAGGAAATTTTATGCAATTAAGTCCTTAATTGAGCACAATTTACCATACAATAGGTCAATTAATAAATGGAGCAAATAGTAGTTAATTGTATCACTAATTCCATAAAACTCAAAATACAATCCTGGTGTTTGTTAAGAACTGTGTTCAGTAAGCAGAACAATTTTCTACAATGGCGAACCAAATGTCAAAAAATTTAAATAAACATTGCAAAAGGAAATAGCTAGTGAAGAAGGTAAGTTTTTTTAAACTCCTAAATAAATTTATTTTTTAACAAATGTCTTACAAATAGCAAAAAACTTGAATACGAAGAAGCTGGCGTTGAGTGAGGCAAAGGAAGCTGCTCTGTTTGCTGCTCTGGATTATGGCCATGTCGAGTAGAGGAGTTTCATGGCTAAAGAAAAAACAGCCACGTCTAAGCTGAGATGAGCTGCAGCAGTTGGGTTTTCAACAAAGTCCGTGAGATGTAGATTTATTAATAATAATAGTTGTAATAAATTAAAAACGAATTGCATGAGTTTTAACAGTGTTTAAATATGATTTTCATTCGCAAAGACTCTTCCTTATTATCAAAATTGTTATCATTTTGCAACTTTTGCTGTCATAATGCAAATAGCAAGAGCTACTGCTTTCTAACACTTTATCGAATTATCAAGTTTTCGTTTTCTTTTTTTTAATACTGCTAATTTTGAATAGTTCGACATTTCTCTTATATATTACTGAAATTTCTTTTAAAGCCGAATTTGCATAAATTTTTGAAATTTATAATTGGTGCGTTTGCCATTCACTGAAGTTATGCAGCTCACAAGTGGCAAAATCAATTCCCAATTCTGTATAATTTCTTGTTATTTTCACACTCACACGATGTATACACGAACAAAACATCCAAGCCGCCACCAATCTATTTGAGAGAGAAAAAATCAAACACTCTTATTAAAAAATTAATCTCGGTCATTGGTGAGAATAAATTTCACATCGTTCCAATAAAACGTGGTAACATTGATGAAACCAGAATTCAAATTTACGAAGAAAAAGATTTTTGAAAAAAGTAAAAAAAGTTGCTACACATATCAGCTTAAGAATGCTAAAGGTCTGCATATCGTATCGAAGGGCATAGATTCCTATGTTGCTCCCGAAGAAATAAAAGATGAACTCGTCCTCCAGGGATTTAAGGTAAAAAGGTCTAATATAATAAATAGGGAGACGATTCCTCAACCTCTATTTCGCATCGAACTTCAGACAAACGATATAAAATTGAAAAAAGGGAGACTCATCCAATTTACGATTTAAAGTATCTCTTATATCGAAAAATAACAGTTGAAGAACCACACAAGCGTTCTAGACCAGTACAGTGCCATAATTATCAAGAATATGGCCACACCAAAACTTACTGCAATTTACCTTCAGTTTGTGTTATCTGCTGTGAATTGCACGGTACTGCTTGTTGTACTAAACCTAAAGATCTAGCTGAAAAAAATGTAGTAACTGTGGATGTAATCACACCGCAAACTAAAGAAGATGTGCTGTATATTCTTTCGTTAAACAGACTCTGGCGCAAAAGCCTAAATCAGCTCCAGCACAAACAGCAAATGCTTGCTTCTGCCACTTTAGCTCAAATGAGCCAACTAGTCACTCTACGTGTATCGTATGCCGATGCAGCTAGGACTTGTTCTTTTTCCACACAAAATGTTCCACCTTCAAATAATTCAACAAATGCAAACTCAAGCTTTAACTTTACTCGCCTTGAAACTACTATTGACAATTTGGTGCAAACTATAAATAATTGTACAACAAATATGACTTGCATGATGCAAGAAATGCTACGAATGCAGTCTACACTGCTTCAAGCATTAGTTAACAAGACATAAACACGTTATATAGATGTTTCTGGAACGCAAACGGCATCCGCCAACATAAAAATGAACTTGAGTACTTCCTTACGGAAAAAAAATATTAATATCATGTTGGTTTCTGAGACTCATTTGACTTCAAGAAGTATATTAAAAATTAATGGCTACATCTTATATGATTCAAAGGACCTAAGAGGAAGAGCTTGTGGTGGATCAGCAATTTTAATAAAGTGAAGACTCAAGCATTACATTACTGACAACATTTGTGAAGAACATCTACAAGCAACGAATATTTGTGCGAAAATTTTTTTTACAGTTTTGTGATATCATCAATTTACTCCGCAGATTCCCAGATTCGTAATTATTAAGGAAAAACTCGAGGATTTCTACAAATCTCTTGGACTTTGTTTCGTAGCAGCTGGCTACTATAATGCAAAACATACTTTCTGGGGTTCGCGTCTTATCACACCCAGAGGTCGAGCGATGTTCAACACACTTTCAAAAATGGGCTTGGACGTCATTTCGAGTGAAGAGCCCACTTACTTGCCTACTGATATACATTAAATTCCCAATGTTATAGCATTAATTCACCTTGAAGCTTCCCTAGATCTCTGGCCCGATCACTCTCCCACGATCGTTACAATATGTAGCCCACTGAAAAGTGCTTTACCTCACCCATATGTGAAGATGCTCAGTCGTGTTAATTGGCTCCGATTCAAAAAATATCTTAGTAATCATTGCACGGAAAATATTGCGGTAAGAACACCCAAAGATATTGAAACTAACATTGACAACCTTAACAAAATGATTACACAGGCTGCTGAACGTGCTACTACCTCCCATCCGCAGAGTGGGTTAAATAGAATTTATTCTACGGATATTGACCGTCTCGTTTGTGAAAAAAGAAGAGCCAGAAGGGAATGGCAACAGCAAAGATCACCTCAACATAAATTCAGATTTAAAGAGAGCACTAAACGACTCCAAGAATTGCTTGCATCTAAAAAACCTGCATCAATTAAAAATTATCTGGAAGGTCTTGATATCACACTAACGTCTTATTCCTCGCTGTGGCGCACTGCTAGAAAGCTTTAAACCCCCGTTGAGTTTAAACCACGTTTGCGTACGTCTACCGGAGGTTGGGCAAGAAGCGATACTAAGAAAGGCAAAATATTTGCGGAGCATTTAAAATCAGTATTTACCCCAAACACATGTATTGGTGCTGTTGATTTTCCGAGTATAGTTGCTTTACCCCCTCGACCCATAAAAATTAAGACGCGATGTTCAAAAACTAATTGCTGAGCTTAATCCAAAGAATAGTCCAGGTATTGATTGAATCAGTAACAAGACGCTGATGAACTTGCCTCATATTACAATAAGAATCCTGCTCTTTATTTTTAATGCCATTTAACGAATGCAATATTTTCCATATAACTGGAAACTTTCCAAGATAAAAATGATTCCGTAGCCGGGCAAAGATCTTACCAAGGCTTAGTCATAAAGGCCTATAAGCTTACTATCAACAACCTCAAACTTTTCGAAAATGTGCTCATGACTAAATTGTCCAGAATTTGAGCTGATAATGGGTGCATCCTGCACCTTCAAAAGAAATCAGAATAGCACTATTGAGCAAACGCATAGATTGGTTCAAGTTATAAGGAGGACATTTGAAGAAAAGAAGTATTGTTCTGTCCCTTTTATTGATTTTTCTCTGGCATTTGATAAAGTATGGCACGAAGCCCTATTTTTAAAATTGAAGATATATCTGCCAATAAACATACATTAGTGTGCCCAAATTAATATCTTCTGGTGTGCCTTAAGGTAGTATTATGGGTCCAATCTTGTATTTAATATATATTTTTGATATGCCAGTGAGCAATAATATCCACATGTCTACATTTGCCGATGATACAGCCTGTATGAGTATGCTAGAAAGCCCATGCGAGGCATCACGCAATCTCCAGGAGCATATTACTCAGCTAGAAATGTGGTTGAACTTGTGGAGAATTAAAGCAAATGAACAAAAGAGGGTTTATATAACGTTTACCCTAAGAAAAGATAGTTGTTCCCCTATTTGAATCATAAATCAAAATATCCCTCAACATTTACAAGTAAAATACCTTGGTATACACATTTATTTTTTAAAAGAAGTAACACTCAGGCAATTAATGCCTACTACTACTTATAAGTGTTACCTTCTTTAGGAAAGGAATATTGATAGAAGGACAGGTGGTGAAGGAAGAGATAGAAGAAAGCTTCATACTTTTACAACTGCTTTTTTGCACACTTTTTTCTTTTTTAATCATGCAGATTTGCAGCGTCTTCTGAAGTCAAATGAGGCGTATTAAATTTTTTGACACAATACCGACTAAGGAGGCCGCTCTGATATTACATTAGGATTAGCATCTGCTGAAGTCAGTGTAGTTCAGTGACCAGTGACTATGTCTTCATCACTTGAACTTTCCTACAACAACTGATACAAAAAGATACAATGCATATCAGAAAAGTGCGTGGTGTTTTTAATTAATGACTTTAATTTTGATGACTTTAATGACTTTTAATTTTAATGACTTTAGTTAATTTTAATTATTATTTTTCGAACTTAATTTATTTCTTTATTTATGATTTGAACGGGTTAAAGTTCGTATCGCTTTTTTAACCAAATTACATGTGATAATTATTAATGAGCAAATAACATCAAAGTTAGTTGTAAATATTCTGACAACACATAGTTGAACGGAACAGATATCCGTTTTCGGAGGCCACTAAACCTTCATCATCAGCGTTCTTCTGTGTTTGGTCCACTGTGTGAGGCATCAGTTGATGTAGATTTGTGCCCTATATACGAATTTGTTTGCAAATTGAATATGTGAATTGTATTGATTCATCGTATTTCAATTTGCTGAAAAGATGTTTTGTAATGAAAGCTCAAATTTACCATCTCTAATTTACAACAGTCTTACCATTGTCGTTTATTCTTTACTTATTATGCACATGCTAGTTAATTTGTTAATTTTTGTTCTACTTAAGACAAACTTTTTTGGTTTGCTACTATTAAGTATAAGTATTTATTTTAATTTTTTGCCACAGGCCCATTTTAGTTAATCTTAAGTATTATTTTTCGAACTTAAGTTGTTTTTATATTTATGATTTGAACGGGCTAAGGTTCGTATCGCTTTTTAACCCAAATTACATGTGATAATTATTAATGAAGATTTAACATCAAAGTTAGTTGTAAATATTCTGATTCTGATAGCAAAACCTCACAAGGATTTGTTATATTCCCCCTGGAAGCGTTTCAGAACTCCAGAAATGTATGAATCATATCGAATCACTCGGAAAATTACTAACAAGCAAATTTAGATAAGCAAATTTGATTTTTTTATACATAATCCTTCTGCTGCAGGAAACACAAATAAAAAGTGGAAAACAATCCGACAAATTGGAATTGGTAAGTCTTCTTATCATGAGTCTTGTAAAATTGATGCAGATATTCTAAATAGACAGTTTTTGAATATTCCTATAGTCACACCTACCTCTAACTACTAATGCTTCACCGACGATACACCGAACAATAACTTTTATTTCACTAATGTCACCCATATTGATGTATTTTCTAGTATGTTGTCAGTTAAATCTAATGCAATAGGAGATGATGGCATTGATCCTAGAATTCTCAAGATTCTAATACCGCAACTTCTTCCAATTATTACGTTTGTTTTTAACAAGATTTCCCCTACCAGCTGTTATCCCAATAAAAATTCAACGTCAGAATACAGACCGATATCAATCCAGAAAGACCACAGCGGCATAACGGCCCTAGTACATGTTTCGGAAGATATTAGACAACAAATTCATTGTTGAAATGTTATGTTTTTAGTACTTCTTGATCATTCGAAGGCGTTTGACACTGTCGATCACATTTGATGTAATAAACTGAAAATTTCGCATAAGTTTTCTTCCTCTTTCATTAATCTTATTACTTCTTATCTAACTGACAGACATCAATTTCTTGAATTATGTGCCTCAAAATCAAAATCCTTGCCTCTGAGTAGAGGTGTTCCTCAGGGTTCAATCCTAGGCACGCTACTGTTTTCATTATATGTTATTTATCTGCCGAGCATTCTCGAGCATTATAAAATAATATTGTACGCTGACGACTTGCAGATTCACATTAGTTGTAACACTGCATCAACCGACCGATGTGTGAGAACCTTAAATGCAGAATTGCATCGTATCTCTAAATGGGCTACGACAGATGGATTGGAAATTAATCCTACTAAGTCCAAATGTTTAATTAGACTATCATAGAAAAGTTGAGAAGAAAATTATTCAGGGATTCTAATATACCATTTCTATTTTGTTGGAGTGTATGGATGACGAAAATACCGTTGGTTTTTTAGGTCACTTCATAAAGTGAAAAAAAGAAGTTACAACTGTTTAAAACTGAAAATCTAAAAACCCCGTTTTGACACTATATTTGCCGTTATGAAATCACTTTATGAAGTGATTAAAAAAAACCAACGGTATTTTTGCCATTCATGGACTCCAACTTGATCATAATCCTTTATTAACCTTAAATAGTAAACCCCTTGTGATTGAAAACGTTGCTAAAATCTGGGAATCTACTTTAATAGTAACCTCACTTGGTCTAACCATATAAATCTTGCTTGCGGTCGCGTGTTTTCTATGTTAAGAAAACTTTGGCAAAGTCATAATTGCACTCCTATAAATATTCGTATATTTCTCGCTAAAACATACCTGATAGCAATTTTATTATATGGGGTGAACTTTTTGCCAGTAATAGTAAAAAAAACGTAATGTGACTTTTAATAATATAGTTCGTTGTGTATATGGTTTAAGAGGATATGATTATGTCTCTTCTACGTAACAATATTTAGGGTATGAGTTTTGATAATTTTTGAAGGTAAGGATTTTAATCTTTATGCATAAAATAATAAACACGTGTCAACCTGAATATCTTTACGCAAGATTAAATTTTTAAATTTTGTTTAGAGGTAAAAGACTGCTTTGTTTCAGATATAACACTCAGAATTCCAAATACGAGTTCTTTATTCATGCAATAGGTCTCGGGAACAATATTTCCTACAGCTTTCGGCTTTCTCGTTGTACATTCGTAGTGAACAGACGTCATAGCGGAGTTTTTGTTACATACTAAACAGAAAAAAATCATACGAAAAAAATATTCGAAATACATATTGTTCTTAATAAATAAGCTTTATTTATATTTAACAAAAAAAACCGCAAACAAAAAACACAAAGAAACGAAGTGTCCTTGAAGAATACTCTATACGAGTACCTCAAAAACAAATAACTGTGAAGTGAGTTCTAATGGCAGAAATGCCTATTTTACTGTGAGTTCTGAAGCTCTTAATGAAAATAATAAAAATAATAAAACTGTTGATAGACTTACCGCGGGTTCTGTATATAGTGATGAAAACAAAATAAATAAAAAACCTAATAATACACTTTTTAACGGCAAAGCCAATTTTTCGTCAGCGATTAACTTCGCTTTGTCCAAGGCCAACTAGTGATTCGTTAACATTACCAGTGCCTAGTACTTCTACATTTTACTCAGCGATACTATTCGCTTCGGGCTCGTGGTCATCACTTAACCAAGTTTTCACTAAGTTAAGAGCAGCCCAAAACACAAAGTCCAAGTCGGAATGGACAGACATGTAACTGTGGTAAAGCGTGGGCGAAGCCCAAAGTCTTCGAAAATTTCACCTGCTCCAAAAATATCTAGGGATAACAGCGCATCCTCTAATAACCGTCAAAACGTTTTTCAAATACAGCAAGATGACAACAACGAACCCGATGTATCCACAAACAAAACATCCAAGCCACCACCAATCTATTTGATAGAAAATACTTCAAACACTCTTAATAAAAAATTAATCTCGGTCATTGGTGAGAATAAACTTCACACCGTTCCAATAAAACGTGGTAACATTGATGAAACGAAAATTCAAATATATGAAGAAAAATATTTTCGCAAAATGATTATTGAATTTGAAAAAAGTAAAAAGACTTTCTACACATATCAGCTTAAGAGTGCTAAAGGCCTGCATATCGTATCGAAGGGCATAGATTCCTATGTTGCTCCCGAAGAAATAAAAGATGAACTCGTCCTCCAGGGATTTAAGGTAAAAAATTTATCAAACATAATAAATAGGGAGAAGATTCCTCAACCTCTATTTCGCATCGAGCTTGAGCCAAACGATATAAAATTGAAAAAAAACGAGACTCATCCACTTCATAATTTAAAATATCTCTTATACCTAAAAATAACAGTTGAAGAACCACACAAACGTTCTGGACCCATACAGTGCCATAATTGTTAAGAATATGGTCACACAAAAACTTACTGCAAGTTAATTTCAGTTTGTGTTATCTACGGTGAATTGCATGGTACTGCTGGTTGTACTAAACCTAAAGATCTAGCAGAAAAAAATTTAGTAATTGTAGAGGTAATCACACCGCTAACTACAGAGGATGTCCCGTATATTATTTCGTTAAACAGACTATGGGGCAAAAACCTAAATCCAGCACAAACAGCAAACGCTTACTCCGCGTATCGTATGCCGATGCAGCTAAGACTAGTTCTATTCCCACACAAAATATTCAGCCTCAAAATAATTCAACGAATGCAAACTCAAGCTTTAATTTTAGTCGCCTTGAAGCTACTATTGAAAATCTAGTGCTGACTATAAATAATTTTACAACAAATATGACTAGCATGATGCAAGAAATGCTACGAATGCAGTCTACACTGCTTCAAGCATTAGTTAACAAGCCATGAACACGTTAAAAATATGTTTTTGGAACGCAAACGGCATTCGCCAACATAAAAATGAACTTGAGCACTTCCTCACGGAAAAAAATATTGATATAATGTTGGTTTCTGAGACTCATTTGACTTCAAGAAGTCTATTTAAAATTAATGGCTACATTTTATATGATTCAAAGGACCCAAGAGGAAGAGCTTGCGGGGGATCAGCAATTTTAATAAAGTCAAGACTCAAGCATTACATTATTGACAACATTTGTGAAGAACATCTACAAGCAACGAATATTTGTATCGAAAATTTTTGCAAAAATTTTGTCATATCATCAATTTACTCCCCTCCTAGATTCGCAATTACTGAGGATCAATACGAGGATTTCTACAAATCTCTTGGCCCTTGTTTCGTAGCAGCTGGAGACTATAATGCAAAACATACTTTCTGGGGTTCGCGTCTTATTACACCTAGAGGACGATCGTTGTTCAACACAATTTCAAAAATGGGCTTGGACGTCATTTCGAGTGGGGAGCCCACTTACTGGCCTACTGACATACATAAAATTCTGGATGTTATAAATTTTGGCGTCATGAAAAATATTTCTAGGGAATTAATTCATGTTGAAGCTTCTCTAGATCTATCGTCCGCTCACTCTCCCACGATCGTTACAATCTGTAGCCCACTGAGAAGTGCTCTACCTCACCCATATGTGAAAATGGTCAGTCGTGTTAATTGGGTGCGATTCAAAAAATATCTTAGTAGTCATTGCACTGAAAACATTAAGCTAAGAACTCATGATGATATTGAATCTAATATTGCTAATCTTAACGAAAATATTAAGCAGGCAGCTGAACATGCCACTTCCTCCCATCCGCAGACTGGGTTTAACAGAATATATTCTACAGATATTAAACTTCTCGTATGTGCAAAAAGAAGAGCTAGAAGAGAATGGCAACAGCACAGATCACCCCAAAATAAAATTAGATTAAAAGAGTGCACTAAAAGACTCCAAGAACTGCTTGCATATGAAAAAACTGCTTCTCTTAAAAACTATCTGGAAAATCTCGATGTCACACCAGCATCTAATTATTCTTTGTGGCGCGCTGCGAAAAGAATTAAAACACCCGTTGAGTTTAAACTACCTCTGCGCACTTCTACCGGAGTTTGGGCCAGGAGTGATATTGAAAAAGGTAACTTGTTTGCAAAGCATTTAAACTCCGTATTTACCCCAAACAAATGTACTGGTGTTGTTGATTTCCCGAGTGTAGTTGCGCTACCCTCTCGACCCATAAAATTTAAAATGTGCGATGTACAAAATCTAATTGCTGAACTTAACCCGAAGAAAGCACCGGGTATTGATGGAATTAGTAACCAAATGCTAATAAAATTGCCTCGTATTGCAATTAGAATCATGTTATTCATTTTTAATGCCATTTTACGACTAGAGTATTATCCCCACAGCTGGAAGCTTGCCAAAGTTAAAATGATTCCAAAGCCGGGCAAAGATCTGACCAAGGCAGAATCATACAGCCCAATAAGCCTGCTATCAACAATGTCAAAACTTTTCGAAAAACTGCTCATGTCAAAATTGTCCCCAATTCTAATTGGTAGTGGGTGCATCCCAGACCATCAGTTTGGTTTTAGAAGTCAGCATAGCACCATTGAACAAACGCATAGATTGGTTCAATGTATAAGAAGAACATTTGAAGAAAAGAAGTACTGTTCTGCACTGTTTATTGACGTTTCGCAGGCATTTGATAAAGTGTGGCATGAAGGTCTAATTTTAAAATTAAAATCATATCTACCAATAAATTTGGTGAATTTATTAGAAAGTTACATTACTACCCGGAATTTCACGGTTGTGGAAGGAGAATTCATGATTGTGCCCGAATCTATATCATCCGGTGTGCCACAGGGGAGCATACTGGGGCCAGTTTTGTATTTGATTTATACTTGTGATATGCCATTGAGCAGTAATATCCATACATCTACGTTTGCCGATGATACAGCCTGCTTAAGTATGCACGAAAATCCTTATGAGGCTTCGCGATATCTACAAGAACATATTACACAACTGGAACTATGGTTTAAATTATGGAGAATTAAGGTAAACGAGCAAAAGTGTGTTCAGGTAACATTTACCCTGCGAAGAGATACTTGTTCCCCAGTTCGAATCAACAATCAAGTTGTTTCTCAGCATTCACATGTAAAATACCTTGGTATACACCTTGATTGACGACTTACATGGAAACACCATATTGACTCAAAGCTAATACAAATGAAACTTAAACTAATTCAGATATATTGGCTGATTGGTAGAAATTCAACACTCAGCCTAGACTGCAAACTTTTATTATACAAGTCGCTTTTGAAGCCAATATGGTGCTACGGAATTCAGTTATGGGGCACTGCTTCAGCTTCTAACGTCGAGAGAATCCAACGAAGGCAAAACAAAATTTTGCGTGTGATAACATCGGCTCCATGGTACATTAAAAACTCAAATATACATCGTGATTTCAAATAGCAAAATACGCAGGCAAATATTTAACAAAACTCGAGTCACATCCTAATCCGCTTGCTCGTAACATCTTGAATTTTACTGGCCACATCCGCTTGAAAAAGAAGGACACAAGGGCTCTTATACTCAACACTCCAGATGGGATTGCTTAAAAATATTTTTTTTCTCTTTTTGTTTTATTATTACTACTTATGTATTATTTATTACTATCACTAAGCTTATGTCCGACAGTGGTCGGGCCTAATACTTATATTTTAGATTTAAGAATTGAATACTTATTGTTAGTTCATAATTGAAGATACAATAAATAAATAAATGTAAAAACAAACAAACAAAAAAGAATATGTACAACTAACTTTGATGTTATTTGTTCATGAATAATTATCACGTGTAATTTGGCTTAAAAAAGCGATACGACTCTTTTTTTTTGATTATCACTACTTATGTATTATTTATAACTATCACTAAGTTTTTGTCAGACAGTGCTCGGGCCTTATACTTATATTTTAGATTTAAGATTTGAATACTTATTGTTAGTTCATAATTGAAGATACAATAAATAAATAAATTTATTTAAAAAAAAATATTCAGTAATTTTTTTGTTTTATTCCATTAAAAAATACAAAAATGTGGCTTTCTTCGACAATAAAATTTAATTTATGTGGATTAATGAAAGAACAGCAATAAATTATGAAAATATTTTTCCTCTTAATATTTTAATTTTAGATATTTTTGAAATAATTATTTATTTATTTATTTAATTACATGATATTAAACTTATATAAATATAAGACTAATATAATATTTTGAAATAATTAATTTGAAAGCAAAACACAGAACAGCTGGCTGGATAATTCTTGCAATTAAAAGTTTTACTAGCAACAATTTGTTAGAATTTTTTTGTCGTGAAAATTTCTTTAAATATTTTAACAGAAATAAAGTATTAGGCAGCCTTCAACCACGTTCCCCATCTATTTGTTATAGACTGTGTGCGTAGTCATATCCTGGATATTTTTCTTTAAAAGCTTCAACACGCAAAAAAGCTTTCAAAAATACTTTATTAAATATTAAATTAATACGGAACCAGTACAAACCGCTGAATAAATAAGAGGGTTATTGTTTTTTTTTTGTTTTTAAGGGTGTTGGTATTTTTGACTTAAGCCAAGGTATTTTTTTTTTAAATGAGTTGAAGAAATCCTACGGCGTTTTTGAGTATCGAATAATACCACAAAAATTGCGGTCGTACATTTTCCATTCTTGTTGAAATTGTTTTCGTTTTCATCTCTTTTAGTCTAACACAGTAAGAACTGCAGCTTTTAAATACTTTGCAGTAAGAAGACGAAAATCGGTACATTGTGCAGATAGTGTGATCCAGGCCGAAGAGTGCCGTTAAATGTACTCCTAATAGAAATCGAATTTTAGTAATATATGTTTATTTAATTCAAATGAAATAAAGCCCAAAAAATTCTATGCAGTTTTTTTCTCACATGTCTCACATTAAAAAACGTAATATAATATTTATTGCAGTAAACGAGCTATACGTAAATAGAAAAAGAAAAGTGTTGTTATTAAATTATTTTCAGTAAAAAATTTTATAGTTTTTATATTTTCGAATTCAATCAATTTGTTCGTAGAAAGCTTTTGTGCATTGAAAAAGTTCTTGTAACGTGTGTGGATGTGATCGGCTCAAATTTAAATTATTCTTTTTATATAATGCTATATATTTATTTTACTCAACCATTACAATGAATTGAATACTAGCTACTAGACTTGTTTTTTAAAATCCGTTATCATTTTTAAAAACAATATCAAGTTTCAGCAGAATTGTTTCACTACTTTCGGCTTTAAGATCAGATAGTTTCCTCTTGAAATCATCAATTCTACAACAATTCAAGCGAATAAATTTGCTCAAAAAGTTTTGAATTAATAATTTGTCACCAATAATATATTTTGGAATTTGAATTTAAAACATGTAAGAGTGCTATATTCGGCTGTACCGAATCTTATATACCCTTTACCAAAGTGCGTTTATGTAGTATACAGATACATACATAAGCACAGAGATATATACATAGGTATGTATATATTAATTTTGTGATAAAATTCATACTTTTTTCTAGTGCAATTATTAGGTTTTTGGCTTATTTATTTTTTTTTATGATTTTTTTTCATATCGGCGATTTTTTTTGGTTTTGGCGATTTTTTTCGGTTTTTGGAGTTTTTTTAATTTTGACGATTTTTTTTTCGTTCTGGCGATTTTTTTGATTTTGGCGATTTTTTTTTTATATATTTAATTTTTTTTAGTTTTGACACTTTTTTCTCGTTTTGGCGATTTTTTTTCGGTTTTTGGCGTTTTTTTTTATTCTGGCAATTTTTTTGATTTTGACCATTTATTTTTTTTTATTTAGACGATTTTTCTATTTTTTGGCGATTTTTTTTCATATAGGCAAGTTATTTTTTGTTTTGGTGATTTTTTCGTTTTTTGGCGTTTTTATTTCTTTTTGGCAATTTTTTTAGTTTTGACAGTTTTTTCTCGTTATGGCGATTTTGCGGTTTTTTAATTTTGGCGATTTTTTTCGTTTTGGCGATTTTTTTTTTATTTTGGCGATTTTTTTTTCATTTAGGCGATTTTTTTTAATTTTTGTTCATATAAGCATTTTTTTGTTTTGGCGATTTTTGCGGATTTTTGTCATTGTGGGAATTTTTTTTGTTTTGATACTTTTTTATAGTTTTGGCGATTTTTTCGGTTTTTGGCGTTTTTTTAATTTTGGCGATTTTTTTCGTTTTGGCGATTTTTTTTGATTTTGCCGATTTTTTTTTCATAGAAGCGATTTTTTTATATAGGCAATTTTTTTTTTTTTGATTTGGCGATTTCAGGTTTTTGGCGTTTTTTTCTAATTTTGGCGATTTATTTTCGTTTTGGCGATTTTTTTTGATTTTGGCGATTTTTTTTCATTTTGGCGATTTTTTTTTAATTTTTGGCGATTTTCGTTCACAAAAGCATTTGTTTTTAATTTTAGCGTTTTTTTTTAATTTTAGCGTTTTTTTTTAATTTTGGCGATTTTTTTCGTTTTGGCGATTTTTTTAATTTTTGGCGATTATATTAATATTATAATATTCTGATTTTTTAGTTTGATCGTTTTTGAAAATTTCAAGAGTTTAACTCTTTCAGTTTCCAAGATATAGCAATTTTTCAAAATTACATGGTCAAAATTTCATTAACTGATGGACCACCCTTCAATTTAAATTTTTTTAACTTTAGTGTTAATTGTTGTAGCCTATATAAAAATACACTAATTTTACAAATTTCAAGTGTCAATATACATATGTACACACATACATACAATTGTATGTATATTACATGGGATTTTAAAAGTTTTCGTTGCTCATTTTAGAACACCCTTTAACTTTTAGCTTTTATATATTTGTTGTTATAGCGACTAGAGTTCTACATACACTGTCCAAATTTCAGACCCGTAGCTTTTACCGTTCCTGAGAAAATAGCCTTCTTCCTAAAACATGAAATATGTTTAATTATTAGAAAAAAGTTAAAGTTGTCTAACCCTGGAAACGTTTTTTTAATTTGTTAAACTTAAAATTTTTTTTCTAATTATAAATACCAATTTTATTCATACCGAAGTATAAAATAAGTTAATTTGATAAAAAAGTAATAAAAATTTGTTTTCGGTAGTTATTTTCTATGGGAAAATTGAGTTTGAGCTTTCCAGCTCTGAAACCGTCAGCTCGATTTTGCTGATTTTCAATAGCAAAATTTTTCGGAAAATTTCTGACACACCAGTCCAAGAACGAAGTCTCAGCTCTTCTGGGAGCTTGGGAAAACCGATTTCACGTAAAGACAGACGGACAGACGGACATCGCTTGATCGTCTTCCCTATGCATAAGGATCCAGAATATATATAGTTTATGTGTCGCTTATTAATATTGTAGAAATTACAAACGGAATGACAAACCTATATATACCCTTTTACCATTTTTTGGTAAAGGGTATACAAATATATGAAACCAAACCAAAATATGCGGAAAAATAAGCATTTATGACCAAATAATGAAAAAATATGCATTTTCAGGAAAATATGCAAATATATGCACATACAAATCGATGAAATTTTTTTCGCAAATACATAAAGATATTTCGTTATTGCCATTATATTTATTTAATGTTGTGAAATTATAATTTAATATCAGTTAATAATATCATTGATTGTCTGTAAGGAAATAATTTCATAGACATATAATAAATAAATATGTGTGGATGTCTGTATGTAGCACGTACATACTTATATGTATATGTAAATAAGAGATGAGGGATAAAACATGCATTTGCAAGAGACAGATATGGAGGTGCAAAAAGTGCATATTTTAAGACATACTCACTGACCACTGACACACTCATCAAATTGAAAAAGCAATTCCGCTATAGCTATAGATCTGATATTTCGTACACGAGTAAATCTATGTGGCCAATGAACTAGAAAAATCTAAAAATACGGAAATTTTAACTAGTGGGCTGAAAATCGATACAGAGCTAGGTGAAGGTGAGCAATAAACTAATCAAATCTGAAAACCCAGGAATTTTAGCTAGGAGGGCGGTCAAAATTAAAAAAGCAAATCTAAAGCGCTAATTTTTAATTATTATTTTTCGAACTTCAGTTGTTTCTATATTTATGATTTATTTGAACGGGCTAAAGTTCGTATCGCTTTTTTAAGCCAAATTACATGTGATAATTATTCATGAACAAATAACATCAACGTTAGTTGTACATATTCTTTTTTGTTTGTTTGTTTTTACATTTATTTATTTATTGTATCTTCAATTATGAACTAACAATAAGTATTCAATTCTTAAATCTAAAATATAAGTATTAGGCCCGACCACTGTCGGACATAAGCTTAGTGATAGTAATAAATAATACATAAGTAGTAATAATAAAAAAAAAAGAGAAAAAAAATATTTTTAAGCAATCCCATCTGGAGTGTTGAGTATAAGAGCCCTTGTGTCCTTCTTTTTCAAGCGGATGTGGCCAGTAAAATTCAAGATGTTACGAGCAAGCGGATTAGGATGTGACTCGAGTTTTGTTAAATATTTGCCTGCGTATTTTGCTATTTGAAATCACGATGTATATTTGAGTTTTTAATGTACCATGGAGCCGATGTTATCAAACGCAAAATTTTGTTTTGCCTTCGTTGGATTCTCTCGACGTTAGAAGCTGAAGCAGTGCCCCATAACTGAATTCCGTAGCACCATATTGGCTTCAAAAGCGACTTGTATAATAAAAGTTTGCAGTCTAGGCTGAGTGTTGAACTTCTACCAATCAGCCAATATATCTGAGTTAGTTTAAGTTTCATTTGTATTAGCTTTGAGTCAATAAGGTGTTTCCATGTAAGTCGTCGATCAAGGTGTATACCAAGGTATTTTACATGTGAATGCTGAGGAACAACTTGATTGTTGATTCGAATTGGGGAACAAGTATCTCTTCGCAGGGTAAATGTTACCTGAACGCACTTTTGCTCGTTTACCTTAATTCTCCATAATTTTAACCATAGTTCCAGTTGTGTAATATGTTCTTGTAGATATCGCGAAGCCTCATGAGGATTTTCGTGCATACTTAAGCAGGCTGTATCATCGGCAAACGTAGATGTATGCATATTACTGCTCAATGGCATATCACAAGTATAAATCAAATACAAAACTGGCCCCAGTATGCTCCCCTGTGGCACACCGGATGATATAGATTCGGGCACACTCATGAATTCTCCTTCCATAACCGTGAACTTCCGGGTAGTAATGTAACTTTCTAATAAATTCACCAAATTTATTGGTAGATATGATTTTAATTTTAAAATTAGACCTTCATGCCACAATTTATCAAATGCCTGCGAAACGTCAATAAACAGTGCAGAACAGTACTTCTTTTCTTCAAATGTTCTTCTTATACATTGAACCAATCTATGCGTTTATTCAATGGTGCTATGCTGACTTCTAAAACCAAACTGATGGTCTGGGATGCACCCACTACCAATTAGAATTGGGGACAATTTTGACATGAGCAGTTTTTCGAAAAGTTTTGACATTGTTGATAGCAGACTTATTGGCTTGTATAATTCTGCCTTGGTAAGATCTTTGCCCGGCTTTGGAATCATTTTAACTTTGGCAAGCTTCCAGCTGTGGGGATAATACTCTGGTCGTAAAATAGCTTTAAAAATGAATAACATGATCCTAAATGCAATACGAGGCAATTTTATTAGCATTTGTTACTAATTCCATCAATACCCGGTGCTTTCTTCGGGTTGAGTTCAGCAATTAGATTTTGTACATGACACATTTTAAATTTTATGGGTCGAGGGGGTAGTGCAACTACACTCGGCAAATCAACAACACCAGTACACGTGTTTGGGGTAAATACGGAGTTTAAATGCTTTGCAAACAAGTTACCTTTTTCAATATCACTCCTGGCCTAAACTCCGGTAGAAGTGCGCAGAGGTAGTTTAAACTCAACGGGTGTTTTAATTCTTTTCGCAGCGCGCCACAAAAAATAATTAGATGCTGGTGTGACATCGAGATTTTCCAGATAGTTTTTAAGAGAAGCAGTTTTTTCGTATGCAAGCAGTTCTTGGAGTCTTTTAGTGCACTCTTTTAATCTAATTTTATTTTGGGGTGATCTGTGCTGTTGCCATTCTCTTCTAGCTCTTCTTTTTGCACCTACGAGATGTTCAATATCTGTAGAATATATTCTGTTAAAACCAGTCTGCGGGTGGGAGGAAGTGGCATGTTCAGCTGCCTGCTTAATATTTTCGTTAAGATTAGCAATATTAGATTCAATATCGTCATGAGTTCTTAGCTTAATGTTTTCAGTGCAATGACTACTAAGATATTTTTTGAATCGCACCCAATTAACACGACTGACCATTTTCACATATGGGTGAGGTAGAGCACTTCTCAGTGGGCTACAGATTGTAACGATCGTGGGAGAGTGAGCGGACGATAGATCTAGAGAAGCTTCAACATGAATTAATTCCCTAGAAATATTTTTCATGACGCCAAAATTTATAACATCCAGAATTTTATGTATGTCAGTAGGCCAGTAAGTGGGCTCCCCACTCGAAATGACGTCCAAGCCCATTTTTGAAATTGTGTTGAACAACGATCGTCCTCTAGGTGTGATAAGACGCGAACCCCAGAAAGTATGTTTTGCATTATAGTCTCCAGCTGCTACGAAACAAGGGCCAAGAGATTTGTAGAAATCCTCGTATTGATCCTCAGTAATTGCGAATCTAGGAGGGGAGTAAATTGATGATATGACAAAATTTTTGCAAAAATTTTCGATACAAATATTCGTTGCTTGTAGATGTTCTTCACAAATGTTGTCAATAATGTAATGCTTGAGTCTTGACTTTATTAAAATTGCTGATCCCCCGCAAGCTCTTCCTCTTGGGTCCTTTGAATCATATAAAATGTAGCCATTAATTTTAAATAGACTTCTTGAAGTCAAATGAGTCTCAGAAACCAACATTATATCAATATTTTTTCCCGTGAGGAAGTGCTCAAGTTCATTTTTATGTTGGCGAATGCCGTTTGCGTTCCAGAAACTTATCTTTAACGTGTTCATGGCTTGTTAACTAATGCTTGAAGCAGTGTAGACTGCATTCGTAGCATTTCTTTCATACATATTCTAACAACACATAGTTGAACAGAACAGCCAGCCGTTTTCGAAGGCCACTAAACCTTCATCATCAGCGTTCTTCTGTGTTGGTCCACTGTGTGTGGTGTCAGTGGATGTAGATTTCTGCCTTACATACGAAACTTTCTTGCAAATTGGAATACGTGAATTGTTTTGATTCATCGTATTTCAATTTGCTAAAATGTGTTTTGTAATGAAAGCCCAAATATACCATTTCTAATTTACAACAGACTTACCATTGTTGTTTATTCTTTACTAATTATGCACATGTTAGTTAATTTGCTTATTTTTGGTTCTACTTAAGATAAACTTTTTTGGTTTGTTGCTATTGAGTATATTTATTTAATTTTTGCCACAAACCCCTGGCTATTAATTTGAATTATTATTTTTCGAACTTCATTTGTTTCTATATTTATGATTTATTTGAACGGGCTAAAGTTCGTATCGCTTTTTTTAAGCGCTTAACGGATGCAATTTGATTGAAATTTGGCAAATATACTGCGATAATGCAACACTTTAAATTTTTCGTTAAAAAAGTGGGTGTTGACGAGCCCATATATGTTAAACCTCATATTTCATGTACTGCGGCTGACCATATTTAGATATACTATTTATGTATGTTATTATCCATTCGCATCGAAACTTTACAGGAATACTAAGAGCTGAGTGAAAAAAATCTTGAATTTGGAAAAGTGGGCGGGATTACGCCCATACAATTAAAAATTAAAAGTTACACTAAGGAGCTGAAATTGGATTTAAAGGCAGATCTATGTGAGAAACAAACCAAAAAAATCTGAGAACCCGAAAATTGTGGTCAGAAGGGCTGAACTACAACCATAAAAATTTTAAATTAAAAGTTGTGCTATTGAACTGAAATTTTATACAAAAGTAGGTCTAAGTGAGAAACCAACTAGAAAAATCTGAAAACCCAAAAAAAAAATTATCAGAATGGGCTGGGCCACGCAAATATTTCTAGGAATTAAAAACTTAATACACAGCTTTTAACTCAAGCCATTTTAGTGCTGCTTATAATTCATAAAATTTAAAGATATAGTCCGCACTAGAGAGTTGAAGTTTTATACACAAGTAAGTGTAGATGACCAGGCAAAAAAAAAACTTAAAAACAAAAAAATTTATCAGGTATGCGGGGCCACGCCCTTAAGCTCAAATTCGCACTAGAGAGCTAACATTTGATACACAAATAAAACCCCGGAAGCTTCAATCATGGGTGGGAACAAGCACTCTAAACTCAAAATTAAGATAAATTTTATTGAAACTTTTCACACAGATTGCACTTATTCAAAGTAAAAATTCCCTGTCTTGAAAAGTGGGCGTGACTGCACCCACTTAGATTTTTCTTTCACTTACTTCGTTTTAGCAATTTGAAGTCTATTTCTTATGTATTTCTCATTAGCTTTTTCCTACAAAACTTTACATGAACCACATAAGCACTAGCAGTTAAAAAAGTAGGTCGAGTCACGCCCATACAAGTTTTAAGTAATATTATATTGTAGAGAGCTGACTTTGTTTTGACAAAATTGAGTTACTCAATCGGAAAGTCCAAAGTTAACAGCACCAGCCACCCTGTTGAATATTTGCATGTATGTACTTCGGTTAAGCAGACTTTAATATGTAAATTTATTTCAAATATAGGCTGGGTCACGTCCACTAAAATTTACGCCATATTTTACATATTTCTTTTCATACGACTTTTAACAAATTGTGTATACACTGGCGGTTTGTTCTTGAATATTTTTGCGTGTATCGCAAATATATTTAAATAGCTCCTACTGGCCACTGGGAGTAGATCTGAAAGGACTTAATTATATTTAATATTTATATTTGGGTTGAATACAAATTTTGATGATCCGAGCAATGAAAGGAGTGCACGATGTAGCGTAATTAAAGTTTATTTCAAAAGTGGTTTTTCTTTTCTTCCAACCAACAATTTTAACCTATACGATTTTAACTAAGTTTAATAGTTTTGACATTTGGAAATAGTTCCAACAACATTTGTGTTCAATCTTTTACAATATTTTCAGATACAGATATTTAAAGGTATAAATTCAAATGATTAAATATTATAATATATATAAAAAAAGTAATAATTCAAAATATCAAAAATTCAAATTTAAAATTTTGTAAATTTTAGTTATTTAAATTATTGTCCAAATGATTTTTGGACATGGCGCCGGCCTTGGCTTCAGGCAACATATTGCTTGGCACACAAAACAGTAGCAAGGGATTTGATAGCCTCCACTAAGATTTTGGTGTCTGGTGTTGTAGTAGAGGTAGATGGTTGCACTGTTGCTGTTGGACTCTGTGGAGTGGTTGTAGAATTTCTTCTTGTAGATTTCAACGGTTGTTGTCTACTTTGACGCAAATCTTCGGTTCTAATTCCTCTTGGCTGTTTAGAATGCTGCGACCTCAGATGAAGTAGGGTGTGGTGGAATTTATCACATTTTCTGCATGTGTCCATAGAAGTGCAGCCTCTCAGATCGTGGCTGCGTGCTAAGCAGTTGACACAGTAATTGTGCCTGTTTACCATCCTTTCTCTTTTTTCCGGACTCATCTTTAAAAACTTTCGGCAGAACCGTAAAGCGTGAAATTTATGGCACAGAGCACACTTGTACAATTCGGGATTTTGTCGGTTGCTATGACTATTTCGGCCTTTTGTAAATTTACGTGTGCTGGAGCTAGAACGACGATTGTTCCTAGATCAAGAAAACACAAAAATTAGAGACCTTATAACTGTAATACTTAACTAACTAAATGAGAGAAGGTTAGATATAAGAATATGTGAGTAAATATTTATGTGCTATGATGAGTAGATAATATTTATGTGCTATGCTGAGTAGGTAATATTGGAGGCGAATTTTCATTGTTCAAAAGCGGTAAATAACAGAGTTTAACAATAGGGCGAGTTATGATTCCTGTGCATATACATACATCAGCTGTGCGTACGTTATGGTCGGAGCCCGTAAAGGTCCGTTCGATTCTTCCTAAGCGCCAGTCGTGAGGTGGAAGTAAATCATCCATAACAACGACAAGGTCTCCGACCCTTAGATTTGGAGCAGAGTTCTTCCATTTGTAGCGTTTGTGTAGGGCTTTCAAATAATCTTGCTTCCATCGGACTGAGAACTGATGATGGAGTGCTTTTAGCTTTCCCATCTGTTGATGAGAGACATGTTCTCGAAATTCTGTTCTGGGAAAGCTAGCAAGGGTGCACCTCTGAGAAAATGGCCAGGAGTTAATGTAGTTAAATCTGCGGGGTCTTCTGATAAGGCGGATAAAGGGCGCGAGTTAAGCACACCTTCAATCCGAGCTAAAACGGTAGCGAAATCTTCAAAAGTGAACTTTTGACCCACAGCAAGTCTTTTGAAATGAAATTTGAAGCTTTTCACGGCAGCTTCCCATAGACCGCCCATGTGTGGAGCATGTGGAGGTATAAATTTCCACTCAAACCCTTGTGTAATGTACCTTTGAGCTATATCTTGAGCAATGTTTTTAATAAAGGAGGCAAATTCGTGTTCAAGAGTTCTGCTGGCACCGACGAAGTTTCTGCCGTTATCGGTTACTACCCTTTGGGGGAGCCCCCGCCTACCAACAAAACGAGCAAATGCGGCTTCGAATGCCGCCGAAGAAAGATCTGAGCAGGGCTCCAAGTGTATGGCTTTTGTGCTGAAACAAACGAATACACTAGCGTACCCTTTGACATATGGCGCCTTTCGCAGGGATGAAGTTTTTAACTCAAACGGGCCGGCAAAATCTATACCAGTTACTTGGAAGGGTATGGACAAATTGCACCTTTCTGGTAGCAAAGGGGCCATGATTTGATGACAGGGTTGCTGTTTGTATATTATACAAATTTTGCAATTACGTATTATATTTTTTACGCGGGTTTTGAGTCTTGAAATATAAAATTCCGTTTGAGACATTCTACACATTAATCCGCAATCTGCGTGATAAAGCAATTTATGTAGATGAGATAGATACAGCTGACAAAATCTTGAGTTACCCGGTAGTATCATGGGATAACGTTCGTTATATGGAAGAGTCGATTGAGATAATCTGCCATTTACACGTAGAATTGATTTTGAATCAATAAACGGGTTGAGAGGTTTTAATGAACTTTTATTATGTAGTGGTTTCGATTCTAATATAGCTTCATATTCTTCAAGATAACATGATTTTTGAGCTAGAATAATAAATCTAGATTTTACAAACTTTATTTCTTCTTGGGTTAAGTCGATTTTTGTGGGTTTGAAAGCATTTGGTCTGATATTTTTTATGGTTCGATTGAAGAATCGAAAAATGTAGCAAGTAACACGTAAGGCTTATATAAGGATATGTTTTTTGTAGGGGCTATGGGATTTTCAACCGCTTTGAGGGGGTTTCGTTTTGGCCATTCTGATTGAGGTTTATTTAGCCATGATGGTCCATACCACCAAAGAGAGTTTCGAGCAAGATTTTGAGAGCTACAGCCCCTCGTTCCTAGGTCTGCAGGGTTGTCATGAGATGGAACATGTTGCCACTTAGCATTTGGTACTATGCTATAAATATGTGAAATTCGATTCGCAACATAGGTTTCCCATGTTGAAGGTGGTTTTGAGAGCCAACCCAACACTATGGACGAGTCAGTCCATAGATTTATTTCCGTTACTTCAAGCTTTATTGTTGAGACAATATATTTAACGAGATTTGCTAGCAATACTGCGCCATTGAGTTCCAAACGGGGAAGAGAAATCGTTTGGATAGGAGCGACTTTACTTTTCGCTACCAATAAGTTTGTGAAAGTATTGTGCTTATTGTTTTGGCATCGTATATATATTGTGGCACAGTATGCTGTTTTGGAAGCATCTGAAAATCCATGAATTTGGATCGAATCTGAAGGAAAATATTGTATCCAACGAGGAATAGAAATCTGTTGCACATGCGCAAAGTCTTGTAAGAGCGTATTCCAATTTTGTAGCGATTCTAGAGAAACGTCTTCATCCCAGCTCAACCTTTCTAACCATAATTGTTGCATGAGGATTTTAGCTTTTATAACTATGGGGGCTAACCATCCAGCGGGATCAAAAAGTTTTGCTACAGAGGAGAGAATTTGTCGCTTTGTAATTTTTATGGCTGGATCTACTGGCAAAAAGCTGTATGAAAATGAGTCAGTGAGAGCGTTCCACTTGATTCCTAGAGTTTTGGTAGAACTTGTTTCGTGGAATCGAAGAAATTCTGAATCATATAGATCTTCTTTGTTTAAATGAGCGAGCAATTGGGAATCATTTGCTGTGATCTTTTTGAGAGGGAACCCAGCTGATTTTAACATATTAATGAGCTGTGTTTGGGCAGAAATAATTTCATCTAATGAATATCCCCCGGAGAGAATATCATCGACATACGTTTCAGAACGCAGAATTGATGCAGCTCTTGGGTACATCGATTCAGAGTCTGAGGCCAGCTGGAGAAGTGTCCGAATTGCTAAATACGGAGCGCAGTTAACTCCGAAGGTTACTGTTTTTAAATGGTAATCCTTCGTAGGGCCGTCCGTTTCAGACTTGAATAAAATCCTCTGAAAAGGTCTGTCTTCTGGGTGTATTTCGATTTGGCGGTACATTTTTTGTATGTCGCCATTGAAAACGTATTTGTATTTTCTCCAGTTGAGCACTATAGATATTAAGTCGTTTTGAAGAGTGGGGCCTGTGTACAGAACGTCATTGAGAGAAAATTTAGACTTCGTTTTTCGAGAGGCGTTAAAGACTACTCTTACTTTTGTGGTTTTATGTTCTGGGCGCACAACCGCATGATGTGGTAAATAAAATGAGCTATATTTACCTTGGGACACAATTTCACATGATGAGGTTTCTTCCATGTGATCCAAAGTGATGTATTCATTAAGAACTTCTTTGTATTGCTCTTTAAGGTTCGGGTCTTTGAGTAGTGTTTTTTCCATGCTTGCGTATTGTGCCAAGGCTGTAAACCGGGACGAGCCTAAGAAGATTTGATCGGGGTACTCAGTTCTAAATGGAAGTCGTACGACATATCTACCATTTTCATTACGAGTTGTTGTTTCAATGTAAAATTTTTCACAAAATTCATCTTCTGAGCTTTTCGGCTGAATGTTAGGAATTTCTTCTTGTTCCCAAAATTTTTTCAAGAGATTATTGAGCTCAGAAGCTTCAGATGGGATAACTGAAGTTGTGAATGCGTTAATGGTCTGAGTTTTTATGGGACCACTGAGAACCCACCCAAATATGGTGTTGTAAGCTGATGTCTTCCCACAAATATTCTTTTTAATGCCTTCGATATTGAGACAATGTTCAAAGTCGTTGCCTAGTATAAGATCTATCTGAGACGACTTATTAAAAGCTGGATCCGCAAGATCTAGTTCTTTAAGCTCGGGCGAAATGGGGATTTCAAAGGAACAGGCTGGTAGATGTTTTGTTACCTTGGGTAATATTATAGCTTTTATAGGGACCCTGAGGTCATATCTCTTTGCATATAAAACAAACTCTGATTCTTTGTTTGCCGTTTGCATTTGTCCACCAATACCTATAATTTCAAAGTGGGACTTCTGATAGGGTAACTGTAAACGATTTCGAACCCTTTCTGATAAAAATGTTCGTTGAGAACCGGGATCAATCAACGCTCTTACGGTAAAAAGTTCACCTTTATGCTCTATCTGCATTAGAGCTGTGCGTAATAATATATTTTCATTACTTGTAGAAACATTGGCTTGGCATTGATTAGATGTACACGGAAGTTCTATTTGTGTATTATTTTTTGGAGTTTGTACGGGTTTTTTGGATTCTTTTTTGTAATTGTTATTCGGATTGCTCAAATTATATTGAGAATTTTCTTGGTTTTGAGTTGAATTTTGTGAAATTTGTCTCATGTGCAAAAGGGTATGGTGTTGCTTTTTACAATATAGGCAAGTATGCTTACTTTTACAATTTGCCTTTAAATGTGATACTGCTAAACAATTATTACAGAATTTATTCTGAAAGACATAATCTACTCTTTGCTGTACGGTAAAGGATTTAAATTTTGGACATGACCTGAGAGAGTGTTCTTCTTTACATAACTTGCAAGACAAAGTCAGATTTTCTTGTGATATGTATGTGTGTATGCTGGGCGAGGGTTTTTTTTTTCAAGACTAACACCTTCTTTATAATTTTTAATGCTATTAAGCCTTTCTACAGCTTCGTACCTGTCCACGAGAAATTGTGACATTTGGGACCATTGAGGCAGCTCGCGAGGAGACGTAAGTGATTGTTCCCAAAGTGCTAGTGTTTTTTCTGGAAGTTTTGTCGAAATCAACCGTATGAGAATCGGGTCCCAACTTTCCACTTGAATACCGAGTGTTTTTAGAGTAGCTAGTGAATCACTTACAGATGATTGTATCTTTCTTATTGATTCACTATCTTCGCTTTTGGCTGCCGGAATATTGAACAATATTTTTATTTGGTTGTCAACTAGTACACGTTTATTCTCATAACGAGTCCTAAGGGCATTCCAAGCCAGCTCAAAATTATCGTTAGTGAGAGGGTATCTTTTAACTATAGCACCTGCTTCGCCCTTCGTTTTATGACGAAGATGATATAGTTTTGTGACATTATTGAGTTTTGAGTGGTTAATGTATAATGCCGTGAACATGTCACGAAATGAGGGCCATTGCTCATAGCTGCCATTGAATACTTCCGTATCACAAGGAGGGAGTTTGATGCAGTCATTTGAAGTATTTTGCACATATGTCTCGGCTGGAGCGTGACGGTTACTTAAGTTACGAGACGTGGACTGAAATCTTGGAACTCCCGGGTTCTCTTGTTGGAGTATTCTTGCAAGATCGAGAATTCGAGAAGAGCAATCATAGTACCTGGTTCTACTTTCTTCAAATCTCTCTTTTACTTCTTGCTTTATTTCTGGTGTAATTCTTGTGTCTTTGGAGAACATGACTTCTTCGTGAGAGAAGTTTAATTTGTCCCATCTTGAGTCTAAGTCTCTTAGCATGACTTCAAGAATGGTATCAGTATGCTCATCTGCTGGGGTAGCGTCGAACCTTTCGCACAGTGCTATTAATTGATCGTAATCAAAGTCAAAGTGCTCCATGGCAGACGAGCTGGAGTTTCGGGATGTGGACGGCATCTTATACGAATTGTTAAGAAATTTAACTACTTGGGCTATGTAACTTTATAGACTTGATAGATTTAAGTTTGGATTTTCTGAGTTATATGGGTATATTAGATTTAGAATAAAGCTTCTTAATTTCACAACTTCTTGTTTCTTTATTGATAATACTTTCGTACTAAATGTTTTCCTTTTATAGGTAGAGAGTATTTAATATATTTTCTTCGTGAAGGTGCTATGGGGAATAGCTCTAGAGTTAGATTTCTATATTAATTAGTAAAATATTAGAAAATTTTATTTCCCTCAGTTTATATTCAATGAATTTGGGCTAAGAGTTCAGCACTAGAAGTCGGATCCTAGTATTAGGGTGAATATAAACTATTGGATTTGAATTTTTTTGGTTTTTGTGGTTTGGATTTTTAAATGCAATTGACTATTAAATAGTACTTTTGGGGTTATCAACCAGTTAAACTTTTTGGAAAGTTGTAAATAAATGGGAAGTTTGAAGTTGTGTTTAATTACGGTTTATATCACTAACCAATAGCAAATGTAATTAACTTCAAGCTTATATTTTTAAATATAAATGTGGTTTTTAGTATTAGTTTTAATTGGGGTATTTTATGAGAATTAACTAGGGTAGTTTAATTTCGACAACCTTGCAACTTTTTATGAGAGACTTTTAGAGTAGTTTATTACAGTGTTGTCGAAAGTGAAAGTTATATGAAACAATATTTTTCTTTTCATATAAGTTGTGAAATATTTTCTGTTTTATACTTTTAAATGAAAATGTGTGAGGGCTGTTTACTTCAAATTTCCTGATGCTTAACTATTTTGCACAAAATTATTTTTACTTAGTGGGGCTAATGAGTGTATTAGTATATGAGTACGTTAAAAGTGTTAAACCAAGTGTATTTTAATAGGATTTTGGGTTTATATGAGAGATTTTGTTAATTACGATTCTTTTTCTATATTCGTTGAACAGGGGCTACAGAGTTATAGCACTAGAAATAGACGCCTAGTTAGAAATGAATATAGAAAACCGAACTGTTTTATTATTTTTTCTTTGTTTAGGATTTAAATGAGGGATTTAACTTTTGGGTTAAAAAATTTGTATTTTAAGGTGTACATATGTTAAACGTAAAGTAATATTTTTGTAAATTTATTCATGTTTTTTTTTTATTTAATACATATGTTTGCTTCACTTTATTTCAATTAAACGAAGCTTGTAGTTTTATAATATTTTTTCTTCTAAAATTTATGTATGTAGTTTTAATAATGCATTAGAAACTATTGAATATTTTTGCACCTATCCTCATTATTTTGTACTTGACTGTATATTATTTCGTATAGACTATGTTTAAGTGGACTGTATATTATTTAAGAGATAGTTTACACACACAATTGATAATGCAAAAAAAAATAAATGAAGTGAGTAGTTGTGTTAATAAAAATTATGAAATTTGATAAGCATGTAATGCATAGATTTTGTTGTAAAAGAGAACTGATATATCTACTCTGTAAGTTTGTTGTAAGAGAGATTAAGTAATTTATATTTACAAGAGTAGACGATTATGTCTGAGAGCATTTATTTATATTCACCACACTATGAACAATGATATTTTTATGCAGTACTTCGAATATGTGATGTATATATGTATGTATATGTATGTATTTTGGTTTTTATTCAATTTTTTTTTTAGTAAAGTAAGTATGTGCATATGTATGTATGTATGATTTATGTATGTTTGATGTTTTTTTTTGTTGATTTTGTTAAATATATCAATTGTTTAAATACCTTTTTGTTATGTGGAATATTCCAAATTATTGTGTTCGACATATGTACATATAATTCTTAGCACTTCTCTCTTTTTTTATTTCTTTGGTTTTTACTTTTTACACTGTCGGGCAAATTAAGCCCACACAAACTGGTTATAATTTGTATATCAATGTATGTAATAATTCTTTTATTTTGTAATTTTCATTTTTGTTAAAACCACTTTGTGCTGCTTCTTCTTCTATTTACTAATGCCCGTTAACTTTTATTTATGTAATTTTGTATGTATTTATGTATATACTTGGATTATATATGCATATATACGAATATATGTACATATGTATATTGAGCAAGGTGAATAAAAGGACGTACCTATGTATATATGTACATAAGAAATGTAGCGGTGCAGTTTTTTCAATTTACAAAAAAAAATATTTTTTTTTTTATTTCTACATACTTATAGGAATACCGCTATATATTTTTCCATCACATTTGTGTATTTTTTGATTTGATATCTATATACAATTGTACATATCTACAAAGTATGTACTTTTGTATGTAATAAACATAAGTTTTTATTTAAATAAAGTTTGAATATTCAAATTTCTTTTGTATCATACGAGCACATGTGTGTGTATACATCTACCTACATATGTACATGTGTATAAAGACAATTTAAATTTTTAGTTAACACTTTTATGGGATTATGGACTTTTTCACTAGTTTTTTTTTAAGATTTTCTTTTGTTTTTTTTTTTCATTAATTTTTTATGGAACAAACCTATCCCGCTTGCACTTCTTTTACGATTTTAATCTTACTGCGTTTATTTATTACTTTATTTGTGTGTGTGTGTAAATGTGTTTATATTAAACTTTAATAATTAAAGTAATATTCGACTTACTTTGGATGATGACAAGAATTGACTGTGAGCTTGATGTTTGATAATTTGTAAATTACCTCATTATTTCTGTGGTGAGTACTCAATTATTTTTGTTAGTTCTTTTCGTTGGATCGAGAGGACCATGAATATTTTTGCGTGTATCGCAAATATATTTAAATAGCTCCTACTGGCCACTGGGAGTAGATCTGAAAGGACTTAATTATATTTAATAGTTATATTTGGGTTGAATACAAATTTTGATGATCCGAGCAATGAAAGGAGCGCACGATGTAGCGTAATTAAAGTTTATTTCAAAAGTGGTTTTTCTTTTCTTCCAACCAACAATTTTAACCTATACGATTTTAACTAAGTTTAATAGTTTTGACATTTGGAAATAGTTCCAACAACATTCGTGTTCAATCTTTTACAATATTTTCAGATACAGATATTTAAAGGTATAAATTCAAATCCGAAATTTATTTGCTTGTGGTTTAGCTTGGTCTATATACGTATTTCATTGGCGCTTAAACCAAATCATCAGTAGACTTCAACCACAAATTTTGAACATTCACAAACCTCTTACTTTATGCACAGACTTTCAAAAACTATATGAGAATTCATAGAACAATAATATTTTTGAAAATCACAAAGACAAAATAAGTTTGGTAGGCTTTGAAACTCATACAAAACCCAGCAAATAATTTATATTCGATATGAATCTATTTTATTTTTCTACACCTTCATACAATTAGAAATCCATTGGATAACAATAAAAGTAATTACAAGGCAAAATGAAAAATAAAATCTAAAATTTAACATTTAAGAAGTTCATTATTCGACATATTGTCATAATTATATTTTAATCCGAAATTTATTTGCTTGTGGTTTAGCTTGGTCTATATACGTATTTCATTGACGCTTAAACCAAATCATCAGTAGACTTCAACCACAAATTTTGAACATTCACAAACCTCTTACTTTATGCACAGACTTTCAAAAACTATATGAGAATTCATAGAACAATAATATTTTTGAAAATCACAAAGACAAAATAAGTTTGGTAGGCTTTGAAACTCATACAAAACCCAGCAAATAATTTATATTCGATATGAATCTATTTTATTTTTCGGATTAAAATATAATTATGACAATATGTCGAATAATGAACTTCTTAAATGTTAAATTTTAGATTTTATTTTTCATTTTGCCTTGTAATTACTTTTATTGTTATCCAATGGATTTCTAATTGTATGAAGGTGTAGAAAAATAAAATAGATTCATATCGAATATAAATTATTTGCTGGGTTTTGTATGAGTTTCAAAGCCTACCAAACTTATTTTGTCTTTGTGATTTTCAAAAATATTATTGTTCTATGAATTCTCATATAGTTTTTGAAAGTCTGTGCATAAAGTAAGAGGTTTGTGAATGTTCAAAATTTGTGGTTGAAGTCTACTGATGATTTGGTTTAAGCGCCAATGAAATACGTATATAGACCAAGCTAAACCACAAGCAAATAAATTTCGGATTAAAATATAATTATGACAATATGTCGAATAATGAACTTCTTAAATGTTAAATTTTAGATTTTATTTTTCATTTTGCCTTGTAATTACTTTTATTGTTATCCAATGGATTTCTAATTGTATGAAGGTGTAGAAAAATAAAATAGATTCATATCGAATATAAATTATTTGCTGGGTTTTGTATGAGTTTCAAAGCCTACCAAACTTATTTTGTCTTTGTGATTTTCAAAAATATTATTGTTCTATGAATTCTCATATAGTTTTTGAAAGTCTGTGCATAAAGTAAGAGGTTTGTGAATGTTCAAAATTTGTGGTTGAAGTCTACTGATGATTTGGTTTAAGCGCCAATGAAATACGTATATAGACCAAGCTAAACCACAAGCAAATAAATTTCGGATTAAAATATAATTATGACAATATGTCGAATAATGAACTTCTTAAATATAAATTCAAATGATTAAATATTATAATATATATAAAAAAAATAATAATTCAAAATATCAAAAATTCAAATTTAAAATTTTGTAAATTTTAGTTATTTAAATTATTGTCCAAATGATTTTTGGACAGTTCTAATGTCACAATAGTGCATTTTTAAGGCGTACAATCCAACACCCATCACGCTCTAACCAATTATTTTATATAACTATGCCATTTTTAACTGGCCCAGTGATCTCGAATAGAAAAAATACACATTAGAAATTTTAAGCTTAATAAGCGTTATTATAGAAAATGTTCAAGAAGTAGTCAGATCCTCACAAAAACCTAAATGTTAAAAAAGGCCAAGTTCCTATTGAAAGTTTCGACCCTTAAAAGTAGTGAGATAATAATTTTGACCAAGGTCTTCTTTGCACAATGCCTGTCACTATAATATGTCATACATTTTATAAATATAAAATCTTTAGGACTATTTAGTATTTGTAGGCAACCGCATACTTGGCAATATTTTTATTATCACAAGATAAAAACGGATATTTATTCACTTCTTTACATGGGGAAAACCCCTAAAGATCTCATATTAATAAAATGCATGGCAGATTATAGTGATAGGTATTGTGCAAACACAGAAAAAAAAGATTTGTAAATGCAAGTAATTTATTTGTGAATACAATTAAAATACTATTTAAAAATTTTTTTAATGAATTTGTTTTTCAAATTCTTATGTGTTGTTGCTTGGTTTTTTTTTATTTTTTTCTAGAACTTGGTTTTGTGCTAAATTTGTAAGTTGTTTGGGATGAATCGAACTGGAAATCTCTTGACTGACGTACTTACCACTCAGCTACAGAGCAAATCGTTAATACTAAGAAAATAATGAATACACACAAAATACGAGTTCTTCTACATGTGCGTATTCCGTTATGATATAATTTAACAAATAATTTTGTTGAGTAATTTAATAGATTAGAAAAATTTAAATTTGTTATATCAACAATAAGCAGCATCAAAGTCTTTAGCTAACATTTTCAATAAAAAAATATTAAAAAATGTTCGCGTTTTTGCGCCATGTATAACATAAAACTTGGTTAGTTCAGTTTATTGAAAAAAATGTCTGTGTTTGTCGTATCAACAACTTAATTTTTTATATTAACTAAATATATATTTCAATTTAAATTAATTATGAACAATTTGTTTCACTGGTTGCATTTTGATGATATTTTATTCTGTGAAGAAGTTTTCTAAATTTTTATCTCACTACTTTTAATGGTCGAAATTTTGAAAAGGAACTTGGCATTTTTTCACTTTTATTTTTTTGTGAGGATTTAAATTAATACAATCCACACATCATACACACGTAGACATACATCTACATACTTTAAAATTATTAACAATTAAACATAATTAAATTACGCATCCTGATTCCTGTCTCCCGGCACCTGTATATAACGATGGATATGTATCAAGTAAGTTTGTTATAAATTAATTTTAATTTACATACTTACATACATATTAAAAAAAGAGAAAAATTTAATTCTCAAAATCAATTTGAATGTTATTAAATATAACTTTAATAGTTTTATGTTAAGTTTAACATTTTGACTTAACATTAATCAATCAATGTTAAATATAATTTAGTCTGTCTTTGTTACCCTAAAACAGAATTTTTATATTTTTTTTTAATTTATAAAACCAAAGATAACATATGTACGTATGTACATATCGTCGTGGAAAATCCCAAAGTACGTATCATCAAAAATTCAAAATCCGGTTTGTGATTGATTATGATTCGTTAGGTTAACTTACAGGCCTCTACCAATTAGATTTCTGCGACCCAAAATAACGCTTGGTGATACGTTACGTGCATGATTTTCAAGTCAAAAGCACGTATCATCAAATTTGGACAAGAAATTAAAACAAAATATTTGAATTGTTAAATAACAAAACTAATTAATGCTTGTATTTTCTTTTGTTTAGTCACGTTAATTCCGTTTATCATTAAAAATACTTTTATTTTATTTTATGAAGCTAGGAATTGCAACAGAAGCGAAAAAAGTTTTGTAAAAATAAATAAAATGTGATCTAAAGTAGGAAGTATTAATAATATAAACATACATTGCTCAAAAATCGAAAATGAAAAGAAGAAAATAAAAAGTCGAATGTATGGGCAAAATTATGATATGGAAATATGTATTTGTGAAACCAAAGTGGGAGAAAAGATATAAATTTACGTTTGAAAAATGTCTTGGGAACAAAAAAATTTATGTTGATGACAAAGTTGAAGCGGACATACATACGTAGAAAATTGTCGACGAACATTTCCAAAATCTTATTTTTTTAACCCTTGGATTCAGTGCTGCCAGAAAAATTTTACCTCTTGTCCCCAATTTAAAACGTCATGTCTCCAAAAAATTCCCATTTCAAAAGAAAAATCGTAATTTTTGTCCCCAAAAATATTTTTTCCGTATTGTTGTTTGATATCATTTTAAAATGATGCTGCTACTCATTCCAGTGCTCCAAAACTTTTTTCACAGCCCTTCCAAGAGATAACCATCTACGCCCTATCCATAACGAAAAACTCGCATAAAGTTATTACGAACATGGTTTTAACGCATTTTGCCATACAATTTTACATAAAAATCAAGGCAGAATGTGATTTTTATTGTAAGATTTTTGGTAAAACTCGTTAAGGCCATATTAGACTTTTTTAAAATCCCGCTGTTAATAAGTTTTTTTGCAAATGTTCGTAATTTTCAGATTTTGCCGAATTGTTTGCAGTCCTTACAGTTTTATTGATTTTTAATCAATATTATGGATTGTTTAAAATTTGGCAAATTCTCGCGGTTTTTTTTGCCAAATTCGCATAAAAGTGGGGCTTTGGATGTTATTTTTTTTAGCTTCCTTTTTACTTTTGTAATTAACATTAAAACTTTTTAAGTTTCTTTTTTATGTTGAATTTAAAATTTGTTGTTGTCAAAACTATTTTTGATTTGTAGCCATCAAACATAGAAATGAGTTTAATTTGACTACAACGACAAATGTATCACCTTGTTGCCGTCAAAATAATCCTTCTCATATAAACATGTACCAGCAAAAAATGACACATTACCATCAGAACTACTTGCCATATAATACCTTGCTTTTCTGATTGCCGAATTGAAGTACTCGCTTACAAAACATTAAGTAAAACCTTAAAAATAGTAAGCAGTAGTTGGACATATTCTTTTGGATTTAAAAGAAGACATGAAAATATTTTAAAAATATGTACTTATTTTAAGTAAATTATTTATATTTTTAAATGGACTATTTATTTATTTTAAACTAAAAAATAAGTACTTACATTTTGAAAAACTATTATTTAAATATAAGTAGTTCCAAATAATTTTTTTCATTTTCGGTTTTAATAAAAGTTCATCAATCAAAAAAATTTAAATTTTCCTAAATATAGTACATACTTATAAGTAACAATACAGGCACGGATTCAAAAAAGATTAACCCATTTGAATTGAGTTTATAAAAGAAATTTTACAAAATGGTGTATTTCGTAGTAAAACAATAGTTATTTTTAAATTTACTTATATTTTTCATAAAAAGATATTATTTATTTAATCAAACTGTGTTTTTAATCAAGATCTTCCATTTACTCCTACAACAGCATATTTAAAAAAAAATATTTTTTTCGACTAAAATAAGTAGTTCCATCAAGAAAAAAATAACTATGTCCCACATTGAAAAAAATAATTACTTCCTACAACAACCAACATAACTACTTCTCAAGAATCGATTATTTTAGTCTCGCGTCTTGTTAAAATCATTAAGTTGGTAATCCAGTAAGGAACAGCTTCCACCAAAAATGCTTAATTCCAAACTCGATTACCTTTCTTGAAATTTTTTGCTGGGGTGTATTCTATCCTTTAAATTTTTTAGTTGGTAGCTTGCTGTGTTGAATGTGTAAAACTCGCTATAGCTGCCTATGTAAATATTTATTTTTGTGGTAATACCATCTTCATTAAATAGTATAATTGCACAAATACTCTAAAATATATTTAAAAACAGAAATGTTGACAATATCCATGTTTAATTTTTATCCTATACATGCAAATCAAACTCATTAAATGATAATACTATTTTAAAATAATCTGTAAAATTATATGATAACCCATAAAACGTAAATGTTGTATTAAAATAAAATATAAGAAAGTGATATAAAATTAAAAGTCCCCAAATCCCTCCCCACGAAATGCTGTCCCGAAATGAGAGGCGAAATCCCCATTTTGGGGACGAACCCCCTAATCTGGTGGCACTGCTTGGATTTTCGGAATCACGGGTTAGAAAATGGGTAAGATCGAGTGAATTACATAATACACAATCGATTTATTATGCCTTTTGTATACCATTCTTTGGTGACTGTGTGTTACCAATGTCTCTCTACTAAGTAGTACCAACGTCAGTAGTTGCTTTTCAATGAAACGCACATGTTAAATGTCTATAGCAATGAGCCAATACTACTTTTAACAGAGTCAATAGTGAATCAGTACTGTTTCACTAGTGAAAATTCCTACAGGGAACAAACAGACATACATATACCACACACTTTTAAGTACATACACACATACACACATACATGCATTGCATATAGGGTATTCAATCGGTTAACCGGTTTATTACTACATAACTAACTGATCGGTTAATTTAAAATTGACTTTTTTCGATTAATTATTATTTTGTAGTATTACAATTTTTTTTACGTGAATATCTATTTTTTTCGTTTCATTTACAAAAGGTGAGTGTTTAGAAATTATTATTCATACAAACAAAGAAGTATGTAAAGTTATCCTAAATTACGTAAAACTTCAAAGTCTTTGGACATGACTATAAAATAGTTTACTAGAGACTTTGGTACTCTAAATAGAGGGAATTATTAAGTTTTAATTAAATACATAATTTAATATAACCCAATAGTACTGTTACCAACAAAATAATTAGATTTAATGAGAGACAGTACAAAAACGAAAGCTAAGAAATTCAGAAATTAAATTTTTTGCAGGATATTCGTCGCTAAGCTCTGTCATTATGAGTCAGATGATGAGCCGCCATCAGAAGAAACTATCGATAGTGAAGCAATAAATCTTCTAACAAAATTAACCGAGTTAGTTTAAAAATTATTAACTAATACAAATTTGGTTTAACTAATAAAATCAAATTAATAAATAATTCATTAAATTTTATTGTAGAAAACACTTGATTATGGAAAAAACTTTATTAATCGGTTAACCGGTTAATACCGAAATTAACCAATTATTAACTCATTAAGCAAAAACCTCCATTAATTAATCGAGCGATTAACCGATTAAGGCCAAACCCCGATTAATTGAATACCCTAATTGCATACATGCACATCCTAATTATAAAGATGCAGCCTTTGTTGCAAGAAAACAAAAGTTTTCAATTTAGTTTATAATACGTTCTATGATGGTTCACGTTCCATTGTTTTGGAATTCTTTAGGTTTAAGTGATGAATGTTGTACCCAAACCCTAGTGGTAATAGCCAAACAATAGAATAGGAATTAATTTTATTGTATCAAAATAATATCTTACAATAGGAGTTAAAATAATGAAAACAAGAATGCAACTACGAAAACAAAAGCAAAAAAGGCTCAAATATTTACCGCAGGCTTTCAGTTACTTATCAATGAATAATGAAGAATGAAGGTAAGTTAAGAGAGGTATCAGAGTAGGTATGTATGTGTGTACATGATAACTATCTTTTGCTGTTGTCTCGTTTTTATAATGTTATTATCAAGGGCATTAAAAAAAGAATCAATGCACTACAGCGAATGAGCAAAAGGCACATGAAGTCTAGTAATACAGTTACGGCCCTATGTATAAGCAAAAATTGGCATGAAGTTAGCATAAGTGACGAAATTGAATTAGGTGCTAACGAGTTCCTCTATACAATTTGACATTAAAAATGATCGAATTACATAATCTTAATTCACCTCTAAGTCATAGCATGATTATCAATGAGAAGTTTCATGGCAAAACTCTTTAAGATCATGTTCAATTTTGCCACTTATGCTAACTTCATGCCAATTTTTGCTTATACATAGGGCCGTTAATAAATTATAGTTTGTTTTTTAAAACAGCCACTCGTTAATTCAGAAGTTACAGTTTAAATTTTTAAATGGAAATTGATGGACTACAACGTAAAATTAAAATTAGAATACAGTTATAAAATTGAAAAAGACATTTTAAAAATGAAATCATGTTTTGAAAGACAAATTGAATAGCTGAACAATAATTTATACATCAGAAAAATAACAAGATGTTAGTATAAATAGCTGAAAATGCATCAAGTAGATCACACCACTCCAAGAAATCTGTAAAATAACTCAATATCAAGTTTAAAATGAAACTAAGTAAACCAACTCCATTAGCAATCTCTAATATAATTGTGTATTGTAGAAATATAATGAAAGAAATAGATGATATTTGGGAAGCTGATTTAGTTGAAATTGGACTATACTACAGAAAATATAAATTATTGATTGTTGTAGGCTGTACTTGGCACATTATCAAAGTTTATATGGTCAGTATCGTTTAAAATAAAAGCTGCACTCTAAAAAACCAAGGTAATGGAAAATATTTTGAACTGGTACGAATACCAAAAAACCTTAAAGCAGATGATGGTAAAGAATTTTTAGATTCTTTTAATTGAACTGTAGTGAATTTTAATCAGAAATAATTCATAGTCAGGCTCAAGTTCAGTAATTTCAATTCTTATTGAATGAAATATTTTTTATTAACTAATGTGAGTTTCTAAAGAAGAGAAGAAAAATTAAACTTAGACTTTAAGCTGGGGGAAATGCCGATACTTTTCTGTGCAGCCACTCACTTCATCAGCACCCTAGGCTATCTAAATAAATTAAAGAAATTAGACTTTGGTATCCATTCTTTAAGAATGTACATAGATGTGTATAAATGAGTATCAAACAAATTTAGTATATAAATATGGACTTCAACAAGAATCATGCTGAAGCAGGGTAAATAATGTACAATGCAATGTAAACAGATCTTACTTTATATCTGTATCTGTATGACTATCAAATATATTTACGGAAAAAATGAAAGCATGTCGAAGCATGTATAATTAAAAAAATTCCTCGAGTCAATTTTATAAGCAAAGAAATTTTATGAATTTTTGCAATTGAAATACAGATGTATGTATCTACTGTGTAAAAAAATTCAAAAGAGTGAATTCGAAAATTCTAATAGTATAGATTTTTAATTAAAATACCACTACATCTCGGACTATCGATAGAAGCATGCTAATGCATGCATGCTAGCAAAAATTATATATAAACCTGTTAGATGGTGCTGAAAAGCGCTTTATTAATAATAAATTCGCAGATGGGTATGATTCATGGTAATGAGGACCTTTTTAAGGTGGAAAATCATTACATCTGCATGCGCTACAACCCAGCCTACGTAAACAAGAATAACTTTAAAGGGTCAACCAGTAAACCTCATGTTGAAACACTTGAGGTAAAATTATCCCAAACATATGTAAATATTCCAATGTTTCTGACACGTTATTAAAAAACCTATATTTGAGATCGATTTTCTAGAATAGTTGATTATTTAACATGTATTTTCTTGTGTATGAACTAAATTCTGTTCTGCATACATACATATGTACATGCTTGGATATATTTATCCATATGTATACAGTTAAAAAATATAAATTTTCTCTATTTCAAATAGTAAATCGAAATGTAGTGACACATTAGAAGGAAAAATAAATAAAAGTAAATAGTGACTGACTAACTTATATCTACAGTCTGTCTAACAGACACACAAAGCACAATTAAATAAAAGATATCAAAAATATGAATACAATAAGCTGAAATTTAATAAAATGAGAAAAAATCGTATTATCTAGAACATCAAACAAAAGCCACAGGTGATAAGCCTTCATAAATAAATATATATCGTATTAATGTAAACATAGTATTAGTATCAAGTTACACAATTTGGGCAAGTAAATTATTTTTAATTAAATTACCTATAATTAAATAATTCCTGTAGTATACGCTGTTCATGTAAGAGAAGATCCTAAGAGAATAGATCTATATTCTTAGAAACCGAGTTTGTTTTCTGTTAATCGCTATTCGAAAAGAAAATTATTTTGTTCATTATGATTTAACTAATACTAAAGTAAATTTCAATTCAATCTCATATCCATACAAACGATCTTAACATAAAAATTTAGAATGAACGTTTCACAAATCTATATTATACGTATCGAAGATTCCAACAAAGCTATTATATGAAAGAATCTCAAGTGCTTCTAACTACATCAGAGTTTAAGATAAAAGTCCTTTTATTCAATAGCAAACCAATTGAATAAAACTTTTAATTTAAACAGCAAGCAAGGACATAAGCTTACTACATTTTTATTAATGATCATATAATAGATTATATACATACCAAAGAACAAATTCTAAAAGTCTTACATATAAATTAAGCAATATGAAAAATAACATAAATTTTATACACGAGTAAGGTTTCAAAAGTAATTCAAATGATTTCATCGCAAAAGAAGTAGCGATTGTTTTCATTAATTATGAAACTAACAATTTCATTATAAAACTCCCTTTTGATTTTTAATGATTATCAATTAAAATAAAAAAAGTAAAACCAAGCAAACTGGCTAACAACAAAACTATCATCGCCTAAGATGGAGGTGTTAGATCAGTTTCATTTAAAAATATTTATCAATTTTTAAAAGGCAATGCAATGTTCATCCACAAAATTTCTAACATTGACTATATAAGCTGCATCAACTTTAAGTAAATTTAAATTTAATATAGGAAATATTTATATTATAGTTACTTTTACTATACAGTATGTATCTTAAGGAATTCAATTTTACCTCAAACAGAAAATCCACACAAACTTTTAAGTAAATGCAGATATAATAAATTAAAACAACGTTTTTTTAATTTCAAATTAAAAAAAAAACTGTGAAGATATTTGTATTCCTCATCTATACACAAAAGACAAGGGGAATTTTTGCAACAACACCAAAAGACCTCACATGAAAAAATAAAAATTATCTCAAAGAGGAGGCTAAACACTTTTTTGTGTGTAGATTAGAGTGGCCGTTATTTATTATTTTTTTATTTCTTTTACACCCCCAAATCGATTCAGTTTTATAGCGATAAGTTGTGTTTTAGGGGGTGCGTCCGCCCATCAAAGTTGGCATTCAAGCGCATTTTCAATGTAATTTTTTGCATGTGACTATCTTTTTAGAAAATCATCTTTTAAAAAAATCATTTTACAAGAATATGATATACGGCTATGTTTTAGCTCTTTTAGTCTACAACTTTAGTCTCACAGAAAGTTTTTTGCTAAAATGAATATTTTTGGAAATAATGAAGAAAATAACCAACAAAGTACAAAAAATTATATATGCCAAAAATGCATTTATATGGAAATTATTTTACTAAGGATTTATAATAGGAGTTTATATCTATTAAATTATTTCATATATATATTGACTATAGTCATAAGAAAACTCAAAAAAAAAAATACATTGAATATATGGGCTTGAGAGCTAACTTTGAGGGCCGGACGCACCCCCTAAGACACAACTTATCGCTATGAAACTTTTTTGTGAGAGTAAAAGAAATCAAACAAAAAATTATCCATACAACTAATGGCCACTCTAATGTACATACATACATACATAAAATCAATTTGTAGGTATTTATATAAATATATTATCAAATTTAATATCAATACTCAAGTATTTATTAGATCTTAACAAACATGAAAATATACGAAACTGTTCAGTCAAAGCAAAAGCCAGAGATAAACAAACGTATTATGGGCAGAAAAACTATAGATTCCCATGATCGTATGAAAAGACTTTCAGTCTAAGAGGGTTATATACTTAAATAAACAAAATCTGTAATACGAAAAAATTTCTCAAAGGCAGCCCTTAACGCAAGACAAATTTAAGCATGAGAAAATATAAAGCAATCTTAAGTATAAAAACATACTAGGATTAGGGATGTTCAGATATATGATAGTATTTTATAGTACCAAATGACGATATTGAAAACAATTTAATTCTAGCATATACATATAAATACAAATTCGCACAGTCATACATACACATACAATCGATCAATCTTAACAACACAAATCACGACCAGCATTACACTCCTACAAAGATACATGCTCACAGATTCCCACGGATACATATTAGAACAACTCCCTCACATACCCCAAATCACGGACAGTCTTAAACTCCTGCAAACATATGTACGTATACACATATTTTTACGGATACATATAACAACAACACCTTCACCTACCTCAAGTCACTATCAGCCTAAGGCTCCTACAGACATACAAACATACAAATATCCACGGATACATATTACAACAACACCCTGACCTACCTCAAATCACGGACAGCCTTAAACTCCTACAAACATACATACATACCAATTTCCGCGATTACATGTTACAAGAAAACCCCGCCCCTCATAAATCACAATCAGCCTTAAGCTCCTACAGAAATACATACGTTCAAATTCCCACAGACATACACATACACACATACTATCCATCTATCTTCACAACACCCCCCCACCCACCTCAAATCACGAGTAAATTCTCACATACATACATACATAGCCACAATCGATCTACCTCAACTACACCCCGCGCACTGCTTATCATAGCCTGACTTAAATTCCTGCAGACAGATACATCCATAAATTCCCACGGTTACATATTACAACAGCAACAAACACCCTCCCACCCAAATCACGGTCTACCAACACCCACAGTCTAGCGACATCTATATTAGCATTAGAAAAAATAACTTTCACATATTCCCGGCGGCATTAGGAAAAATCATTTTTCCGTCGGCATAAGGACAAATCATTTCTCATCTGCTTTAGGAAAAATCATTGTCATGGTTTTCCCCGTCGGCATATACACACATAAAAACCTCATAACAATGAACACCCTTAATCCACCTCCACAAAATGCTCCACGCACATTTTCCCACGGTCAGATAGACAGACAGACATACACTTAATGTAAAAAAAAACTCTTCATATAAACAAAGAACTCCTAATGTAAACCAAAAAACAAATTTCTAAGAATTTTTAAATTTTCAAATTTCAATTACCCAAATTTCACAATTTCAACCCAAATTTAACAATTTCAACTACTCGCTATCTTACTATCGATCCTTTATAGCAGGGGTAGTGATATTTTAAAAGACCCAAATTTTTAGGTTACTGAAGAAAAAGTATTCCTTCTTCTTTATATGTAAAAAATGTTCACAAAAAATATCTTAATATGATAGTTTGATTATTTCGAGATATAACTACGTTCCAATAATGGAGTGATGTGCCTGTACCTTATTAAATGTGTAACTTAAATGTGTACTTTTCTGAGGCGTTTGAGGGATAAGATTTTATAAATTCTGTTTTTGTTCCCATAAATGACACTTTTTTATATAATTTACACAGTTTTAAAAAGGAACATAGGTGCATAAATATGTGAATTAAATAATATTTATGAAGTTTTTAAATGTGCGTGTATGTACGTATTTACTTTTAGAATGAATAAAATTAACTTTATTCTTTATATTTTGATTAAAACACAACTTGTATTTTTGTCTTGATCTTATTTGATTCCATATCACTAATGTTCAAAAATTCCCGGGAAAAATAAATTTTATTTCCCGTTTCCCGGGATTGGGAAAAGTCCAGGAAATTAGAAGCCCTAGTATATACATACTTTGTGTTAAAAATTTAATTTTAATTTCTTATGAATATGCCAATTTGGCAATAATTATTTGCTTAACAAAGGAATACAATTTTAAGGTAAAATTATAGAAAGTGGAAAAAATAGGTTTGGATTAAAAATATCACGCAGTTGTTGCTACGACTATGAAATTTCTGTGAGTTTCTTAAAATGTATTGGCACAAACACTACAGCTATGACAGAAATAACAATAAAATGAAGGATCATGATCTGAATAAAAAAAATTGCCTACATACATCCATACATATATTTGTATGTATGTATATCGTTCTTAATATTTGTGTTCAGTTTTTATCTTAAGTACCTGAAGAAAAATTATTTTATTTATTGCTTTGATTTATTATTGTTGAAGGCTTACAGGGAAACACTACATTGGCTCTAAGCTAACACAAATGATACTTCAACTAACTCAGAAACATTGGCTGATTGTAGAATTTTAACCCTAAGTGTAGATTGTAAACTTTTAATATACAAGTCGCTTTTGAAACCCTTATGGTGCTACGGAATTCAGCTAGCCTTCAGCTTTTAGTGCAGAAAAAATTCAACTAAGGCAAAACAAAATTTTACGGTTAATAACATCGGCTCCATGGTGCAGAAAAAACTCAAATTTACATCGTGATTTAAATATGCCTGAAGTGACTGATGAAAATGCAAAATACGCAGGCAAATATTTAAAAAAACTCGAGTCACATCCTTACCGCTTAATCGTGATATACTTACTCTTACTGGCACCTCTGCTTAAAAAAGAGGGACACAGGGGCTCTAATACTCAACACTCCAGATGAAACTGCTTGAACATATTTTTTTTCTTATCACGACTTATGTGTTATTAATAACACTCGAATTTGAAACTTTTTTTGCAACAAGCCGGGGACCCAGTGGGTAAACCTAACTCAAGTATGCTTAATCCAATGGTGCTAACCATTTTTTTGTGGGTTAGCTCTTATTTAAAAAATAGCTAAGATTGAAAACATGGTTAAAAGCACCTAAAAATCACAATTTGTCTTAGTTTTCTGCCATTTATTAACCTTTATGTCGATATGTATCGCCTGCAAAGACGTGTATTGATAAAGTTGCTCCTTGAGAAAACTTTTTGGAAAAAAATTAAATGTTTGCGAATTTTTTTTGTAATTTTTTTTTGGCATTTTTTTAATGGGGGCAATTTTTAAATTTTTTGTTTGCAATAGAGAAATTTCACAATAACTGAAAAGGCTCATCTACATATAAGGTGACTTCAAATTATTAACTTAGCTAAATGTCAAATTTGGTTTGTGTGGGTATAACCCCAAAGGCAGAATTAAATTGTAAATTTTTTTTGTCTGAGAGGGGTTTGCTTCCCATTGATCCCATTCTAAAAAAAGTGGGTGGGAACATGCCCATTAAAATTTAATATAATATTTCACAAGCTTCACCGATTTTGCGAAACTTGGCACACAGCCTAAGATTAAATAAAGGCACAATCTTGCATTCAAAAAAGGGGGCGGGCTACGCCTATTAAATTTTAGTATAATATTTCACGTGCTTGTACTTAGCAATATTTACGAAACTTGGTACGCATCTTGAACTCTTAAAAATACACAATCTTGTTAAAAAAATTAACGTAGCCACGCCCCATAAAGTTTAATACTATATTTCACTACAAAGCTAAAAATAAAACTTAAAAAAAAATTAAACCGACGTCGAAAATAAGCACTAAAAAGTTAAAAATAATATTGATCTAGTTAAATAAAATATTTTTACATATGTCACATATAGTGTTGTTTAAAGTTGGTGCCAGTAATACAGGTACTAAGCACATAGGAACATGCCCGGTAAAAAAAATTGCAAGTACTTTTTATGTACATACATATGCATATGGCCGGGTTTACACATGTGTGTAAAATGCCACACAAGCGTAAAAAACGTAACCAACTAATTACTAATGAAAAACTCTTTGATTCAGACATGTATTTATTAATTTAAACAGTTTCATACATAATTAATAGACAATTTTATAGATCCAAAATGATTGCAAACTGTTTAAATCAATAAATACATGTCTGAGTCAAACAGTTTTTCATTAGTAATTAGTTGGTTACGTTTTTTTGGGGCACATGACACACAAGAAATGCCAGATGTGAACTCAGCCTATGTATATGTTTAGTTATCAATATTGCTGGCACCAACTTCAGACAACACTATAGGTAACATATGTAAAAATATTTTATTTAACTAGATCAATGTTATTTTTTGCTCTCTAGTGCTTATTTTTGAAGATGGTTTGTTATGTTTCGGTTCAACCTGTGAAAAGCAAAAATTTTTTAAGTAATTGTAAGTGACAGCATAAATAATATAAAAACATTTCGAAATAAACTGTGATTATGCTTGAAGGATTTAAAAAATTGTATTTTTACCAGGAAAATTTATTACAGAAAAAGTAACGATTGAAACTTAGAAACAGAACGGCAACAGAAAGTAAATACTAATGAAGCCTTAAGGAGCTGCAGTAGGTCACGTATGACTAACGTAACCAGATGGTTTTTGCAAAAAGCGGGACATGATCGATCAAAAATCGGGATTTTGACGAAAATACCGCCAAAAAGCGGGATTTAAAAATTACTTTTCTTAAAAAGCGGGATGTGCACAAAGCTTTATACATATGTACTTAGAAAACACATTTTTCAACTCAAACGAAACGCTCTTAAATAAACAAAAATATTTATCTATATAAATAAAAACCAAATGCCGTTCGCTGGTAATCGCGTCAATTAGGAGGGCTTGGACACGTGTATTTCGCTTTTTTTTATATGGAATTTTTTCTAGTATACTTGCATCTAATGAAGCAAGAAACGTAAAATTTTATATAAGTAACGATTTTTATAATATGCGTTGCCTTACAAAAAAGTTTCGAATTGGACATGTGTCTTTGTTGTCTTCAAAAATATTACCAGTGTAATGATCTTACTGATTTGCTCACAGCATATTACCGATGGTCTAGAAGCAGCAATAGGCTAGAAGCAGCAATAGGCTATTAATTATTTAATGCCTAAGGTTTGAAAGTTGCTTCGTACATAGAAGCAACATTTATTTCAAGATAGCTTGGGAGCGAAAACAGTAAATATTTTGAATTTAAGTTAATTTTAATTATTATTTTTCGAACTTAATTTGTTTCTATATTTATGATTTGAACGGGTTAAGGTTCGTATCGCTTTTAAAGCCAAATTACATGTTATAATTGTTAATAAACAAATAACATCAAAGTTAGTTGTAAATATTCGGACAACACATAGTTGAACGGAACAGCCAGCCGTTTTCGAAGGCCACTAAACCTTCATCATCAGCGTTCTTCTGTGTTGGTCCACTCATCGTATTTCAAGTTGCTGAAACGTGTTTTGTAATGAAAGCCCAAATTTACCATCTCTAATTTACAACAAAGACAAACTTTTTTGGTTTGTTACTGTTAAGTATATTTATTTTTAATTTTTGCCACAGGCTCATGGCTATTAATTTTAGTTAATCTTAATTATTATTTTTCGAACTTAATTCGTTTATATATTTATGGTTTGAACGGGATAAAGTTCGTATCGCTTTTTAAGCCAAATTATTTTGAATTTGTTTGGTAAGCAGAAATGCCAATAATGATAAAGGTATTATAATAATGAGTCAATAATGGACCAAAAAGTTTGTGATCTTCTAGTAAATTAAATATTTGTTTCTTAATGGCTTTTTATCTGTTAAAAGCATAAACTTTATATTCCGCTGATTCTGCCGATGATAGAAAAAATCGGGATTGGCTCTTCTCAAATAGAGAAAATGTTTACTTAAAAATATATCGTGAAAACTAATGCAGTTAGAATTTTGAAACTCTTCATGACACTTTTATGTTAACAATGAGAATTGTGTTCTACAAAATATTGGAAGTTGAATCGCAAGCGTGGCACTTCTTATATAAAATTTTTTCTTTTCATCTCAAAACGTACATGGAGTGTATCAAAGCACACAGGGTTTTGGGTGGTTAAGCAATACTACACTTGAAACAATATTTGGAATGAATATACTTTTAATAAAAATCTAAAAAGAGACTAAAAGTTTCAAAACACTAAAAAGCAGGATAAAGCGGGATAGAAATCCGAGGTAGGATCAACCAGTAAAAAGCGGGATAATCCCGCCTAAAGCGGGATGTCTGGTCAGGTTACGTATGACTTAACATATCGAGAGCCTATATTCAAAAGAGGTTAACTCAAATTTGGTCAAAATTACTTTCTGATGGCAAATAACTCCCCTATGCAATATTCATCTGTACCATAACTTTCGAACCAAAAAAATCATTTTTTTTTCGTTTTATATCAATTTTTCTTATTCTACTATCTCAAAGTATTATTTTTTTTTGGTGAAAATGAATGCTAACTCCCATGTAAATTTCCAATATTTTTAAAAAATAAGTAATTTATTATAAATCTATCTCATATCTAATTGCATTTGACTTGCTGGACATGAATCTGGTAAGTATTTTATTATCCTATGATTAGTTTTTGAGATATGGTCATATTTAACATATTAGTACATAGGGGTTCCGATAAAAAAAATTAGTAATGTATGTATAACTTTTAAGTTGTTAATCGAATAGAAACTTAATGTATAGATCAATTATAGTCAACCATATTAGCTTTCGAAATTGATAATTTAGAGTGGCCTGATTACACTAGAGAGTGAGTTATAGAGCGCTAGAGCTGACCACCTCGAAATAGAAGAGGCTTTCAGTCAGTCTTAAGTTATTTTTATGGTATTTTAAGTTTTTTCTTGTAGCTTTTCAGTTCTTGTATGTAGTGTTGAGTAAAAGATTTCACAAATTGATTAAAAAATAAATATATTCAAAAAAAGCATAAATTTTTTCCGACAAAATACGCTAACTCTATAAAAATATTTGTGTTTTGATCGACTAAAATATGCTATCTCATAGACTTAAGCAAACTAGTGCAAAATTAAATATTTTTTGCAGACCTATAACTAAGTAAAGATATTTGAACCATATAATGGAAGGCACATCATTTATTTTTACAATAATAACCAAATTACCTAGTTTTTTTGCTCTACTGAAAAGTAAGCTTTTTTGAGTTGAGTAGTTTGAGTAGTTCTTTTGTATTAAATTTCTTAAAGTAACTACTTGTGCGTGGATATTTCTCGTATTCCGCAACGATGAACTTTGAAATGTTCAACACTAGGCATTCATAAAACAATGATTAAGAGCCTTATTTAAAAAATTTATTAAAGCTTGTTAAAGGCTTTAATCTGTTTTAAAAACTCTTTATAAAGCCTCGATAATTTTTATAAATAGAGCTGTTAATATCTGAAGAAATCGCTAAGAAAAATTAAGTTCGAAAATGATGCCGCAAAAACTTTTTTGCCGGTTGTGGCACGATATTAAAGTTTCTGTATTTATTTTAAATTTTAAATATTTTTGCAGCATTTTTAAGCAAAAAATATCGAAATATCGATGTTTTGAAAAAATATATATCGATACTATTCAAAAACATCGACAAGATATATATCGATAAATTTTTTTCATTTGTCCATCCCTAATAGGGATACATACATAAACATATACCTTCATATTTTTTTTATTTATTTTATTTACAGTATTTAACAACTTAGGGTCTTATGCAAAAAACTTAACAAAGCTTTGCAAAGCAATATTAAGTAACGTTATATTCTAAAAAAATCATTATATCAAATTTCTAAACTAGGTTCCCACGTTTGTTAAAACTACTTTAAGTAGATATTTTCAAAATGTGTATTTTGTACCTCAAATATTTTTGTTAATATAGCACATATTGATTCATGTTACATTTGAAAATTAAGCTAGAATATTTAGCTCTTAGCTTAGATTTACTATTTCTGTCATGTAATGGAAAACATCCTCAAATTATTCAACTGATTCAAAACGCATGGTAAAATCCATAAAAAATATTAAAATAAATACAAATAAATAAGTACAAAAATATTGAATCGTTCTCCAGAAAACCCAATAGTTGGCATGCTTCTCGATATGTTTGGCATTGGTAGCCATTCACAGTTTTCAAATGCGCAAATGATTTTGGTCCACGTACATTTACCAACAGTAGTCGCAAATAAAAACATTCATCATTTCTAGGATGAACAGTGTACATGCGATCTAGCGCATCAGTGGAAAGCACCTGTGGCCAATCTGGAACTGGGGTTCCTTGTTTCCGACGTTTGAATTTCTTTCTTAATTGATTCCAAGTCTAATAGTCAATGTTGTCGATGGTGGTCTCTCAGCTCGTTGTGCCTCATTAGCCTTAGTGAAGTAAACTCTTTGTCCATTTTCCAAATACACTGCTAAATGTACAATAGTGGGATATCTTTCATGAATTTGAAATGAAAATAATCGCCACAGTGCTTCATTAGTACTGACGTATCTGCCCATTTGGAAGTTTATGATTTCGTGATTCGCATTTTCCGACGCAATACCAAACACAGCCATGTTGCTGCCTCTTGTAACGTACTTGCACAAATATTTGACTGATTTGGCCGAATGGCAACTCTCAACGTTCGCATGTGTTTTGAAAATTCGTAATAGCAGCGGGCAATATGGTACAATGAAATCATTTCTGATCTCAATCTCTTGATTTTTTAATTTAACTTTGATAGTTCGACCATTATTTTCTTTTGAACGCCGACGATAAACTGGATATCCATCGATCCCTGTGACTGTTTCAGCAACTAACGGTTGCGGATATCATTTTGTGCACTTTCCATCAGCCATGCAAGGTGATAATGGGTTTAATGTACCGCACGGTTCATGCACCATCTGTGTCGTCACAATGTCGTGTAGATGAGGATCAGTGGCAGCATCAGGAATTTCAGCTGATATGATGTCATCCAAGTTATTTGAATGTAATTTGTTCTGCAACCAAATTAGGATATGAGTATTCGGTAGTCCACGCTTCTGCTATTCCACCGAGTACATATAACAACGTGTGTCACCAAAAACTCGATACTTAGTAAGCACATCCATCATATCCTTGAATTTTTGATTAAATACTCTGGCAGTTATGTCATGGCGATCTAGCGATTTTTGGCCCGGGTCCAATTCACGTTCAATTTCCGTCCACTTCGGATTGCATGCGAACGTAATAAATAAATCCAAAGTTCCATAATTTCACACCTACGTCATGGCGTCTTGAGCATATTCGTGCATGTGGCGTTTGGCGTCCAATACTGTAAAAACTACCATCTGAATGAATAGCATCACGCAAGTGTATTTAGTCCTCAGATTGTAGCTTTGCCTGATTGAATCGGATGATCGCTAAACGTTCGGTCTCGACTTTGACATATATGTCGACAGCGAATTGCTGGAATAAACGACGGCACTTCAGAATGATATTCTCCTCATGTGTACGAATCATCATACGATACGAATAGTTATTCATTGCGCTTAGATTTTTGTTCGTTGGTACGCCTGAAAATGCAAAATTAAATGGATTGTTAATGGAAACCAATAATAGCAATAATTAGTGTGTGAATCTTGTACCTATAATGGGATCGGCCATCTTCAACGTGATGTCGTATCCGTCTTGCCTTTGCCAGTAAATGATTGGGTATGGTAAAGCGTCGTACATCGTACATACAAACGATCGCTGATTGTTGCTGAACAAACATGTCTCGTGATGTAGTTGGATCGCCAACAATAATTGCAGCAACATCATCAGCGGTGGGTGTATTGAATCTTCGCACATGTTCACCTGTTGGGGTACGATCCGCTCTTATAACAAATTTGTGCGTATCCGATGGCATTCGTTCCAATGTTGTTTTGAACATATTAACCACAGCGTTATTATTTGTTGAAGAATACGGCGTGACTTCTGATCGTGCGATGGTGTAGTGTGTGGGGTGTGTGTGTAGTTGTTATTTGCTGCAATTTTTTTTGTGTTATTGATTGGTGTGAGTGATTGGTTGTGTGTGTTGTATCTTTTACCTTGGAAGTCGGCATGAAGCCACCTTCTCGAATGATATTAGCTCCAAAGGAAGTCATGTGAAAACAGTTATTGTATTCAAGGATTTGTTGAAGAAAATGGTTGTAATCGGCATCAGTTCCATCGAACAATAGTTTCAGTGGCTGTGGTGGTGTAAGTAATGGATCCAGTTTGACTTTTCCTCTTGCGCAGCACAATCCAGCCGTTTCTCTTTTGAACTTTAACGCATTGCAATATTAGCATACAGTCGTCATTGGTGCAATATCTAAATTGTCATCATCACTGTAGTTTGCAGTGGGATCATATTGGAATGCCAAGCGACTGTATGATGCCAATGATCTTCATGTGCTCAGCCGTTGTCTCAATCTGGCATTTTCTCTTATTATATTTTGTCTTTCTTCGCTTAAGTTCTGTGAATACACATTTTGCTGGCTTGCATGTCTAGTGCGGTGGCCGATGTTCGCACGTCGTCCTCTCGGCATTTTGGACTATAGACAGACTGGTTAATTGAACCTCAAATGCACGATCCACATAATTTATACAGTTCAACTTACCACCTTAAGGACAAATGCCTGCTGTTGAAATTGATTAAAAATTTGCACAATACCTACGTGTGATTGATTTGATGGTTTTCAATTGAACTGTTAGGAAACGAATAACTTTAACCTCAATTTCGCAGTGAGCACAATACCGGTTTTAAGTTAGCGTTCGAAAGAACGTGCGCATAATAAATGTCACAAGAAATTAACTGAGCAGCGTACAATGAGTAGCTGTCAAACAATGTATCACGCACCGGCGCCATCTACTTCAAATGAAACATACTTACATATAGTATACCCACACAGCACATACTTGCGCCGTTGTAGTACATGCTATGTATCAGAGTTGGCGCTGTATGTGAAAAATAATTTTCCCTGTTCTCCTGCTTTTCTCTTGAAATTTTCCCTAAATTTTCTTTGCTATAAATACCAATACCCAATACGTTTCCAACGAATGCAAAACCGTGGAAATCGGTTCGCGCGTTATGGAGTTATAGTATCAGGAAGGAAACCCCGACTTTTTTTTATATATTAGATAACAAAATAATTAAAGTAGTGTTTTGCATACAGTTTCTTAACAAATCAATATTATCATTAAAGTGCTTGGCAACTACTATGAACTTTAAAGCAAAAGTAAAATTTTCACAAGGAGGTTATACTATAATAAACACTGGTGTACAATAATAAATATAATAATACAAAGTCCCAGAAACAAGCTCTCGAGTATTCTGAATATAATATAAAAAGGTTTAATTACCAAATCAATATTTTTATTACGTATTAAATCAATACGGAAATTTTAAATTTACTTGTAATGAAATTTTTTTGTAATAACATTATTTAAGTATGAGGCAAAGATAAAAACTACTAAGGTCTAGGTTTAAAAGAGAGCGTATAATATTTGATTATTCATGTAACCACCAAAATTTTTTAGTGTTTTGTATTCTAAATGTACGAATTTCTTTATTGGATAAACTTTTGTCGTACCTATTTGAACTATTTAATAAATTGTAGTTAACTGCTTTGACATTGGCACGTCTAAAATTATGATAAAAGACTAGTATACCATTTTCATTTTGAATTATACTTAGTTTATCTAAGTATAAAAAAGACTCAGGTGGACCGAAGCCTTTTTCTAGTGCATTTGCTACGTAATTTAAGCTTGTATAATAAGGTGAAATTATTAAATTGTTTTCATGGAATGAAATACATCTCAAAACGTAATTTCTTATTAGGCTAATGATGAAATTGTTTATTCTTATTATGCTAACAGTATTATATATTTTTTTTATTTGAAACGTATTTCAAACAGTTTCTGTGTGATGATCTAAATAATGAAGTGCAAGCTCTTAAGCACTTTCTTTTGAAAAATCGAATTTTTTCCATGTATGATGGTGCTATATTAAACCATATCGGGCATCCATACGTGAGTATTGGTCGAATCAGAGATTAATACATAAGTATTTTTACCTTGGGCTTTTCGTATTTTGAATAAAATAATGATTTATATATAAAAAGCCTTTTGTGCTTTCCTAATTATCTCATCGACATGATTATTATAATATAAGAATTTATCTAGTTGTATTCCTAAATATCTGACAATTTGTTTGTTTGGTAGATTGATATTATTTGAATTCGATATAATTTCAAAGCTTTTCCAGTTTTTTTTAATGTTATTATTACATTTATCAACTGGGGGTCTAAATAGAATAGTTTCGCATTTATTTATATTTATCTTCAAATACCAATCGATGGAAAATTGTTCTACTATGTTGAATGATTCTTGAAACCCTGTGTTTATTTTTTCAATTGTTGCGTCAGCATGATATATAATGATATCATCTGCAAATGCTATGCTGTTTTCAATTTTTTAATCAGCTCCAAAATGTACATGTCAAATAGAATTGGGCAGTTAACAATTTTAAATGTTTTAGTGCTTTTGTAGTTTTGGCAAAATACCCTAAAAGTTTTATTACTTATCATATTATATATAAGCATTCTCCTACTAGTAGGAAATTTTACTTCCATCAATTTGTATATCAGTCCCTGAATCCATACAGTATCAAAAGCTTTTTCGATATCTATTAAACATGCCCTTGTACATAGTTTCCTGTTCCAATTTCAGTTAATGTTTGTAGTTAGACAATGAATTACGTCAATCGTTGAGTGCTTATATTTGAAACCGAACTGTTTTTCATTCGTATGTCGTTTTTCTCTGCAAAATTTTGTTATATTAGTGTTAATACACATGTCAAATATTTTACTAATGCAAGGCAATAAACTTATAGCACGTAGATTCCTTGGATCACTTATATCTTTGTCTTTTTTTGGCAAAAGGACCACTTTTGCATTTTTCCATTTGTTTGGAAAATACGTGTTAAAAAGACAACAATATTAAAAAATCATAATTTCAGTCATGTTTTTAAGCATTATGTTTGGAACACCATTATTCCCTGAAGATAGTTTACCTTTCAATTTAGAAAAGATGTACAGTATTTAGTCCTTTGTTATGAAATAGTCTTCTGGTTGTAATTCAGTTAAGTTATCTGACAGTTTTTCCATATTAAAATGTGTAATAGTAGTTTGTATATTTTCGAAGCTTGTTTTCATTTCCAAAAATGTATTAAAGTTCTCATGGATTTGTAAATGTTTATTGTTATTTCTATCAATTTCCTTATGAGAGCGCACAGACTCTAAAAGGGAGCCAATGACATCTAGCATTTGATTGTGTTCACGTATAATGGAATTGTCTGAATCATCTTTTTACAATATACTTGTATCTATGTCTGCATTATCAAGTAGATGTCTACAGTCCAGTGGGATTTTTATATTTTCCAGATGAAGGGTTTACACTTTTTGAACTTCTTTTTTATTTCTTCAAAAATTTTTTTGGAATCTTTAGGATCTATTTGGGTTAATTTATACTGTATGTTTTTGTTTAAGAAGTTGATAATGTTTTCTTTCAAAAGCTTTTTGATAAGTTTTAGTTTATTTTTTAATAGATTCAACGAGTTTTCAGTTAGTGTATATCCAAGTCTGTCGTGTCTTTTAATTAAGGTTAAAATTTTGTTTTTTTCTCGGTGCAATGTTTCTATAATTGGGGTTTTTATTTTGGCAAAATAGTCCGTTTTTGGAAATTTAGGTGATGCCTTATCCAAAGCGTTGATAATTATGTTGCTTAGTTTATCAATATGACAATCTATTTCTAAATTTGTAAGATTTCTTGTTTACGGTATAAGTGTATTATTGTCCAGTTTTTTTATGATATTATTTTTGAATTTTCTCCAGTCGGTTTTTTATAGTCATATTTAACAGTTGGATTTTGTTCCTCTAACAGAAATATTTGTTCTTCATTATTCATTTTCGCACATATTTATATAGCTTGGTGATCACTATCGTAATCTAAGGTTTCCACTCAGTTTCCGGTATTATTATTACTAGCTATTTGTATTCTGCAGTCTGCAATACTAGATGTGTGTATGAACCTGACCTAGGTAGCAAAGGCATACTTGAAGCGTAGAATTTACATCTAAAATTGATTTCATTGTCAACTAGAAATTCTCTAAGTTTCTTACCTTTAGCATTGTCCGTTGCGTTGCTTCAATCCCTATGTCTTCCATTTAAATCTCCACCTAACAGGTAATAATTATTAACATTTTGTAAGTTTAAAGACTGAAAAAGATTTTGTAATTCCGAACTAAAATTTGCATCGTTGTTCCCTGAAGCATAACAAGCAGATATAATAAACAAAGTTTTGTTTTCAGCCATTGATATACGCACAATACACGTCTCTAAGAACTGAAATGAATTAATTGTATTGTTAGAGTATTTTTTATATTATTTTTAATTAAAATGGCTGTGCCAACCCCTCTTATCGCAACAGTTCTATCTTTTCTGATCATGTTATAATTGTTAATGTTTAGTTTATATCTCGGGTTGAGTTTAGCTTCATTTAAAAGCACAATGTCCGGATTGTGCTTATCTAGAAATAAATGAAGATCAAACCTTCTATTTATTAGTATTAATGAATTTACATTAATATGTACTATTTTAAGATTTTTTAATACGTAGCCTCTGTAGTTAGTAGCCATTTTTACACACCTACCATGGAAAAAATTGAGTCAATACGCGATGCTTTTTGTAAGCTTGTCATTTGATTATTTAACAAAAAGGAGTTATTATTATAATTTGAATTCATATTCATTATTATTATTTAATTTCACAGTATTAGCAAAGCTTGTTTCTGGGTTGTAAAAATAGTTAACATTATTTGTATTATTATTTTCAAGTAACAGTTTTTTTTTATTTCTGAGTTTATGTTGCAGTTCCCTATATTTTTCACAATCCTTGTATGAGGCTGGATGCCCATATTTATTGCACAGGACACAATACAATTTATCCCTCTCATCTTCTGCCACGTTGGCTAATTCACATTCTCCTCTTTTATGCTCCTTATTGCATTTGACACATCTCGTTGGTAAATAACAGTTTGCCGCGCTGTGGAAAAAAACCTTGGCAATTTCGGCATTGGGCAATCTCCGTTCGTTTGACTTGTTCCCATTTTATCATACGATAGAACAGTGTTTTTATGTTCTTTAATTGGTTTATATTACCTTCTGGGGAAACTTGAATAAGGAAAAAAGGTAGTCTGCATCCCCTGTTGTTGGAATTTTTTGTTGCAAAATTTCCTACCTTGGAAAAATAACGTTTATTTTTCTAATTTTTAATACTAATTTATTTCTTTTTAAAATATGGAATATATTAATTTAGCAAAGAAGTAATTAGTTTTATTTATTTAGTTTTATACACCACAAAAAGTTTAATTTTTCCAGGTCTGGTGGTATGTATAATTTTTATGCCAAACGATTTTTTTTCTAAAACATAAAGCATAAATAATTTGTAAACAAAAAGAAACAAATATTTGACCTACTTCCTTTTATATACAAAAAAATTTTTTTTCCAACCCTGGAATCATCCTTTTATATTTTTCTGATTCCTTATACCAATGTTGTACTTCTTAAAAAAATAAAAAGTAAACAAAAAAAGTATATTAAAAATACATAGTTTTATTTAGTTACTTCAATATCCAGAAAAAAAGTTAAAAGTTTCCAGCCCTGGAGCTGCGGTTTTAGGTTTTAGGTTTTAATTTTTTAGTTAATTTAATTTTTTAGTTTTAGGTTTTAATTTTTTAATTTTAAACACCAAGCTTTTCTTTCCAAAACGTAAAATATATATGTTGTATACATAAGGGGTAGTTGAATTTAGTGACCATAATAAGTAAATAATCTGGCAGCGATTCTCGCATGTCATCTAACATTATAAGTAGATATTAAGCAAAATGAAGAATAAAAGGCCATTCGGTAATTAACTGCATACAACAAGTGTTGTTCTTCATCTTTCTCTCCCATGAGCTCAATATATCGCAATATATTATTTATAAAGAAAAATTAAAAAATTAATTATACCTAGTTACTTTTTCCAACCCTGGAAACGTCTTTTTAATTTTTTTAATTTGAAATACCAATTTTATTCGTACTGAAGTATAAAAAAAGTTTATTTAATAAAAAAAATTACAAATTTGTTAGACAAAAAGTGTAAGCTTCCCAACCCTGGGATCATAATTTTTGATTTTGCTGATTTCTTACAGCAATCTCTTTCTTTTAAGAATATGAGATATGTTTATTTGATAGAAAAAAAGGAAAAATTTGTTTTAGTAAGTTACTTTTGCATAAGAAAAAAAGTTAAAGTTTTCCAACCCTGGATACGATTTTTTCTAATTTTTTATTTATTTTTAACACTAATTTTATTCTTACTAAAGTATAAAATAATTTTATTTAATAAAAATATAAAAATAAATTTTCGGTTACTTTTATATGGCAAAATAAAGTTTAAGTTTTCCAGCTCTGAAACCGTCGGCTCGATTTTGCTGATTTTTAATACTAATCTAAGTTGGACTACTTCTGATACACCAATACAAGACCGAAGTCTCTACACAGAAAAAATTATGTAGTAAAAATCCGAACAAACGTTCGGTTTTTCTGAATATTTATTAGGTGTTTTGCACCTTAAACGCCCGTAGTAAAAAACTAAATAAAACGTTTATCTTAAGTTGAACGAGCGTTCAGTTTTATACTATAACAGTTCAGTCAACCCAAAATTAAACGTGCGTTCGGTTTTCTACTAGATTCGTTCAGTTTTTGCAAAGCTGAACGTGAGTTTAGTTTTTTACCCGCCACGTTCAGTTTTTGATAAGCTGAACGTGAGTTTAGTTTTTTACCCGCCACGTTCAGTTTTTGCTAAGCTGAACGTGGGTTTAGTTCTTTATTATGTTCGTTCAGTTGCTGCAATGGTGAATGCAAATCTAGTTTTTTATCCGGTGCATTCAGGTTTTACTTTTGCAAAACTATTAAATAAAAAACTTTTGAATTATTTTAAACATAAAGATTTATTTCATTATTGCAATTATTAAGTAAATACAATAAAATATTATAATTATCATTACTTGTAAAAAAAATTAATAACTAAAATTTTTTTATTAAACGAATGATAATCGCATAATTTTTTTGAATAGAAATGTTATTGAACAAACTTTTTATTAAAAATTCAGTATAAGCCATTTTTAACAATCTTACAAATTTTGGAAACTTCTAACAAAAAGAAAGTTTCAGTTTTATTGAATATGTTTATCTTCAAGAGCGTGTTGTTTTTTTATGTAACTTTTAGAGGATCCGGTGTCAACTAAAAGTTTTATATTATGGCGTCCTACTATTCGTTCAATGTAGGGGAGAACTGATTTTCTCCTAAAAAATTAGTTTCGTCTTCAAAGGCTAAGTTGTCTAAAGTTTGTTCTTCCCGTAATACATAATCGTTTGAAGTAGCAGGCTTTTCTTCCCTAAGTTGCGGTCGTTGGACTTCATGATTCAAATGATTTATGCTTTGCATATTTCGGAAATTTCCTCTGCCTGAACCTGCATCTCCCCCTAAGCCTCTGGCTCCACTGAATTTGTTGGATCTAACCGTACGCATACTTACATCTGTATCTAACGTTTGGGAATGCGGTTGCAAATCGAAACTTTGAGTATTTGATTGATTTACTCGAGAGTGATTGCGAGACTGTGGGTAAAACTGTTGCAAATGGTTTGGGGGTTGACGTATTTGACCATTAAAAGGTAAGTTTTCTGTTGGTTGTCTAAAATAATTGCTGGATGCTTGGTTATTAGAAACAGTTTGCGCAAAATTGTTTTGCTGAGCTCTATCAAGCCGGTTGTTATAAATAGTAGCGAAATTATATCTGTTTTGATTTGTTTCAAGCTCTTGTGCCAAAGAGAATGCAGTGGGCAAATCAGCCGGTTTACATGAAAATAACGTATCACAAAGGGGTTTTTTAAGCCCAGATATAAAGACTCGCAATGCATTAATTCTATACTTTTGATTAAGTGATTGGATTAATGCAGCGTTTCCTTCATGTGTCATTATGACTTTATTAATAATAGATGTCAACTTACTCTCAACATCGCTATAAAATTTAGTGATTGGTCGTTGGCCCTGTCGTAAGGTACAAAGTTGTTGTTCTAATGTATAAATCGATGTCTTATCAGAATACGCAAAATCTAACCTAGCCAATATAGCATGAAAATTCAAAACCGTATTATAGGTGCTTAAAACAGAGTCAGCACTCCCTACTATTTTACTTTTCAGTATTGCTACCGCCTGGTAGTATTTGGAGCTACCTTGGTATCGCTCAAATAGTTTGTGGGCTGTAACAGCCGATTGACGCCAAGATACATATTTATAAGTTTCGCCTTTGAATTCGGGAACAGACTTAACGATATCAATAATTTCAATATTTGTATATTCCTCAACAGCTGAAGGGGCCTGCAGTGCAGTAAGATTCCTATTCAGTTCGTCAATCTTGCCCTGAAATTCATTTCGAGTTTGTTCTGTTGCTTGCGCAACGGCTGCATTAAAAATCGTCCGTAAAGTCGCTTCGTCCATAATTGTTTGTTTTTCACTTCTGTCGCGGATATTAAGGTTTCGCAAAAGGTTTTCTAATTCCTGAATTGCCTCAATGACTCCTTTCATGGAAGTCATAAATCTAAGTAAAAGTTTGCGATATTTATTTAACGTATCACAAGAGTTAAGAGAAAATATAATAATTTTTATTCGTTAAATAAATATTTAATGTGCCATAATAAACATATGTGGATAAGTTACAAGTAAGTAATAATAATGATATATAATAAATTTTAAGACTAATTCAGATTTATACAAACCAAATATAAAGTTAATTTTGTTAATAATGGTAATACTGCGTTCTGTTGAAAAAACTTCTTCGTAACAGTCTTCCAATAATTGAGTTGCTCAAGTATTCCCGTATCGATCGATGGTTTCTTCGCGTGTTAATAATTTTATTTATTATAATTTACTCTGTATTATGTTAATGCGTTTTTTTCTCTTTATATAAATCTATACCGTTTTACACATCAATTATTTTATTATATTTTACTTTCTTGTTGAGATATCTTGTAGTTGATGGCATGAATTCTTCTGAAACTTTGTTTTTGTCTAAATATTTGCTCTTTATTAGTTCTTTTTTTAAACTTTTTGTAATAAGATCAATGTTGAGAGATTTCAACTGTTGTTTTATTCTATGTTTTTTACAAACAATATTTTTCTCTTTATGTTGAGATTTGCATATTGATAATAACAATCCTTCAATAATAATTAGTTTATAATTTGTTTTTTTCGAGAGATTTTGTTGTTAACGAAATGAGTTCTTTTAAACCTTGAGTTTTTTACACAAATACTTGCTCTTTATCAGTTCTTCTTTTTAAGAAATGTTTTTTTTTACAATAAGATCAATATGAAGAAATTCCAAGCTCTTTTGAACCTTGGTTTTTTTAACACAAATACTTGCTCTTTGTCAGTTTTCTATTATAAAAATGTTTCTTTTTGTTAACAATAAGATCAATAAAAAGAAAAAACGGAATGTAGTTTTGTAAGACTGTACTTATTTATCTGATTTATATTAATGATTAGTTGATTAGGTTTCAAATCTTATTTTAAATTTGTTAAAGATTTTTAATTACAACTTCTATGAAGTCCTTTCTATTTACAAAACTACTTTGTTGCAATTTTTTACACTTTGTCTAGGTAAATTGTTATATTCCTTGTTCAATAATTTACTGTTCAAATTTAATACAAATATTTTAATACTTCTATGAAGTCCTTTTTATCCAACTATGTCAGCTCAGTTTTACTTACGAATGACTTAATAAGTATAGTTAAAAATACGTTAAAAATCTATATTTTCAACTAGCAGCGCTCTCTGCTCTCAAAGAGGGGAATATTTATAAATATTTATTAAAAAAGCAATACAAAAACATCGGCACTGACGGCAATAGATGTTGCGCTATAAGTGTTATCTTAACTTGTACATAAAATAGAATGGAAAATGTGTGGCTGTTTCAAAACATGCTTCATGTGTGTGTGAAACTAAAATAGCTCGGTATTACGCATGTGTGTTCGGTTTAATATTCAGAATATTTTTATATTCAAACAGTCTATAAATTTTACTCGTTGTCGTTTGTGCTGGTTAATTTGAAAAATGTGTTATCACATATTTGTTGGATGTTTATAGTTATACGTATTCAGTTTAAAATTAATGCGTGTGTTTGTATTTTGCGTGTTTTTTATTATATGCAAGCATTCGTAGTTGTTTGACGGCCAACACTCAAAAAGTACTTAAACCATATTTTTGTTATTCTCTGATTTAGAGATGATAAAAATGAGACTTCATTACAAATTGAAATAAGATGAATCAAAACAATTCATTATGGCCCTATGCTCCCTCGAGGAGTGAAAGGAACATATTTAAAACAATTCACATATTCCATTTGCAATGATGGCTGAGTATATAAATCAAAAAACAAGGCAAGTTATTTTATTTATTTTCGTTTAGAAATTAAAGTCTGATTTATTGAATAAATTTCCTTGCTTATATCCTAGTTTTACAAATTTTAATTAGCCCTTCTAACCTACGTTTAATATTTACAATTATCTTTTGTTTCTTTCTTCACTATGACAATGGTAAGCATTATTTTAAATGACCAATAAAAAAAGGGGATTTGGTTGCTAAAATAGCAATTGATAATACTTAACCAATTACTCCTCCTAATTTATTAGGAATTGATCGTAAAATCGCATAAGCAAATAAAAAATATCATTCTGGTTGAATATTAATTGGTGTAACTAATTATTAATTTATATTGTGACTCAAAAATATGTCACTCAATTTCTTGCATTCAGCATTCTTATTTTTTTTGGCTGTGTTGCAATGCCTTAAAATCCCTAAAATATTATTATAATGTATTTGGAAATATTTTAAGACATATCATGACTTAAGCTGACGTGACAAGTTTTTTGGTTCCACCTTCGGAATTTATGAAAAAAGGATTTATATTTGATATTTATAGCAAAAATATGTATATTTTGAAACTGTCTGGGGTTGGAATTTTTGTAAAATTTTTTAATAGTAGCGAAATAATAAACACTTTTTTCTGCAAAAAAATTGTTTAAAATCCACTTTTTCAAAACTTTAATTTAAATTGCGGATGACTTAGGTGTTTTTTATACCAAATTTTTTTAGAATGTTAAACATTTTGTTCTTAATCAATCATATGTTTATTATTTAATTCAAACATGATTTGACTTCTCCATTAGCAGGTTGGTAAAAAAAGCCAAAATTTTAATTTTTCTCCCGAATATTTCCTTTCAAGACATGAGAGATTTTTCAAATGCTTTACTACAGCGAAAAATTCTAAAACAAACACTAAACAACACTGTTGGCAAGACAAACAACTGAAACAAATGTCTTGCCAACATTGTTGTTTAGCGTTTGTTTTAGAATATTTCGCTGTAGTAAAGCACTTGAAAAATCTCTCATGTCTTGAAATGTCTTATAAATGGTCTTGTGCAGGACTTTAATGCGTATTTATATCGTTGCTTGCTTGATACAATTAAACTCGGTACATGCAGAACTACAACAAAAATACAACACAATAAACAAATGAAAAATTGTCAGAAACAATTGACTTTTGTTTATAAAAATAACAATTACAGGATAACTAAAGTACAATTGCGGACGCGGCATTCCTGCACGATTATAATTATTCAGTGTTGCCAATCTGAGTGCAGTTAGACAGTGTGTAGTTTCTACTCACATGTGTAGGTCATGTAATTAAATTATTGTATAATCTGTGTGTAATTATACTTTGCGTTCTATTTTTATTAATTTTTGTTTTAATTTGAACCTACACAAAAGATGTGCAGTGTAATTTTCGTCAATGTATACTTGGAGACACAGCCATGTGTAAATTTATTGGCAAGACTGTAATTATGTTATTCATACACATACACTAACATTTTTGCAGCTTGTAAACAAAGTTTGAAAATTATATGCAATGTGTACATTAACAGGCTGAGCTTGTGCATGTACCTAGTATAATTGTATCATGGTTGCTTGCTCACAATGAAAGAATTAAGATGGCGCAATATTGCCAGAATAAAATTTTAATATACTCATTGTCAATTCCCTAATTATTTTAAAAAACACTGTTTTTATTAGAAAGACTCCGTGAAATGCTCTGAATCATTACTATGATTGGTAAACATGTAAATTTTATTTTTGGTTTTTGAATCCATGATTGCATTTTAAAAAATATGTACACAAAAGTGTTTTTCCAATAGTCAAGAGGTTTGTTTTGTTAATACTTGTGATTTTATATTGAAGTAATCTACCAATATGTAGGAATTCCTAACTAAAACGGAACCATATTATAAAATATGTACACTGTACATATGTATATACAATATGTATGTATATGTGAATCTTATACAACATGTAAATATGTTTGTAATATATGTATATATTCCAATGGAAGGAAATACATAGCATAGTTTTTGTTTACCCTGGTTTTCAATTTATTTCTTGAGTTTAGAGTCTCTTCGTAAATAGTCAGTTACAGCCGTACTTGTTTTTTTGATCAAAAAATAAATTTTCAACGTCTCCAGCGTTCTTTGGGTTACTGCAACAGAAGAAAACCTTTTATCACGCCGTCTACAAAGAAAATTATTATTAAGCAAAAGAACTCGCTTTCTACAATGTTTCAATGCAGTCATTGTGTAGTACCACAAAACAAAGCCTTGAGATTAACTGCGATTATAAGAGTTTGAGGCAATGTGTGTATAAATAGTGTATGCAGTGAGCAAATGTTGATAACATACTTGCAGGAAATGCGACTAGTGAATATTTGGTGACTTAATTGTGAGATTGTCAGTACTACTACTGACCATTTGTACCCCAGCCAACGTAATTATCTGTTGACATATAACATTAGCTTCTTATTGAAAATTCAGATATACACTGTAGCATTACTGACTAAGTAGATCGTTTGGGACCACATGTGACATTGGCAAAAAAGATTCACTTGTAAATTTTACGGCCTCTAGTCTACAATATTGGTATTTCCTTGCTCTATGTCAATAGTAAAATGTAGTGATTTACTAGTGACATTGTCAATAGAACTACTGACCAGCCAATGTAATCGCCTATTGACATATAACATAGGGTTGTCATTGAAAGTAGACCTTAGAACTATTGAATGGGTAGTTCTTTTGCAACCATATGGAGACATTTGATCAAAAAATTCACTAGTACATTTTACTGACCCTCGTCTAAAATTTTATAAGGGTTGGGACAAATAACACATACATATATATTTGTTTAATATTATTCTTTTGTTAAAAATTAAATATATAATTTTTAAATTAATCATATTATTTTTTTTATTAAAAATTAAATAAATTAGACCGAAATATTTTTGTAGTATATATATACTTTTTTGGATTGTGGCCTAAATCATATTGATTAAAATTTAAAGTGTTCACTTTAAACTAAAAAAACATTTGTTTAAAATTTATTAACTACACAGTATAACAAAAAAAAGGAAACAAACTATTGACACGTTCGTTGACAATTTCACCAAAAATACACTAGAACTGTTGTCTTTAAGGTATCTCTACCCGCGCATAAAAGGAAAATTTTCGACAATTAACTAGTGCAATTGTCGCCGGAGAAAAGAGTGTTGACATAAAGACATATGGTTCTAGGTTGACTAGAGGGATCGTTTATATCTATATAAGTGTATTGGTGCGATTATTTCTGTGAGTCTCGAAAATTTTTAACTTGTTGCTTTTTCATGTATCCTGAAATTTTAAATCTTCGAAATCCAGATAATTAATCGGACAATGATGTCTCATCCAAACTAATATTACTCGTACCTAACCACTATCTGAATGAAGAGTATGTTGTGGCAGTTTATTGGTGATTTGCAAATGTCGTCGGTTTTTTGTGGCAGATTTCAATTAGTGATCTGCATGATTACAAATCAAACGGCATAATTTTGAATTTTCTAAAATGAATATTGAGCTAGCACTTAACATTAAAAAAACTAAAGATGCTATTGCATGATTCATATCATCGAGACTGTTGTTAATAAATGCATGTCACTGCCTGTAATTTTTCTTCATTCATATGTTTCACTAAAACAATGAATCAGTATGATTATTTTGTAAAACTTCTTAAAACATCTTCTGACAAATATAGTTTTATGCAATATTATAAAATAAGATAGCTGGGCTCATTTTATTTTATAAATTATTTTAATATGAGAAAAACTATTAATTAATAAGCAAGGTTCTATTAACTTAAGACTTCATCTAGTCGATGTCTTTTTGTGAGTTATTTGATTACTATACAAAACAATAAAACAACAGTAAGAACTTTTTATTTATTTTTACTAACAGAACTCAAAAAAAGAGAGTGGGTTAATGACAGTTAGTTGTTAGAGAGGTAACTATGCAAGCAATATCATTACTACATATTGATGTTAAAGAACAAAACAAAAGCATTGTAAAACTAAGTGGACATCAAAAGCGAATCAACTCATACAGTTCTCTGATGTCAATCACTCATGATCATGATTAACAACCTTGTGCATGAAAAAAAGCTGACATGAAGTAATGAAATTGAACTAGGTGCTAACTAGTTCGTCCATAAAATTTAAAATTAAAAATCAAAGCAAAATGTAGTTTTAACCCACTATTAAATCCTAGAGAGATTATTAATGTAAATTTGTAGAGATACTGGCGAGGACCATGTAAAATTTTTCCTTTTCTGCTAACTTCATGCCACTTTTTCGTTATGCATAATGCCTAGTACACACTATAGCATTTTAAAAAATCGTAATAGTGTGTACTAATGGCAATGTTTGACATTTCCCATTTTGTCGTTGTGTGGCATTGATTTCCATATAAAAATAAGATTTAATGTAATGTAAATGACACCACAAAATTACAACACAAGATGTGCCAGATGTGTACTTAGCATAAGGCTGTAAGTAAGCACACACGAGCTCTCACGCACTCATGACATAATATTTCATCAATTTTATTAGAAACTCAATAAGTTTTATGAGAAGAAGGTAAATTTGTATAGGAATTTTTGGCTTGTTTTCTTTTTTGTTAAGCAATGTCTATGTGTATTTCCTTCGCGCTTATGGCAATCATCAGTAGACTTAAGCAAAAAGTTAATACATTTTTGAGAATCACATATACTTTTTTAATAAATATATTTATTTATTGTATCTTCAAATATGAACTAACAATAAGTATTCAAATCTTAAATCCAAATATAATTATTAGGCCCGCCGACCAGTGTCGGACATAGATTTAGTGATAGTTACAATGTGCTTGTTCAAAAATGTAACATTCGAGTTACCTGGTGGGTGAACTTAATACAAGTGTGCTGAAACCAATGGTGCTAACCATATTTATACCCTTTGCCAAAAATGGAAAAGGGTATATATAGGTTTGTCAATCCGTGTGTAATTTCCACAATATCAGTATGCCACCCATAAAGTATATCGGCCATATGTATAAGAAAAAATTGGTAGGAAGTTAGCATAAGCGGCAAAATTGAACATCATCTTAAAGAGCTTTGCAATGAAACTTCACATTAAAAATCATGCTACGACTTAGAGGTGGGTTAAAATTAAGAAATGCTACCGTTTTTAATGTCAAATTGTGTGGAGGAACTCGTTAACACATAATTCAATTTCGTCACTTATGCTAACTTCATACCAATTTTTGCTTATACATAGGGCCGTGTATACTTAGGGTCCTTATCAATAGGGAAGTCGAATAAGCGATGTCCGTCTGTCTGTCCGTCCATCTAATGTACGTGAAATTGGTTTTCCGAAGCTCCAAGAAGAGCTACACAGAAAAAATAATATTAGCTGAACGCAGAATTCAGAAAATGTCTAACTGAATGCATTGTCATTTTTAATACGTTCCCTTTAAGTTGCATTCAAAAACTTTGTTTTTAAATGCACGTTTAGTAGTTTACTACGCGACGTTCAGCTCGAAATATGTAATCCAAGCCATTGTTGGTTCAAGTTAAAAAAAATAATAGTTTTCTGCTGATCGCACATTCATAGAAACTAAATGCAAAATTCAACACAATTTTGCTTGGATATCATCAAATTTTGCATTCAACAAAGTAAATTTATAAAAAAAATAAATAATGCAACTGAATGCGCCGTTCAGAAAAACTGAACGCGATATAGTAAAAATATTTTTCACTAATTTTTAAAACTTTGATACAAATTCAGAAGCATGCTGCAAAATTAACGGTATTCTGTTGTAAGGCCAACAAACATTTGCGAAGTTATGTTTCAAAATAAGTTTTCAGTTTTTAGCAAAATCAACTGGCATATCATTAGTTCAGTAAAAGTCGAGTTAGTATTTACGCATATACATATTTTATTTTTTTCAAAATGTTTCTTATTGAATTAAAAAATGAGAAATACATACACATGCATGTGATGTAGTTTGCCAAACTTTTCATTGTTTAAAAGTTGTTGTTCTTTAAAGAAATGTTCATGGAGTAACTCTTCGTGTATGCAAAAAACAAAAGAACATTAACAACTTACATTTGAATATAATTTCATATGTATAATTGTGGTTGAAGTGAAAACATCAAAGTAATTGAAGATTTATTGAAAAAATCTAATCTTCAGTTTTTGCTGCCGGAGTTGGAAGGTAAGTTATTATTATTAAATACATACATAATTATTGGACATTTCTTTTATAATATATGTACATAAGTATGTACATACATATGTATGTATGTGCCTAAGTATATTTAAATTTTTATTACAGAAGCGGGCATTGAATATAAACATTTTCAATACCTGAATGAAAGAGATATTGCTGATGCCATTAAAAAAATTGGTCCTAGAGCAGAATTTCGTGAAAAACTTTTTAATTGGAGAAAGAACACAGTGGGTATTAATTATTTATTATTGTTCAGTAGTAAGGTTGATTTATTACAGGCGGGGAAAGAGTTGGAGTATACATTTCAGAACGTTTTTCCTAACAAGGTGAGTATATGCCAAATATTTAATTGTACCTTGCTTAATTTATGGTTTATCATTTCAGTCATTAAGGGATCTGTTATCTTCAACGGACGTTGGTATTAACATTAAACAGTTTTATGCCAAAAACGAATTTTTGACTAGCGAGTATAGAGATCAGTTGATAAATATAATATTGGAAAATGCCTTTGTACATGGAAAAAAATTAGCACCTACAGATTTTAAAGCAGTTGTCGAAGAAATTTGCAAGGAGTTTCCTAAGGAATAACAAGTTTCTGTAAGTCGCTGTTTCGGAAGTACTTATATATGTATGTACATATTTAAACTATATTTCATTACTGTTTGATTATTTCATTCAGGATTATTATTATTACCCCCGTATTGGAAAAAAGCTCCAGGAGGAAAACTGTTCCACCGATACCATAACTATAAATCGAAACATAGGAAAGTGGAGCCACATTGGTTAGAAGAAATGTCAGTGGAAATAATTGATGATGACCTTAAACGTCTAAAACAGGAATTGCTTGGCCTTTGCAAACCTGGGAAACCGTATGCGATCGTATTACGAAAAGAAGATATTAAAAGATTCGACAATATTTAATTTTTAAAAGAATGGCCAATTATAAAAGATTCGAGAGCTGTTGATTTGGTGAGTTTTCGTGTGTTCTTAAAAATGTATAGTTATCAACCTGACAAAATATTCTTTTACTTTTTGTAGATAAATACAGTGCTTTTCGCTTAAATCGAACTTCAAGGGACTGATCAAATATGTTCGTTTTAAGTGAAGACATCAAGAAACCATTATTGTGTGTGCACATGTCTTTTTTTAACACTTTGGCTATTTATTTACTTATTAAAACAATTTTAGAACATTGTAGTCTTTAAAAAATAAGTTTATTTAGTTTTTTAAAAATCAGTTATTTTAGTTTGCTTAGTATTAATATTGGCTTCATTTATATACACTTCTACTTGGGCCAAGTGGTCAAGAATTTGTTGTGGAGTGTCGCGAGACTGAAGAAAATTTCTTACAAAGCTTACGCTACACATTAACATATAAATATAATTTTTTGTTTATGGCAACACACTTCTTGGTTCGTTTTAAGCGAAAAAAACAAAAAATTTACATGCAAAAAAAGTTTGTTATAACCGAAAGTTCTCGTTGTACCTTCATAGTGAACTAACGTCATAGCGGAGTTTTTTTTTACATACATACTTAACAAAAAAAATCATATAAAAGAAAATATTCGTAATACATATTATTAACTTTGATAAATAAGCTTTAATTGTTTTGTTAATATTTTTTTGCATAGTCATAAATAACAAAAACAAAAAAAAAACCGTAAAAAAAAACAAAGAAACAAACAAAAGTGCCCTTGAGGAATACTCTATATGAGTACCTCAAAAACAAATAAATGTGAAGTGAGTTATAACGGCAGAAATGCTTATTTTACTGTGAGTTCTGATGCTCATAACGATAACAATAAAAATAAAAAACCTGATGACAGACTTACTGTGAGTTCGGAAGCTCTTAATAAAAATAAAAAATCTGATAATACACTTTTTCTAACAACAAATCCACTTTTTCGACAGCGATCAACTTCGCTTTGTCCAATGCCTACTAGTGATTCTTTAACATTACAGTTGCCTAGTACTTCGTCAGTTAAGCCATTGAAATCATTCGCTTCGGGCTGTTCATCACCTAACCAAGTTATCACTACAGATAACAGTAGCTCAAAACCAAAGGTACAAGTCGGAATGGACAGATATATAACCATGGTAAAGCGTGGGCGAAGCCCGAATTCTTCTAAAATTTCATCTGTTCCAAAGATGTCTAGGGATAACAGTGCATCATCCATGAATCGCCAAAATCGTTTTTCATTATTGCAAGACGATAACGAGAAGATCGCTTCATCATCTCAGAAGTCTTTTAAGCCACCACCAATATATGTGAGGGAAAAAAATTCTAACGCGCTTCTAAAAAAACTACTGTCGACCATTGGTGAAAATACTTTTCACGTAGTTCCAATTAAAAGAGGTAATATTGATGAAACTAAAATCCAAATATACGATGAAAACAATTTTCGAAAAATTGTAAATGATTTTGAAAAAAATAAAACAAACTTTTACACATACCAACTTAAGAGTGCTAAAGGCCTACGTTGAGCCCGAAGAAGTAAAATGTGCACTTCTAGACCAAGGATTTAAGGTAAAAAACGTTACTAATATAATTAACAGAGAAAAGGTCGCCCAACCCCTATTTCGCATTGAACTGGAGCCGAATGACATACAATTGAAAAAAAATGAAACCCATCCAATTTATAGCGTAAAGTTTCTGTTACACCGAAAAATCACAGTTGAAGAGCCACGTAAGCGTTCAGGTCCTGTACAGTGCCATAATTGCCAAGAATATGGCCATACAAAAACTTACTGCAATTTACCTACACTTTGTGTTATCTGCGGTGAATTGCATGGTACTGCTAGCTGCACTAAGCCAAAAGAACAAGCTGAAAAAAAATGTAGTAATTGTGGAGGTAATCACACCGCTAACTATAGAGGATGCCCTGTATATTCTTTTGTTAAACAGACTATGAGTCAAAAACCTAAGTTAGCCCCAGCCCAACCATTAAACGCGTACACCGCCTCTTTTGCTCAAGTAAGTCAACCAGTTACTTCACGTGTATCGTATGCCGATGCTGCTAAGGCTAGTTCTAGTCCCTCACAAAATGTTTCACCGCAAAGCAATTCAGCGAATGCAAGCTCAGGCTTTAACTTTAGTCGCCTTGAAGCTACTATTGAGAATCTGGTGCTAACTATAAACAACTTTACAACAAATATGACTAGCATGATGCAAGAAATGCTGCGAAAGCAGAATACACTGCTTCAAGCATTAGTTAACAAACCATGAACATGTTAAAAATATGTTTTTGGAACGCAAACGGCATTCGCCAGCATAAAAATGAACTTGAGCACTTCCTCGTGGAAAAAAATATTGATATAATGTTGGTCTCTGAGACTCATTTGACTTCAAGGAGCTTATTTAAAATAAATGGTTACACTCTATATGATTCAAAGGACCCGAGGGGGAGAGCATGCGGTGGGTCAGCAATTCTAATTAAGTCAAGACTCAAACACTATGTCCTTGATAACATTTGTGAAGAACATCTACAAGCAACAAATATTTGTGTCGAAAATTTTGTTACAAATTTCGTGATATCATCAATTTACTCCCCTCCCAGATTCGCAATTACTGAGGATCAATTCGAGGAATTCTGAATTCTACAAATCTCTTGGCCCTTGTTTTGTAGCAGCTGGGGACTACAATGCAAAACATACGTTCTGGGGTTCGCGTCTTATTACACCTAGAGGTCGGGCATTGTTCAACACAATTTCAAAAATGGGCTTGGACGTCATTTCGAGTGGGGAGCCGATTTACTGGCCTACGGACATACAAAAAATTCCGGATGTTATAGATTTTAGAGTAATGAAAAATATCACTAGGGAATTAATTCATGTTGAAGCTTCTGTAGATCTCTCCTCCGATCACTCTCCCACGATTGTTACAATTTGTAGCCCACTAAGAAGTGACTTCCCTGTCCCATACGTAAAGATGATCAACCGTGTTAATTGGCTGGGGTTCAAAAAATACCTCAGTAGCCATTGTACGGAAAATATTAACCTAAGAACACCAGCTGATATTGAATCTAACATTGAAAATCTTAACGAAAATATTAAACAGGCTGCTGAACATGCCACTACTTCCCATCCGCAGACTGGGTTTAATAGAATTTATTCTACAGACATTGAACGTCTTTTACGTGAAAAAATGACAGCTAGAAGGGAATGGCAACAGCACAGATCACCCCAAAATAAAATTAGATTTAAAGAGTGCACTAGACGACTCCAAGAGCTGCTGGCATATGAAAAAACTGTATGTCTTAAAAATTATCTAGAAAATCTTGATGCCACACCTGCATCTAATTACTCCTTGTGGCGAGCTGCCAGAAAGCTTAAAACACCCGTTGAATATAGACCACCTCTGCGCACTTCTACCGGAGGTTGGGCCAGAAGCGATACTGAAAAAGGTAACATATTTGTTGAGCATTTAAAATCTGTATTTACCCCAAACACATGTACTGGTGTTGTTGATTTACCAAATGTAGTTGCGATACCCTTTCGACCCATAAAATTTAAGACACGTGATGTTCAGAAACTAATTGCTGAACTCAACCCGAAGAAAGCTCCAGGTATTGATGGAATAAGTAACAATATGCTGACAAACTTGCCCCATATAGCAATTAGAATCCTGTTATTTATTTTTAACGCCATTTTACGACTGGAGTATTATCCACAAAGCTGGAAGCTTGCGAAGGTCGAAATGATTCCAAAGCCGGGCAAAGACCTTACCAAGGCTGAGTCATACAGGCCAATAAGTCTGCTATCAACAATGTCAAAACTCTTCGAAAAGCTGCTCATGACAAAATTGTCCCCAATTTTAACTGATAGTGGGTGCATCCCAGACCATCAATTTGGTTTTAGAAGTCAGCATAGCACCATTGAACAAACTCATAGATTGGTGCAATTTATAAGAAGAACTTTTGAAGAAAAAATGTATTGTTCTGCCCTGTTTATTGACGTTTCTCAGGCCTTTGATAAAGTGTGGCATGAAGGCCTTATTTTAAAATTAAAATCATATTTACCAATAAATTTTCTGAATTTATTAGAAAGCTACATAACTACCCGAAAGTTTACGATTGTGGAAGGAGAATTCATGAGTCTGCCCCAATCTATATCATCCGGTGTGCCACAGGGGAGCATACTGGGGCCAGTTTTGTATTTGATTTATACTTGTGATATGCCTGTGAGCAGCAATATCCATACATCTACGTTTGCCGATGATACAGCCTGCCTTAGTATGCACAAAAACCCGCACGAGGCTTCCCGATATCTTCAAGAACATATTACACAGTTAGAAATCTGGTTGAACTTATGGAGAATTAAAGTCAATGAACAAAAGTGTGTCCATACAACGTTTACCCTAAGAAGAGATACTTGTTCCCCCATTCGAATCAACAATCAAAATATTCCTCAGCATTCCCAAGTGAAATACCTTGGTATACACCTTGATCGAAGGCTTACATGGAAACATCATATTGACTTTAAGCTAACTCAGATGAAAGTCAAGTTATCTCAAATTCATTGGTTGATTGGCAGAAATTCAACACTTAGTCTGGACTGCAAACTTTTAATATACAAGTCGCTTTTGAAGCCCATATGGTGTTACGGTATCCAGTTATGGGGCACTGCTTCAGCTTGCAATGTAGAGAGAATTCAACGAAGACAAAACAAATTTTTAAGGTTAATAACATCTGCTCCATGGTATATTAAGAATTCAAATTTGCATCGTGATTTAAAAATGCCACTAGTGACTGATGAAATTGCAAGATACGCAGGCAAATACTTAACAAAACTCGAGTCACATCCTAATCCGCTTGCTCGTAATATTTTGAATTTTACTGGACACATCTGCCTTAAAAAGAGGGACACAAGGGCTATTTTACTCAACACTCTAGATGGGAATGCTTTAATTTAAACATTAATTAATTAAAAATTAAACATTTAATTTTCCTTTTTGATTATCACTACTTTGTATTATTTAAATTATCAAATTATCATTATTTTGGCCGACACTGGCCGGGCTAAATAATTATATTTTAGCTTTAAGATTTGATCACTTATTGTTAGTTAATTTTTGAAGATACAATAAATAAATATATGTATTAAAAAAAAAAAATAACCGAAAGTTCGCTTTAAGCGGGTTCGTTATAAGTGAAAAAATTTTCATGGTTTTATAGAAATAAAAGTTTGTACTTTCGAAAATGGTTCGTTTTAGGCGAAAGTTCGTTCTAAGTGGGTTCGCTATAAACGAAAAATACTGTATAGACTTTGTAATCAGTTTTCCGGGAAAGAAAAACATATTTTTCGAAAAGTGGCCAACTTTTAAAGAAGACATCATTAAGTACTATTCAATCAAAAATTTGAAACAAAATAGCAGAGAGTGCCTTAAAAAAGCTTTGGAATCTAGTAACCAAGGTAATGTTTTATAATGGAAAATTAAGATTTTGTGTAAATATTTTAAACAGAACCGTTTTGGATTTATAGATTTTCAGAACAGTACCCTTCTGAATTTGCTAAATGCTGTTCTTGTACCTGTTGGTTTTGGTGGAAAAACGTATACAATTTTGGATGCCCAAAAATGTTTCATTCTTACGGTTAGTACCGTTAACGACATTCAAATTAAAATCGATCAACTGCAAGAAAAATCCAAATCTTTGGAAAATACGCTGCAGCCCTTTGTTATTGTTGAAGGTATGCAAACAGCTCAAAACTTTTACATTTACTTTGACAAAACATTTCACTCTTACGAAGTTTATAATATTGAAGAAAGTTTATTAAATATTATTGATATTGATATATTGAATTCAAAGCCTATGAATATAACCTATGCAAACAATGGGAAAATGTACATACGTTTAATATTCCATTATTTGACGGTATCCTTGGCTTAAGGTTTATTAAGCAAATTAATGGTGTGCTTGATATTGGGCAGAATGTTCTTTTGTTTCAAGGTGGCCAAGAAAACCTGAAGTATTTGAGTTTAGAATCAGTTAACAATTTAACATTCGAAACGATTCCAAAAGATATCGAAGAGAAATTTTACGACGTTATTCTTAGAAATGCAGCAGTCTTCGCAAACCCCAATGAAGCCCTTCCATACAATACTAATATTTTAGCAACGATTCGAACGAAAGATCAAGAGCCTATATATTCCACATAACAGTCATACCCAATCTCCATGATCGACTTTGTTAACAGTGAGGTAAAAAAACTTTTAAGAGATGGTATAATTAGACCATCAAGGTCTCCTTATAATAGCCGGATTTGGGTGGTAGACAAAAAATAATAAGCGTCTTGTAATCGATTTTACTAAATTGAACTCAAAGACAATTTGTGATAAATACCCTATTCCAGATCCCTCCGTCATTTTGTAAAATCTTGGAAAAGCAAAATTTTTCTCAACCATAGACTTCAAAAGCGGCTTCCACCAAATTAAATTAATTGACCGCGATCGAGAAAAAACAGCTTTTAGCATTAATAACGGCAAGTACGAGTTTTGTCGTCTGCCGTTTGGGTTGAAAAATGCGCCAAGCATCTGTTTTGCGTGAAGAAATTGGAAAGTTCTGCCACGTCTACATAGACGATATCATTATATTCTCTGACTCTGAGCAGAATCATATATATGATATTGACAAAATTTTGAGGAAGCTGCTTAAAGCAAACATGCGGGTATCTCTCGAAATATCTAAATTTTTAAAGACTTCTGTAGAATACCTCGGTTTTGTTGTTTCCACTAAGGGTATCAAAACGTGTCCAAATAAGATCGACGCAATCATAAATTATGAGATTCCTACTACCTTGAGGGGTCTTAGATCGTTTTTAGGACTCGCCGGATATTATAGACGGTTCGTCAAAGACCATGCGTCTATTGCAAAGCCATTAACTAAGTACTTGCGTGGAGAAAATGGATACGTGGGTACTCGAAGCTCTAAATTTGTAAAGATAGATTTGGATAATGAAGCCTTGGCTGCTTTCAAAAAATTTAAAAAATTTCTCGCGTCCGAAGATGTTCTACTTTGTATCCCAACTTTGAAAAGCCGTTCGACTTAACAACAGACGCGTCATCGCATGCAATCGGAGCAGTTCTTTCCCAAAACGAACGTCCGATAACAATGATTTCAGACAGAAGAAAATTACGCTACCAATGAACGGGAATTGTTAGCAATTGTATGGGCCCTTAAAACTCTTAGGCATTATCTCTATGTTGTAAAAAACATAAAAATTTTTACGGACCACCAACCGTTGACTTTTTCTGTTTCTGACCAAAACCCTAATAATAAGATAAAACGGTGGAAGTCCTTCAGAGAGGAGTATTCACCCTTATTCCATTACAAACCAGGTAGAGATAACGTCGTCGCAGACGCCTTGTCTAGGCAATTTTTAAATATGGCCACGGACTGTCATGACATTTCATCTGCCTCTCTGCAAGCCTGTGCCAGTGAGCTGTCACTCGCCGAAGTTATACCAACAGTGACAAATCCAATAAATTCTTTTAGGAACCAAATTGTGCTTGTCCAGGAGAATCGCGTACATAAGGAAACCAATATCATATTCAAGGATCGCATACGACACCGAATTTCATACATAACTCTGGAAGACCTTTTTAATTTGATTCATACCTCCATAAACCCTGGAGTTGTAAATGCAATCTACTGCCACTTACATAGCTTAGCGCAAATTCAGCACTTCTTGATTATCAATTATACCTCGGTGAAGTTCCGCCATACTAACAAGTACGTCACTGATATTTTTAATCCTAATGACCAATTGGAAATACTTAATATGGAACACAATAAAGCGCATCGATCCCTAAAAGAAAATTTTCAGCAAATTCTCCAGGATTACTATTTTCCCGATATGAAAAAGCAATTGAAACACATTATCTCTGCTTGGAAAATATGTCGAGAAGCCAAATACTCGAGACACCCTCAAAGACAGGAAATATCAGAGACTCCAATACCATCTCTCATAGGAGAAATACTTGATATAGATATTTATAATACAAATAAACAATTTTTCTTGACTTGCCTAGACAAATTTTCAAAATTTGCTATCGTCAAGCCTATAGCTTCAAGAGCTATCATTGATGTGAAAGTCGCTCTTCTAGAAGCATTAAATTTTTTTGGAAACACCAGATTAATAGTATGCGATAACGAAAAATCGCTTAACTCGCAAACAATTAAATCACTCGTCAAAAATACATTTGGAGCTGACATCCATGCAACTCCGCCCCTTCAGAGTTCATATAATGGGCAGCTCGAACGTTTTCATAGCACGTTAACAGAAATTGCAAGATGTATCAGAGTAGACGATAGCTCAGCTGTCCCACTGGACCTAGTCCTCCTTCCACGTCGAAATATAATAGAACAATTCATTCCACTACTGGAATGAGACCGATTGATATTATACGGACTATACCGGAGGACTTGAAGGGGAAATTCGTTCAAAAATTTTAGCCAAACAGGTATCCGACTTGAGGTATCACAATAAGAACGCTGTTGTTAGAACATACAATCCCGGTGATAAGGTCTATGTTAAGGCAAATAGACGCATAGGTAATAAGTTCAGCAAAGCTTATGTCGAAAAGATAGTACAAGAAGACTTAGGAACCACTCTTAGAATTGACGATAGAATAGTCCATAAAGACAACTTAAAATTTCTGATTGCAACCTAATAAGTAAACTTCAGCTGTGTTGGACGGCATCTAATGTAAAAATATCGCCATTTCCAACGGCATTAAAAATTCGAGGAACGCATTTGGTTAATAACCCCAAATAAAAATTTTAGGTGGATTTGCCTCGGTTGGGGGGGGGGTGGAAGCGCACTGCCTTCTCTCAAGAGTTTTATTATTTATATTTATTTTTGTTTTGAGAAGTATGCATTCTGTTAGAAAAATTAAGGCTATCTATTTTTTATTCAAAGAAAATGTAATAATTCCAAAGAGAATATTTTTTTATTTAATTTAAGAACATTTAATTTACTAAATTAAGTTGTGAAAGGAAATCTATAACTTTACTTTGCCGCTTCTATGCTCCTAAAAGTGAAATTCGACAGACGGGGACGTCTATATCTTAAAGGCGGGAGTAGTTAAGATAACACTTATAGCGCAACATGTATTGCCGTCAGTGCCGATGTTTTTGTATTGCTTTTTTAATAAATATTTATAAATATTCCCCTCTCTGAGAGCAGAGAGCGCTGCTAGTTGAAAATATAGACTTCTTACGTATTTTTAACTATACTTATTAAGTCATTCGTAAGTAACACTGAGCCGACATAGTTGGATAAAAAGGACTTCATAGAAGTATTAAAATATTTGTATTAAAATTGAACAGTAAATTATTGAACAAGGAATATAACAATTTACCTAGACAAAGTGTAACAAATTGCAACAAAGTAGTTTTGTAAATAAAAAGAACTTCATAGAAGTTATAATTAAAAATCTTTAACAAATTTAAAATAAGATTTGAAACCTAATCGACTAATCATTAATATAAATCAGATAAATATTAATTATCATTAATATAAATCGTGAATATTAAAAATGAAATCAAATTGTGGCTAAAATAATCTTAAGACTAAAATTAATAAATATTTCTAAAATAATTCACCGATGTGTTGTAATTCCCGCGAATCGCAATATATAATTTACACAAATGATTGTATACAGCTGTTCAGGCTGAGCACAACGTGTTGACTATAGGTAGCGAAAAAATTTTATGATGGAAAATTACTCAACTGTTGAGTGGAGCGGAGATACTCAACTATGCGTTTCTAAGACAAACACTCAACGGTTGCGCAACTGTTACGTCTTATGAATGCGACCAATTAGTTTAATACACATGTGCTTTTTTATTTGTGGTTGTAGCGAAGTTTCGTTTTTTGCGTAAACAAGGTAGATATGCTCTTGTATGTTGCAATTAGTTTATTTCTTGTGTGTCATTTGCCCAAAAAAAGCGTAAAAAACTAATTATTAATGAAAAACTGTTTGATTCAGACATGTGTTTATTTATTTAAACAGTTTGCAATCATATAGGATTCTATAAAATTGTCTATTAATTATGTATGAAACTGTTTAACTTAATAAATACATGTCTAACGTCCCTTTTCACAATGTATGGTTAAGAGTTAAGAAATTTAACTGACTGTTCTTCATACAAAACTTGCCGTTAAAGTCCCTGTTATATTTTAACCATACAATGTGAAAAGGAACGTAAATCAAACAGTTTTTCATTAGTAATTAGGGGTTACGATTTTTTTACGCTTGTGTGGCACATGGCACATAGATGTAAACCCGGCCTTGCCATTATCGTTTGTTCTTCACTAATTATGCACATGTTAGTTAATTTGCTTATTTTTGCTCTAATTAAGACAAATTTTTCGTTTGTTACTATTAAGTATATTTTATTTTTAATTTTTTGCCACAAGCCCATGACTATTAATTTAGTTAATTTAATTTATTATTGTTCGAACTTCATTTGTTTTTATTAATAATTATCGCATGTTAGTAAAAAAAAAAAATTGGGATTGTTATTGCGTTAGCAAATGTTAAACTTATATTGTACCAATTCCCATAAAAAACACTCATTAAAAATATTTTTTTTTGTTTGTTTGTTGTTTTGTTTTATTTTTTGGAAGAAATATCTTAGCATTTATGATGGTAGTTACATAAAGTATAACTACCATCATATATTTTATTTATATTTTAGTTCGACTTTAGGTAATTTTATTTTCTGTACGTGATAGATGAAAACTGAAAATGAATTTGGATTTAGGACATTAATGTCCTTATATCACATATTTTTATTAAAAATAATTTTTTTTTGGCATAACAGTGTTATTTCTTGATTTTTTATATCGCTCGGAAAATAAAAATTATTTCTTGATTCCTATTTATTCCTCAGAAAATAAAAGTTTATTTTTGAGTTAAATTTTTTCCTAAAAAATAAAATATGCAGCTTAAAAATGTATTGTTTTAAGCAAAAAAATCAAATCATATAGCAACAGCTATTTTATAAGCAGGAAATAGGAAATAACTTTTATTTACTGAAGAATAAATTAAACTCTGGAAATAATCATTAAAAAGTAATTTTGAAAATACAACTTTTAACCGTTACGATCCCTTAAATTTTGTATGAACACGCCAGTAAATGTCTAGTAGTATCAAAATCAAATAATTTAAACTATGGGTATGTTTCAAATGCATCACTGTTCTGCATCATACGAGTAAATTTTTATTTTAAATGCGATAGAAGTTCGCTGATATCGTTTTTCAGTAGTAGCCATCTTGTGTGACATTTATTTATGTAGTATCTTCTTCAGTGAAATAATTTAGGACCATTTAATTTCCCCTTGCAGCGCAGTGATGAATTTACGAACAGGCCATGTGTCTTGTTTTAGCCACATCAGCTTTCCTTAAAGCAAGTCTGAGTCAATTGAACAGAGAGGAAAGAGGTAAGTGAGAGAGGTACAGATTTCCTTGTGTCGAAAATATACTTCAAATTCATTTTCTTATTTCACACAAAGTATACAGAGGTGACACGAGGCGGAAGATACATTTATCGGCAGCTTTGTTCTGATTCTTCTTTCTAGTGTAATCGCTGTTGCGATTTAATCATTTTGACTGCTAATTCGCTGAAAAGCATTAAACTTTTAAAAAGTTCTGCTTAATGCTTTTTGGCAGAGTTTGTTTAAAATAAAAAAATTTTAAATTTGGTAACGCTCTAACATCTCCAAAAAACTCACTCACTTAAATATTTCTTTATTAAAAAATACATTGAAATTCAGGTTCAACTGGATTCTATGCGCATTTCACTGTAGGTAATGCAGGTCAGCAAAGAACCTTTACCCAAAAATTTTCTTATAATAATTAGAGTTATTATGTTAAATTTTCATTTAAACAAATGAGAAACTTAACAAATATCAAAGCTGGGACAAGAATTCAATAATCAACATGTTTTAGGAACATAAGTTCCTTATGGCGCGCCAAGCATGTAAAACAAACATTTTTTGAAAATAAAAAAATAATGGCGAATACTGGTTACAAATACTGGTAACAACTACATCGGGCAACCCAACAGAGAACGAAGCCGAAGGGAAAAAGTCGGTGGCGGCGGCTGAGCACAAAATGAACAGGCGGCGGATAAAAATCGGCTTTAACCGGCTTGTCATATTTTATCAGATTTGTCCGATGAATTATTTTTAATTGAAATATAAGAAAAATATTTTTTTATATTATTTTAAAAGATGTCCACAAACTATGACTATGATGTTAGACACAACTCTCCAAATGCTATGCACATAGGCATAGAAAGGCCATTCTGGAGGACGCTCCCAAGAATTGCTGTTGTCCCTTAGAATTATTAAAAATTGCATGTAATTATTTACTTTATTGTTAGTCATGAAGATCACCAGTCATAAGCCTCCCTAGAAAAAATTTATGTCTACGCCAATAGCTATGAAACAGTGATCTGATTTTTCAACTTAGTCCATTAAGCACTGGTTTTATGACTTTTGAAATTTTTAAGTTGAGATCGCTGTGTATCACAGAAGGCCAAAGTAACAGCAGAGTGCAAAACTTCAATTAGCTTATTATAGAAATGAATTCACATGTACATTAATATACATTTCTCTCGTTTAAATCAGCAACATTTTTAGCCGAAAGCAGCCATTAGGGCCGGCGCCGGTTAAGAAACCTGAAAATAAATCGGCGGCGGCTGAGCCGTGGCTGAAAATCGTTCGGCTTCGCTCTCTGCTCCATAAGCTAAATATAGCTGCAATGGGAAATAAGTTTGTCATAAACACTTTTTTTGTAAGTGATAGCACTGATTGCAAATTTTTTGTTGTTGTTTATGATGTCCAATTATTTTGAACGCGTGAATTATATATTATTTGTTAAAGTCGTAATTTTTTGTGTTCTTTAATAAGTACAGTGTCTTAAAGTTCACAAGAAAACTATTTTCCTGGAAGCATATTCTATATTCTATAACTACATATAAGTTTCTTGTATACTACACTCAAAATATTTCATAGATAAAATAAACGAAAAATGTGGTTCATTTTACGAAAATATTCGTTGTTTTTACGGCACTTGGGCGTTTTTTGACACACGACACGCACGCTCACGCGGAAAAATATTTTACTCACGCACTTTCACGCAGAAATAATACATTCAAACAAAAACAAATTTTCAAAAATTGTTTTTGTTTGCCATGCATTTCATAAATGAAATAAACGTGAGAATATCAACGCGTTTCTCTTTCTTTCAAAAACGGTTAATTTTGTATGAGAAACAAAAACAACTTTTTTACATTTACACAGTTTTGTTTTTGTTTTCCATGTAAGTTTCACCAAGTCGACGCGTATTTCAGAATAGACACCCTTAAAAACTTTCACGATCACGCACGCTCACGAATAAAATATTCTTAATCACGCACGAGTGATTTGGAACTTCTAAACAACTGATTGGATTTATATGAAACTTTTAACATCCGTAGAGGAGAACTTCGGCTTTATAACATATGACATGACAGCCCTTTGGCTTGAGCTGGAGATGAGTTACAGTTGCCCAAAGTTGACCACCTGGGACTAAAAAAAAACTTCTGAGGCTTGTAACTTTTTAAAAACTATCCGGTTTTTACCGGATAAAGCACATTGAGCTAATTTTAATTTGAAATTTAGTTGCTGTGATAAATCATCAGTAGATTTCAAATACACATTTTGAAGTCACACAGGAAAACCTGTGCAGGAATGATATGTCGTGAGAGTGTCATGTGCGCCTGTGTAAACGTAGTACAGTTCGGCCGATAAGGCAGTACTCACAGCTGATAGCTGATAAAGTTTTCGCGCCAGCTGTGAGTATATGCAACAGGCAAAGAAAGACAAAAAAACAACTAAATAAAAAGTAAATAAGGTTGGTAGAGGAAGAAAAGGAAGGGATGATCAAAAGCAAAACGATAGGGAAAAAGAAACGGCTCCTCTTCCAGGAATGTGGATGATACGGGGTTGACTGCAGGCTGAAAAATAATAAGATGGAGAGATGTAATGATTCTGATACTTACGGTGAGACCGATAACAATAAGTGGTGGAAAAGGTGTTGGTGTTTTTTTTATTGCTAATATTTTATTAATAAAACTGTGAACAAAAAAAGATTTAAACATTACCTTATATGATACATACAATTAATATCAGCAATTAAAATTTGAGTGGTGAAAATCTAAGAAAATAAATAAAAAGGCTTAAATAAAAAAATAAAAAAAGGAAGAAAAATATTTCCGGACAAGCCAAAGATTCTTAGCTAAACCAAAAGACATATCTGTTAAATAAGCAACGATAAATGCAAAATTTTAAACTAAAAAAATAAAAGAAAAAGCCGTCAGCTTAATAAGCCATGGATAAAGCCAGGGCCGTGAAGTATATAAGCCTCTGAGGGTAAAGTCATACAGCGTCGTCCACAAGCCGGAGGAAGTTCGTCAATGGTCCACTGAACGCACAGAAGAAGTCGCATAAGTCGAAGGAGCATAAGATTTGGAAGAAAACAAACAAACGCAAACAATTAAATCACTCGTCAAAAATACATTTGGAGCTGACATCCATGCAACTCCGCCCCTTCAGAGTTCATATAATGGGCAGCTCGAACGTTTTCATAGCACGTTAACCGAAATTGCAAGATGTATCAGAGTAGACGATAGCTCAGCTGTCCCACTGGACCTAGTCCTCCTTCCACGTCGAAATATAATAGAACAATTCATTCCACTACTGGAATGAGACCGATTGATATTATACGGACTATACCGGAGGACTTGAAGGAGAAATTCGTTCAAAAATTTTAGCCAAACAGGTATCCGACTTGAGGTATCACAATAAGAACGCTGTTGTTAGAACATACAATCCCGGTGATAAGGTCTATGTTAAGGCAAATAGACGCATAGGTAATAAGTTCAGCAAAGCTTATGTCGAAAAGATAGTACAAGAAGACTTAGGAACCACTCTTAGAATTGACGATAGAATAGTCCATAAAGACAACTTAAAATTTCTGATTGCAACCTAATAAGTAAACTTCAGCTGTGTTGGACGGCATCTAATGTAAAAATATCGCCATTTCCAACGGCATTAAAAATTCGAGGAACGCATTTGGTTAATAACCCCAAATAAAAATTTTAGGTGGATTTGCCTCGGTTGGGGGGGGGGGTGGAAGCGCACTGCCTTCTCTCAAGAGTTTTATTATTTATATTTATTTTTGTTTTGAGAAGTATGCATTCTGTTAGAAAAATTAAGGCTATCTATTTTTTATTCAAAGAAAATGTAATAATTCCAAAGAGAATATTTTTTTATTTAATTTAAGAACATTTAATTTACTAAATTAAGTTGTGAAAGGAAATCTATAACTTTACTTTGCCGCTTCTATGCTCCTAAAAGTGAAATTCGACAGACGGGGACGTCTATATCTTAAAGGCGGGAGTAGTTAAGATAACACTTATAGCGCAACATGTATTGCCGTCAGTGCCGATGTTTTTGTATTGCTTTTTTAATAAATATTTATAAATATTCCCCTCTCTGAGAGCAGAGAGCGCTGCTAGTTGAAAATATAGACTTCTTACGTATTTTTAACTATACTTATTAAGTCATTCGTAAGTAACACTGAGCCGACATAGTTGGATAAAAAGGACTTCATAGAAGTATTAAAATATTTGTATTAAAATTGAACAGTAAATTATTGAACAAGGAATATAACAATTTACCTAGACAAAGTGTAACAAATTGCAACAAAGTAGTTGTGTAAATAAAAAGAACTTCATAGAAGTTATAATTAAAAATCTTTAACAAATTTAAAATAAGATTTGAAACCTAATCGACTAATCATTAATATAAATCAGATAAATATTAATTATCATTAATATAAATCGTGAATATTAAAAATGAAATCAAATTGTGGCTAAAATAATCTTAAGACTAAAATTAATAAATATTTCTAAAATAATTCACCGATGTGTTGTAATTCCCGCGAATCGCAATATATAATTTACACAAATGATTGTATACAGCTGTTCAGGCTGAGCACAACGTGTTGACTATAGGTAGCGAAAAAATTTTATGATGGAAAATTACTCAACTGTTGAGTGGAGCGGAGATACTCAACTATGCGTTTCTAAGACAAACACTCAACGGTTGCGCAACTGTTACGTCTTATGAATGCGACCAATTAGTTTAATACACATGTGCTTTTTTATTTGTGGTTGTAGCGAAGTTTCGTTTTTTGCGTAAACAAGGTAGATATGCTCTTGTATGTTGCAATTAGTTTATTTCTTGTGTGTCATTTGCCCAAAAAAAGCGTAAAAAACTAATTATTAATGAAAAACTGTTTGATTCAGACATGTGTTTATTTATTTAAACAGTTTGCAATCATATAGGATTCTATAAAATTGTCTATTAATTATGTATGAAACTGTTTAACTTAATAAATACATGTCTAACGTCCCTTTTCACAATGTATGGTTAAGAGTTAAGAAATTTAACTGACTGTTCTTCATACAAAACTTGCCGTTAAAGTCCCTGTTATATTTTAACCATACAATGTGAAAAGGAACGTAAATCAAACAGTTTTTCATTAGTAATTAGGGGTTACGATTTTTTTACGCTTGTGTGGCACATGGCACATAGATGTAAACCCGGCCTTGCCATTATCGTTTGTTCTTCACTAATTATGCACATGTTAGTTAATTTGCTTATTTTTGCTCTAATTAAGACAAACTTTTTCGTTTGTTACTATTAAGTATATTTTATTTTTAATTTTTTGCCACAAGCCCATGACTATTAATTTAGTTAATTTAATTTATTATTGTTCGAACTTCATTTGTTTTTATTAATAATTATCGCATGTTAGTAAAAAAAAAAATTGGGATTGTTATTGCGTTAGCAAATGTTAAACTTATATTGTACCAATTCCCATAAAAAACACTCATTAAAAATATTTTTTTTTGTTTGTTTGTTGTTTTGTTTTATTTTTTGGAAGAAATATCTTAGCATTTATGATGGTAGTTACATAAAGTATAACTACCATCATATATTTTATTTATATTTTAGTTCGACTTTAGGTAATTTTATTTTCTGTACGTGATAGATGAAAACTGAAAATGAATTTGGATTTAGGACATTAATGTCCTTATATCACATATTTTTATTAAAAATAATTTTTTTTTGGCATAACAGTGTTATTTCTTGATTTTTTATATCGCTCGGAAAATAAAAATTATTTCTTGATTCCTATTTATTCCTCAGAAAATAAAAGTTTATTTTTGAGTTAAATTTTTTCCTAAAAAATAAAATATGCAGCTTAAAAATGTATTGTTTTAAGCAAAAAAATCAAATCATATAGCAACAGCTATTTTATAAGCAGGAAATAGGAAATAACTTTTATTTACTGAAGAATAAATTAAACTCTGGAAATAATCATTAAAAAGTAATTTTGAAAATACAACTTTTAACCGTTACGATCCCTTAAATTTTGTATGAACACGCCAGTAAATGTCTAGTAGTATCAAAATCAAATAATTTAAACTATGGGTATGTTTCAAATGCATCACTGTTCTGCATCATACGAGTAAATTTTTATTTTAAATGCGATAGAAGTTCGCTGATATCGTTTTTCAGTAGTAGCCATCTTGTGTGACATTTATTTATGTAGTATCTTCTTCAGTGAAATAATTTAGGACCATTTAATTTCCCCTTGCAGCGCAGTGATGAATTTACGAACAGGCCATGTGTCTTGTTTTAGCCACATCAGCTTTCCTTAAAGCAAGTCTGAGTCAATTGAACAGAGAGGAAAGAGGTAAGTGAGAGAGGTACAGATTTCCTTGTGTCGAAAATATACTTCAAATTCATTTTCTTATTTCACACAAAGTATACAGAGGTGACACGAGGCGGAAGATACATTTATCGGCAGCTTTGTTCTGATTCTTCTTTCTAGTGTAATCGCTGTTGCGATTTAATCATTTTGACTGCTAATTCGCTGAAAAGCATTAAACTTTTAAAAAGTTCTGCTTAATGCTTTTTGGCAGAGTTTGTTTAAAATAAAAAAATTTTAAATTTGGTAACGCTCTAACATCTCCAAAAAACTCACTCACTTAAATATTTCTTTATTAAAAAATACATTGAAATTCAGGTTCAACTGGATTCTATGCGCATTTCACTGTAGGTAATGCAGGTCAGCAAAGAACCTTTACCCAAAAATTTTCTTATAATAATTAGAGTTATTATGTTAAATTTTCATTTAAACAAATGAGAAACTTAACAAATATCAAAGCTGGGACAAGAATTCAATAATCAACATGTTTTAGGAACATAAGTTCCTTATGGCGCGCCAAGCATGTAAAACAAACATTTTTTGAAAATAAAAAAATAATGGCGAATACTGGTTACAAATACTGGTAACAACTACATCGGGCAACCCAACAGAGAACGAAGCCGAAGGGAAAAAGTCGGTGGCGGCGGCTGAGCACAAAATGAACAGGCGGCGGATAAAAATCGGCTTTAACCGGCTTGTCATATTTTATCAGATTTGTCCGATGAATTATTTTTAATTGAAATATAAGAAAAATATTTTTTTATATTATTTTAAAAGATGTCCACAAACTATGACTATGATGTTAGACACAACTCTCCAAATGCTATGCACATAGGCATAGAAAGGCCATTCTGGAGGACGCTCCCAAGAATTGCTGTTGTCCCTTAGAATTATTAAAAATTGCATGTAATTATTTACTTTATTGTTAGTCATGAAGATCACCAGTCATAAGCCTCCCTAGAAAAAATTTATGTCTACGCCAATAGCTATGAAACAGTGATCTGATTTTTCAACTTAGTCCATTAAGCACTGGTTTTATGACTTTTGAAATTTTTAAGTTGAGATCGCTGTGTATCACAGAAGGCCAAAGTAACAGCAGAGTGCAAAACTTCAATTAGCTTATTATAGAAATGAATTCACATGTACATTAATATACATTTCTCTCGTTTAAATCAGCAACATTTTTAGCCGAAAGCAGCCATTAGGGCCGGCGCCGGTTAAGAAACCAGAAAATAAATCGGCGGCGGCTGAGCCGTGGCTGAAAATCGTTCGGCTTCGCTCTCTGCTCCATAAGCTAAATATAGCTGCAATGGGAAATAAGTTTGTCATAAACACTTTTTTTGTAAGTGATAGCACTGATTGCAAATTTTTTGTTGTTGTTTATGATGTCCAATTATTTTGAACGCGTGAATTATATATTATTTGTTAAAGTCGTAATTTTTTGTGTTCTTTAATAAGTACAGTGTCTTAAAGTTCACAAGAAAACTATTTTCCTGGAAGCATATTCTATATTCTATAACTACATATAAGTTTCTTGTATACTACACTCAAAATATTTCATAGATAAAATAAACGAAAAATGTGGTTCATTTTACGAAAATATTCGTTGTTTTTACGGCACTTGGGCGTTTTTTGACACACGACACGCACGCTCACGCGGAAAAATATTTTACTCACGCACTTTCACGCAGAAATAATACATTCAAACAAAAACAAATTTTCAAAAATTGTTTTTGTTTGCCATGCATTTCATAAATGAAATAAACGTGAGAATATCAACGCGTTTCTCTTTCTTTCAAAAACGGTTAATTTTGTATGAGAAACAAAAACAACTTTTTTACATTTACACAGTTTTGTTTTTGTTTTCCATGTAAGTTTCACCAAGTCGACGCGTATTTCAGAATAGACACCCTTAAAAACTTTCACGATCACGCACGCTCACGAATAAAATATTCTTAATCACGCACGAGTGATTTGGAACTTCTAAACAACTGATTGGATTTATATGAAACTTTTAACATCCGTAGAGGAGAACTTCGGCTTTATAACATATGACATGACAGCCCTTTGGCTTGAGCTGGAGATGAGTTACAGTTGCCCAAAGTTGACCACCTGGGACTAAAAAAAAACTTCTGAGGCTTGTAACTTTTTAAAAACTATCCGGTTTTTACCGGATAAAGCACATTGAGCTAATTTTAATTTGAAATTTAGTTGCTGTGATAAATCATCAGTAGATTTCAAATACACATTTTGAAGTCACACAGGAAAACCTGTGCAGGAATGATATGTCGTGAGAGTGTCATGTGCGCCTGTGTAAACGTAGTACAGTTCGGCCGATAAGGCAGTACTCACAGCTGATAGCTGATAAAGTTTTCGCGCCAGCTGTGAGTATATGCAACAGGCAAAGAAAGACAAAAAAACAACTAAATAAAAAGTAAATAAGGTTGGTAGAGGAAGAAAAGGAAGGGATGATCAAAAGCAAAACAATAGGGAAAAAGAAACGGCTCCTCTTCCAGGAATGTGGATGATACGGGGTTGACTGCAGGCTGAAAAATAATAAGATAGAGAGATGTAATGATTCTGATACTTACGGTGAGACCGATAACAATAAGTGGTGGAAAAGGTGTTGGTGTTTTTTTTATTGCTAATATTTTATTAATAAAACTGTGAACAAAAAAAGATTTAAACATTACCTTATATGATACATACAATTAATATCAGCAATTAAAATTTGAGTGGTGAAAATCTAAGAAAATAAATAAAAAGGCTTAAATAAAAAAATAAAAAAAGGAAGAAAAATATTTCCGGACAAGCCAAAGATTCTTAGCTAAACCAAAAGACATATCTGTTAAATAAGCAACGATAAATGCAAAATTTTAAACTAAAAAAATAAAAGAAAAAGCCGTCAGCTTAATAAGCCATGGATAAAGCCAGGGCCGTGAAGTATATAAGCCTCTGAGGGTAAAGTCATACAGCGTCGTCCACAAGCCGGAGGAAGTTCGTCAATGGTCCACTGAACGCACAGAAGAAGTCGCATAAGTCGAAGGAGCATAAGATTTGGAAGAAAACAAACAAACGCAAACAATTAAATCACTCGTCAAAAATACATTTGGAGCTGACATCCATGCAACTCCGCCCCTTCAGAGTTCATATAATGGGCAGCTCGAACGTTTTCATAGCACGTTAACCGAAATTGCAAGATGTATCAGAGTAGACGATAGCTCAGCTGTCCCACTGGACCTAGTCCTCCTTCCACGTCGAAATATAATAGAACAATTCATTCCACTACTGGAATGAGACCGATTGATATTATACGGACTATACCGGAGGACTTGAAGGAGAAATTCGTTCAAAAATTTTAGCCAAACAGGTATCCGACTTGAGGTATCACAATAAGAACGCTGTTGTTAGAACATACAATCCCGGTGATAAGGTCTATGTTAAGGCAAATAGACGCATAGGTAATAAGTTCAGCAAAGCTTATGTCGAAAAGATAGTACAAGAAGACTTAGGAACCACTCTTAGAATTGACGATAGAATAGTCCATAAAGACAACTTAAAATTTCTGATTGCAACCTAATAAGTAAACTTCAGCTGTGTTGGACGGCATCTAATGTAAAAATATCGCCATTTCCAACGGCATTAAAAATTCGAGGAACGCATTTGGTTAATAACCCCAAATAAAAATTTTAGGTGGATTTGCCTCGGTTGGGGGGGGGGTGGAAGCGCACTGCCTTCTCTCAAGAGTTTTATTATTTATATTTATTTTTGTTTTGAGAAGTATGCATTCTGTTAGAAAAATTAAGGCTATCTATTTTTTATTCAAAGAAAATGTAATAATTCCAAAGAGAATATTTTTTTATTTAATTTAAGAACATTTAATTTACTAAATTAAGTTGTGAAAGGAAATCTATAACTTTACTTTGCCGCTTCTATGCTCCTAAAAGTGAAATTCGACAGACGGGGACGTCTATATCTTAAAGGCGGGAGTAGTTAAGATAACACTTATAGCGCAACATGTATTGCCGTCAGTGCCGATGTTTTTGTATTGCTTTTTTAATAAATATTTATAAATATTCCCCTCTCTGAGAGCAGAGAGCGCTGCTAGTTGAAAATATAGACTTCTTACGTATTTTTAACTATACTTATTAAGTCATTCGTAAGTAACACTGAGCCGACATAGTTGGATAAAAAGGACTTCATAGAAGTATTAAAATATTTGTATTAAAATTGAACAGTAAATTATTGAACAAGGAATATAACAATTTACCTAGACAAAGTGTAACAAATTGCAACAAAGTAGTTTTGTAAATAAAAAGAACTTCATAGAAGTTATAATTAAAAATCTTTAACAAATTTAAAATAAGATTTGAAACCTAATCGACTAATCATTAATATAAATCAGATAAATATTAATTATCATTAATATAAATCGTGAATATTAAAAATGAAATCAAATTGTGGCTAAAATAATCTTAAGACTAAAATTAATAAATATTTCTAAAATAATTCACCGATGTGTTGTAATTCCCGCGAATCGCAATATATAATTTACACAAATGATTGTATACAGCTGTTCAGGCTGAGCACAACGTGTTGACTATAGGTAGCGAAAAAATTTTATGATGGAAAATTACTCAACTGTTGAGTGGAGCGGAGATACTCAACTATGCGTTTCTAAGACAAACACTCAACGGTTGCGCAACTGTTACGTCTTATGAATGCGACCAATTAGTTTAATACACATGTGCTTTTTTATTTGTGGTTGTAGCGAAGTTTCGTTTTTTGCGTAAACAAGGTAGATATGCTCTTGTATGTTGCAATTAGTTTATTTCTTGTGTGTCATTTGCCCAAAAAAAGCGTAAAAAACTAATTATTAATGAAAAACTGTTTGATTCAGACATGTGTTTATTTATTTAAACAGTTTGCAATCATATAGGATTCTATAAAATTGTCTATTAATTATGTATGAAACTGTTTAACTTAATAAATACATGTCTAACGTCCCTTTTCACAATGTATGGTTAAGAGTTAAGAAATTTAACTGACTGTTCTTCATACAAAACTTGCCGTTAAAGTCCCTGTTATATTTTAACCATACAATGTGAAAAGGAACGTAAATCAAACAGTTTTTCATTAGTAATTAGGGGTTACGATTTTTTTACGCTTGTGTGGCACATGGCACATAGATGTAAACCCGGCCTTGCCATTATCGTTTGTTCTTCACTAATTATGCACATGTTAGTTAATTTGCTTATTTTTGCTCTAATTAAGACAAACTTTTTCGTTTGTTACTATTAAGTATATTTTATTTTTAATTTTTTGCCACAAGCCCATGACTATTAATTTAGTTAATTTAATTTATTATTGTTCGAACTTCATTTGTTTTTATTAATAATTATCGCATGTTAGTAAAAAAAAAAAATTGGGATTGTTATTGCGTTAGCAAATGTTAAACTTATATTGTACCAATTCCCATAAAAAACACTCATTAAAAATATTTTTTTTTGTTTGTTTGTTGTTTTGTTTTATTTTTTGGAAGAAATATCTTAGCATTTATGATGGTAGTTACATAAAGTATAACTACCATCATATATTTTATTTATATTTTAGTTCGACTTTAGGTAATTTTATTTTCTGTACGTGATAGATGAAAACTGAAAATGAATTTGGATTTAGGACATTAATGTCCTTATATCACATATTTTTATTAAAAATAATTTTTTTTTGGCATAACAGTGTTATTTCTTGATTTTTTATATCGCTCGGAAAATAAAAATTATTTCTTGATTCCTATTTATTCCTCAGAAAATAAAAGTTTATTTTTGAGTTAAATTTTTTCCTAAAAAATAAAATATGCAGCTTAAAAATGTATTGTTTTAAGCAAAAAAATCAAATCATATAGCAACAGCTATTTTATAAGCAGGAAATAGGAAATAACTTTTATTTACTGAAGAATAAATTAAACTCTGGAAATAATCATTAAAAAGTAATTTTGAAAATACAACTTTTAACCGTTACGATCCCTTAAATTTTGTATGAACACGCCAGTAAATGTCTAGTAGTATCAAAATCAAATAATTTAAACTATGGGTATGTTTCAAATGCGTCACTGTTCTGCATCATACGAGTAAATTTTTATTTTAAATGCGATAGAAGTTCGCTGATATCGTTTTTCAGTAGTAGCCATCTTGTGTGACATTTATTTATGTAGTATCTTCTTCAGTGAAATAATTTAGGACCATTTAATTTCCCCTTGCAGCGCAGTGATGAATTTACGAACAGGCCATGTGTCTTGTTTTAGCCACATCAGCTTTCCTTAAAGCAAGTCTGAGTCAATTGAACAGAGAGGAAAGAGGTAAGTGAGAGAGGTACAGATTTCCTTGTGTCGAAAATATACTTCAAATTCATTTTCTTATTTCACACAAAGTATACAGAGGTGACACGAGGCGGAAGATACATTTATCGGCAGCTTTGTTCTGATTCTTCTTTCTAGTGTAATCGCTGTTGCGATTTAATCATTTTGACTGCTATTTCGCTGAAAAGCATTAAACTTTTAAAAAGTTCTGCTTAATGCTTTTTGGCAGAGTTTGTTTAAAATAAAAAATTTTTAAATTTGGTAACGCTCTAACATCTCCAAAAAACTCACTCACTTAAATATTTCTTTATTAAAAAATACATTGAAATTCAGGTTCAACTGGATTCTATGCGCATTTCACTGTAGGTAATGCAGGTCAGCAAAGAACCTTTACCCAAAAATTTTCTTATAATAATTAGAGTTATTATGTTAAATTTTCATTTAAACAAATGAGAAACTTAACAAATATCAAAGCTGGGACAAGAATTCAATAATCAACATGTTTTAGGAACATAAGTTCCTTATGGCGCGCCAGGCATGTAAAACAAACATTTTTTGAAAATAAAAAAATAATGGCGAATACTGGTTACAAATACTGGTAACAACTACATCGGGCAACCCAACAGAGAACGAAGCCGAAGGGAAAAAGTCGGTGGCGGCGGCTGAGCACAAAATGAACAGGCGGCGGATAAAAATCGGCTTTAACCGGCTTGTCATATTTTATCAGATTTGTCCGATGAATTATTTTTAATTGAAATATAAGAAAAATATTTTTTTATATTATTTTAAAAGATGTCCACAAACTATGACTATGATGTTAGACACAACTCTCCAAATGCTATGCACATAGGCATAGAAAGGCCATTCTGGAGGACGCTCCCAAGAATTGCTGTTGTCCCTTAGAATTATTAAAAATTGCATGTAATTATTTACTTTATTGTTAGTCATGAAGATCACCAGTCATAAGCCTCCCTAGAAAAAATTTATGTCTACGCCAATAGCTATGAAACAGTGATCTGATTTTTCAACTTAGTCCATTAAGCACTGGTTTTATGACTTTTGAAATTTTTAAGTTGAGATCGCTGTGTATCACAGAAGGCCAAAGTAACAGCAGAGTGCAAAACTTCAATTAGCTTATTATAGAAATGAATTCACATGTACATTAATATACATTTCTCTCGTTTAAATTAGCAACATTTTTAGCCGAAAGCAGCCATTAGGGCCGGCGCCGGTTAAGAAACCTGAAAATAAATCGGCGGCGGCTGAGCCGTGGCTGAAAATCGTTCGGCTTCGCTCTCTGCTCCATAAGCTAAATATAGCTGCAATGGGAAATAAGTTTGTCATAAACACTTTTTTTGTAAGTGATAGCACTGATTGCAAATTTTTTGTTGTTGTTTATGATGTCCAATTATTTTGAACGCGTGAATTATATATTATTTGTTAAAGTCGTAATTTTTTGTGTTCTTTAATAAGTACAGTGTCTTAAAGTTCACAAGAAAACTATTTTCCTGGAAGCATATTCTATATTCTATAACTACATATAAGTTTCTTGTATACTACACTCAAAATATTTCATAGATAAAATAAACGAAAAATGTGGTTCATTTTACGAAAATATTCGTTGTTTTTACGGCACTTGGGCGTTTTTTGACACACGACACGCACGCTCACGCGGAAAAATATTTTACTCACGCACTTTCACGCAGAAATAATACATTCAAACAAAAACAAATTTTCAAAAATTGTTTTTGTTTGCCATGCATTTCATAAATGAAATAAACGTGAGAATATCAACGCGTTTCTCTTTCTTTCAAAAACGGTTAATTTTGTATGAGAAACAAAAACAACTTTTTTACATTTACACAGTTTTGTTTTTGTTTTCCATGTAAGTTTCACCAAGTCGACGCGTATTTCAGAATAGACACCCTTAAAAACTTTCACGATCACGCACGCTCACGAATAAAATATTCTTAATCACGCACGAGTGATTTGGAACTTCTAAACAACTGATTGGATTTATATGAAACTTTTAACATCCGTAGAGGAGAACTTCGGCTTTATAACATATGACATGACAGCCCTTTGGCTTGAGCTGGAGATGAGTTACAGTTGCCCAAAGTTGACCACCTGGGACTAAAAAAAAACTTCTGAGGCTTGTAACTTTTTAAAAACTATCCGGTTTTTACCGGATAAAGCACATTGAGCTAATTTTAATTTGAAATTTAGTTGCTGTGATAAATCATCAGTAGATTTCAAATACACATTTTGAAGTCACACAGGAAAACCTGTGCAGGAATGATATGTCGTGAGAGTGTCATGTGCGCCTGTGTAAACGTAGTACAGTTCGGCCGATAAGGCAGTACTCACAGCTGATAGCTGATAAAGTTTTCGCGCCAGCTGTGAGTATATGCAACAGGCAAAGAAAGACAAAAAAACAACTAAATAAAAAGTAAATAAGGTTGGTAGAGGAAGAAAAGGAAGGGATGATCAAAAGCAAAACGATAGGGAAAAAGAAACGGCTCCTCTTCCAGGAATGTGGATGATACGGGGTTGACTGCAGGCTGAAAAATAATAAGATGGAGAGATGTAATGATTCTGATACTTACGGTGAGACCGATAACAATAAGTGGTGGAAAAGGTGTTGGTGTTTTTTTTATTGCTAATATTTTATTAATAAAACTGTGAACAAAAAAAGATTTAAACATTACCTTATATGATACATACAATTAATATCAGCAATTAAAATTTGAGTGGTGAAAATCTAAGAAAATAAATAAAAAGGCTTAAATAAAAAAATTAAAAAAGGAAGAAAAATATTTCCGGACAAGCCAAAGATTCTTAGCTAAACCAAAAGACATATCTGTTAAATAAGCAACGATAAATGCAAAATTTTAAACTAAAAAAATAAAAGAAAAAGCCGTCAGCTTAATAAGCCATGGATAAAGCCAGGGCCGTGAAGTATATAAGCCTCTGAGGGTAAAGTCATACAGCGTCGTCCACAAGCCGGAGGAAGTTCGTCAATGGTCCACTGAACGCACAGAAGAAGTCGCATAAGTCGAAGGAGCATAAGATTTGGAAGAAAACAAACAAACGCAAACAATTAAATCACTCGTCAAAAATACATTTGGAGCTGACATCCATGCAACTCCGCCCCTTCAGAGTTCATATAATGGGCAGCTCGAACGTTTTCATAGCACGTTAACCGAAATTGCAAGATGTATCAAAGTAGACGATAGCTCAGCTGTCCCACTGGACCTAGTCCTCCTTCCACGTCGAAATATAATAGAACAATTCATTCCACTACTGGAATGAGACCGATTGATATTATACGGACTATACCGGAGGACTTGAAGGAGAAATTCGTTCAAAAATTTTAGCCAAACAGGTATCCGACTTGAGGTATCACAATAAGAACGCTGTTGTTAGAACATACAATCCCGGTGATAAGGTCTATGTTAAGGCAAATAGACGCATAGGTAATAAGTTCAGCAAAGCTTATGTCGAAAAGATAGTACAAGAAGACTTAGGAACCACTCTTAGAATTGACGATAGAATAGTCCATAAAGACAACTTAAAATTTCTGATTGCAACCTAATAAGTAAACTTCAGCTGTGTTGGACGGCATCTAATGTAAAAATATCGCCATTTCCAACGGCATTAAAAATTCGAGGAACGCATTTGGTTAATAACCCCAAATAAAAATTTTAGGTGGATTTGCCTCGGGTGGGGGGGGGGGGGGAAGCGCACTGCCTTCTCTCAAGAGTTTTATTATTTATATTTATTTTTGTTTTGAGAAGTATGCATTCTGTTAGAAAAATTAAGGCTATCTATTTTTTATTCAAAGAAAATGTAATAATTCCAAAGAGAATATTTTTTTATTTAATTTAAGAACATTTAATTTACTAAATTAAGTTGTGAAAGGAAATCTATAACTTTACTTTGCCGCTTCTATGCTCCTAAAAGTGAAATTCGACAGACGGGGACGTCTATATCTTAAAGGCGGGAGTAGTTAAGATAACACTTATAGCGCAACATGTATTGCCGTCAGTGCCGATGTTTTTGTATTGCTTTTTTAATAAATATTTATAAATATTCCCCTCTCTGAGAGCAGAGAGCGCTGCTAGTTGAAAATATAGACTTCTTACGTATTTTTAACTATACTTATTAAGTCATTCGTAAGTAACACTGAGCCGACATAGTTGGATAAAAAGGACTTCATAGAAGTATTAAAATATTTGTATTAAAATTGAACAGTAAATTATTGAACAAGGAATATAACAATTTACCTAGACAAAGTGTAACAAATTGCAACAAAGTAGTTTTGTAAATAAAAAGAACTTCATAGAAGTTATAATTAAAAATCTTTAACAAATTTAAAATAAGATTTGAAACCTAATCGACTAATCATTAATATAAATCAGATAAATATTAATTATCATTAATATAAATCGTGAATATTAAAAATGAAATCAAATTGTGGCTAAAATAATCTTAAGACTAAAATTAATAAATATTTCTAAAATAATTCACCGATGTGTTGTAATTCCCGCGAATCGCAATATATAATTTACACAAATGTTCAGGCTGAGCACAACGTGTTGACTATAGGTAGCGAAAAAATTTTATGATGGAAAATTACTCAACTGTTGAGTGGAGCGGAGATACTCAACTATGCGTTTCTAAGACAAAGGCCGACTTCCTAAACGCAAGTTGCAATGCATAATTTAATAAAATGCGTGTGCAATGCTACGCATGTATTAAGAGCAAACTTGCCTTGCGGATACATTTTTTGCATTTTATCGGCATTTAGGAACGTCGGTATGCAACTCATACATATGTTTGCCTACAAAATAAAAATGATGCGCAATTTTGACAACTGATACTCATTAAAATGAGTTGCCAAACGATTAGGAACATTGGATTTTTCCAGAAAGTTTACATGTGCGTTTACGAAGTGTATGCATTGTAAATATGAATTGCAATTTGCGTTTAGGAAGTCGGCCATACACTCAACGGTTGCGCAACTGTTACGTCTTATGAATGCGACCAATTAGTTTAATACACATGTGCTTTTTTATTTGTGGTTGTAGCGAAGTTTCGTTTTTTGCGTAAACAAGGTAGATATGCTCTTGTATGTTGCAATTAGTTTATTTCTTGTGTGTCATTTGCCCAAAAAAAGCGTAAAAAACTAATTATTAATGAAAAACTGTTTGATTCAGACATGTGTTTATTTATTTAAACAGTTTGCAATCATATAGGATTCTATAAAATTGTCTATTAATTATGTATGAAACTGTTTAACTTAATAAATACATGTCTAACGTCCCTTTTCACAATGTATGGTTAAGAGTTAAGAAATTTAACTGACTGTTCTTCATACAAAACTTGCCGTTAAAGTCCCTGTTATATTTTAACCATACAATGTGAAAAGGAACGTAAATCAAACAGTTTTTCATTAGTAATTAGGGGTTACGATTTTTTTACGCTTGTGTGGCACATGGCACATAGATGTAAACCCGGCCTTGCCATTATCGTTTGTTCTTCACTAATTATGCACATGTTAGTTAATTTGCTTATTTTTGCTCTAATTAAGACAAACTTTTTCGTTTGTTACTATTAAGTATATTTTATTTTTAATTTTTTGCCACAAGCCCATGACTATTAATTTAGTTAATTTAATTTATTATTGTTCGAACTTCATTTGTTTTTATTAATAATTATCGCATGTTAGTAAAAAAAAAAATTGGGATTGTTATTGCGTTAGCAAATGTTAAACTTATATTGTACCAATTCCCATAAAAAACACTCATTAAAAATATTTTTTTTTGTTTGTTTGTTGTTTTGTTTTATTTTTTGGAAGAAATATCTTAGCATTTATGATGGTAGTTACATAAAGTATAACTACCATCATATATTTTATTTATATTTTAGTTCGACTTTAGGTAATTTTATTTTCTGTACGTGATAGATGAAAACTGAAAATGAATTTGGATTTAGGACATTAATGTCCTTATATCACATATTTTTATTAAAAATAATTTTTTTTGGCATAACAGTGTTATTTCTTGATTTTTTATATCGCTCGGAAAATAAAAATTATTTCTTGATTCCTATTTATTCCTCAGAAAATAAAAGTTTATTTTTGAGTTAAATTTTTTCCTAAAAAATAAAATATGCAGCTTAAAAATGTATTGTTTTAAGCAAAAAAATCAAATCATATAGCAACAGCTATTTTATAAGCAGGAAATAGGAAATAACTTTTATTTACTGAAGAATAAATTAAACTCTGGAAATAATCATTAAAAAGTAATTTTGAAAATACAACTTTTAACCGTTACGATCCCTTAAATTTTGTATGAACACGCCAGTAAATGTCTAGTAGTATCAAAATCAAATAATTTAAACTATGGGTATGTTTCAAATGCATCACTGTTCTGCATCATACGAGTAAATTTTTATTTTAAATGCGATAGAAGTTCGCTGATATCGTTTTTCAGTAGTAGCCATCTTGTGTGACATTTATTTATGTAGTATCTTCTTCAGTGAAATAATTTAGGACCATTTAATTTCCCCTTGCAGCGCAGTGATGAATTTACGAACAGGCCATGTGTCTTGTTTTAGCCACATCAGCTTTCCTTAAAGCAAGTCTGAGTCAATTGAACAGAGAGGAAAGAGGTAAGTGAGAGAGGTACAGATTTCCTTGTGTCGAAAATATACTTCAAATTCATTTTCTTATTTCACACAAAGTATACAGAGGTGACACGAGGCGGAAGATACATTTATCGGCAGCTTTGTTCTGATTCTTCTTTCTAGTGTAATCGCTGTTGCGATTTAATCATTTTGACTGCTATTTCGCTGAAAAGCATTAAACTTTTAAAAAGTTCTGCTTAATGCTTTTTGGCAGAGTTTGTTTAAAATAAAAAATTTTTAAATTTGGTAACGCTCTAACATCTCCAAAAAACTCACTCACTTAAATATTTCTTTATTAAAAAATACATTGAAATTCAGGTTCAACTGGATTCTATGCGCATTTCACTGTAGGTAATGCAGGTCAGCAAAGAACCTTTACCCAAAAATTTTCTTATAATAATTAGAGTTATTATGTTAAATTTTCATTTAAACAAATGAGAAACTTAACAAATATCAAAGCTGGGACAAGAATTCAATAATCAACATGTTTTAGGAACATAAGTTCCTTATGGCGCGCCAAGCATGTAAAACAAACATTTTTTGAAAATAAAAAAATAATGGCGAATACTGGTTACAAATACTGGTAACAACTACATCGGGCAACCCAACAGAGAACGAAGCCGAAGGGAAAAAGTCGGTGGCGGCGGCTGAGCACAAAATGAACAGGCGGCGGATAAAAATCGGCTTTAACCGGCTTGTCATATTTTATCAGATTTGTCCGATGAATTATTTTTAATTGAAATATAAGAAAAATATTTTTTTATATTATTTTAAAAGATGTCCACAAACTATGACTATGATGTTAGACACAACTCTCCAAATGCTATGCACATAGGCATAGAAAGGCCATTCTGGAGGACGCTCCCAAGAATTGCTGTTGTCCCTTAGAATTATTAAAAATTGCATGTAATTATTTACTTTATTGTTAGTCATGAAGATCACCAGTCATAAGCCTCCCTAGAAAAAATTTATGTCTACGCCAATAGCTATGAAACAGTGATCTGATTTTTCAACTTAGTCCATTAAGCACTGGTTTTATGACTTTTGAAATTTTTAAGTTGAGATCGCTGTGTATCACAGAAGGCCAAAGTAACAGCAGAGTGCAAAACTTCAATTAGCTTATTATAGAAATGAATTCACATGTACATTAATATACATTTCTCTCGTTTAAATCAGCAACATTTTTAGCCGAAAGCAGCCATTAGGGCCGGCGCCGGTTAAGAAACCTGAAAATAAATCGGCGGCGGCTGAGCCGTGGCTGAAAATCGTTCGGCTTCGCTCTCTGCTCCATAAGCTAAATATAGCTGCAATGGGAAATAAGTTTGTCATAAACACTTTTTTTGTAAGTGATAGCACTGATTGCAAATTTTTTGTTGTTGTTTATGATGTCCAATTATTTTGAACGCGTGAATTATATATTATTTGTTAAAGTCGTAATTTTTTGTGTTCTTTAATAAGTACAGTGTCTTAAAGTTCACAAGAAAACTATTTTCCTGGAAGCATATTCTATATTCTATAACTACATATAAGTTTCTTGTATACTACACTCAAAATATTTCATAGATAAAATAAACGAAAAATGTGGTTCATTTTACGAAAATATTCGTTGTTTTTACGGCACTTGGGCGTTTTTTGACACACGACACGCACGCTCACGCGGAAAAATATTTTACTCACGCACTTTCACGCAGAAATAATACATTCAAACAAAAACAAATTTTCAAAAATTGTTTTTGTTTGCCATGCATTTCATAAATGAAATAAACGTGAGAATATCAACGCGTTTCTCTTTCTTTCAAAAACGGTTAATTTTGTATGAGAAACAAAAACAACTTTTTTACATTTACACAGTTTTGTTTTTGTTTTCCATGTAAGTTTCACCAAGTCGACGCGTATTTCAGAATAGACACCCTTAAAAACTTTCACGATCACGCACGCTCACGAATAAAATATTCTTAATCACGCACGAGTGATTTGGAACTTCTAAACAACTGATTGGATTTATATGAAACTTTTAACATCCGTAGAGGAGAACTTCGGCTTTATAACATATGACATGACAGCCCTTTGGCTTGAGCTGGAGATGAGTTACAGTTGCCCAAAGTTGACCACCTGGGACTAAAAAAAAACTTCTGAGGCTTGTAACTTTTTAAAAACTATCCGGTTTTTACCGGATAAAGCACATTGAGCTAATTTTAATTTGAAATTTAGTTGCTGTGATAAATCATCAGTAGATTTCAAATACACATTTTGAAGTCACACAGGAAAACCTGTGCAGGAATGATATGTCGTGAGAGTGTCATGTGCGCCTGTGTAAACGTAGTACAGTTCGGCCGATAAGGCAGTACTCACAGCTGATAGCTGATAAAGTTTTCGCGCCAGCTGTGAGTATATGCAACAGGCAAAGAAAGACAAAAAAACAACTAAATAAAAAGTAAATAAGGTTGGTAGAGGAAGAAAAGGAAGGGATGATCAAAAGCAAAACAATAGGGAAAAAGAAACGGCTCCTCTTCCAGGAATGTGGATGATACGGGGTTGACTGCAGGCTGAAAAATAATAAGATGGAGAGATGTAATGATTCTGATACTTACGGTGAGACCGATAACAATAAGTGGTGGAAAAGGTGTTGGTGTTTTTTTTATTTCTAATATTTTATTAATAAAACTGTGAACAAAAAAAGATTTAAACATTACCTTATATGATACATACAATTAATATCAGCAATTAAAATTTGAGTGGTGAAAATCTAAGAAAATAAATAAAAAGGCTTAAATAAAAAAATAAAAAAAGGAAGAAAAATATTTCCGGACAAGCCAAAGATTCTTAGCTAAACCAAAAGACATATCTGTTAAATAAGCAACGATAAATGCAAAATTTTAAACTAAAAAAATAAAAGAAAAAGCCGTCAGCTTAATAAGCCATGGATAAAGCCAGGGCCGTGAAGTATATAAGCCTCTGAGGGTAAAGTCATACAGCGTCGTCCACAAGCCGGAGGAAGTTCGTCAATGGTCCACTGAACGCACAGAAGAAGTCGCATAAGTCGAAGGAGCATAAGATTTGGAAGAAAAAAATTGTAAGATTGTTCTATTATTTTTATTATTATTTAAGTGCCAAAGGCAAAATTTAATAATTTTTAATTATACCAAATTGTGCTTTGATTTGTAATTTTCGTGTTATATTCTTTTTCTTTCTCTTATAATAATTTTTTTGTTGAATATAAACTTCAAAATTCCACTTTGTTCTAATTAACTATACATACTTTGTTTCATACTTGAATTATATATAAATATACATTTATTTTTTTTTTTTGGGGAAAAACATTAACCG